>JARQOD010000005.1:155299559-155400085 GCA_033576555.1 Oophaga sylvatica | reverse complement strand
GGCAATTTTCCCTTTCCCATATATAATGGTAATCTGCAGGTAAATAGCTTTTAAGATTTTTTAGCAACTGGAACAGCAGCTACAGGGAGAAAATTAGGTTTAATTCTCCTGCAGCTACTCCTCCAGTCATAGGGTGGTGCAGGGAGCTGTTACAGTCACTGCTCACTACACAGTGAGCATGTTGTAATCACTAATGGCTATGACAATATCAAAAGACTGACCGGCACTTCCTAAACAAAAAAGAAGTATGTTCAGGTGCTTACTTAGAGTAGCCAACTCCATATAGAACCAACAAATAAGGCTGCACTCTGTAATGCTATAGCATGCAAACATGAAATATATGAAATTTGAACTTCATTAATGCTCTAGAAATGTAAACAAATACTTAGCGCATAAATTGGCCAATTCATGTGTATCCGGCAGCCATGATAAGGTGATTCTTGTTGCTGGGAACCTGCCTAAAGTGAATTCTCTCTTAGTCTGAAGGCTATATCTCTATGGGAAGGTAGGATCCTGCTGTAATTAAAATGCCTGAGGCTGAGGAGTGGAGTGCTCAGTCAGAAAGCCTATGTATAGAAATATCAAAAGACTTACCATCACTTCCTAAACAGAAAACAGGTGTGTACATGTGCTTACTAAGAGTAGCAGGTTCCCAACAATGAGAATCACTTTATCGTGGCTGCTGGGTACATATGAATTGGACAATTTATGCTCTAAGTATTCTCAATTTTTTAAATTTTCTAGAGCAGTAATGCAGTTCAGATTTCATAAATTTTGTGTTTGCATACTATAGCGCTACAGAGTGGTACTTTATATGTTGGTAATCACTCCTGGGGATATAAATTTAGTTCTTTCTCTACAACATATGTGTGCTGTGTGTGCAGAGCAGAATGTCAATCAATATGCCGGATAGTAATTACAGCACACTGACTGTAGTGAGCAGGACTGAGGCTTCATTCAGACGTCTATGTAGCATGAATGTGTTCTATGTGTGTTTTTCATACAATGCGTACCCATTATTGTCTGTGGGGTTGTTCACAAGTACATGTTTTTTTCACACACCGTTTGTCCATGCAAAACTTAAGCCCCGTCACACTAAGCGAGATTGCTAGCGAGATCGCTGAAGCGTCATCGATTTTGTGACGCAACAGCGACCTAGCCAGCGATCTCACTATATGTGACACGCAGCGACGACCAGCCCCCTGCTGGGTATCGCTGAACGTCGCTGAATGTCCTGGACCATTTTTTGAACGTTGGTCCTCCCGCTGGCCAGCGCGCATCGCTGCGTGTGACAGCGGGAGACCAACGATCAGCGAGCTGGGAGCTGGTATCCAATGTACATATCGGGTAACTAAGCACATATCGGGTAACTAGGTGCTACGCGGTGCTTAGTTACCGATATGTACATTGGATACCGTCTCTCAGCGCTCTACAGCAGAAGCTGAGAGCCGGTATCTAGGGTACATATCGGGTAACTAGGCGCTGCGCTGTTTACACTGGATACCAGCATGCTCGCTGGTTCTGATCGCTGGTGAGTCTGTCTATGTGATGGGTGCGTGAAAAATATCAGACTGCGCTTGAATGACATCTGAGTGCAGTTAGATATTCACGGACTCACAGGATGGAGAATATGGAGAAATTTTGAATATACGGTAATTTGAGTGAGTCCTAAGGCCAAGATTACAAAAGTTGACAAACACACCCCTTTTTAGGGTAATATACTAAATTGTGTTCATTTGTTTCCACCACTAGCATTTCGAGAGGCGAAAACACAGATAAAACATTTTAAAAGATGTCTCAGAGTATTTTTAGGCTCCCCATTTATTTGTATTTTAAAGTACTGAGCATCTTCTTAGTAGAACACACCAGAAGAATGGACATTTCACGTCTTTAATTTCTTAGCATGTTCGAAAGCCTTAAGATTTAACATATGAACAGTAAGTAATTTTTACATTAAAAGTAAAAGGACCATTCTTTTTGAGAGTTTTCACTGTGCGTTTTTTATGGCTTTTTACACACACACACAAAAAAATTCACAAAAGATGCAGTGTGAATATACCCTTAAAGAGGACCTTTAGGCTGGAGTCACACTAGCGACAAAAGCGGACGACTGCAATGCGATGAAATATCGCATTGCAGTCGGACCAATGTTAATCTATGGAGCAGCTCCCACCATCAGATTTTTTGGTCCGTTTTAAAACGTCCGAGTGCAATCGCAGCATGCTGCGATTGTCACCGTTTGTGGTCGACTATCGCCAATGCAAGTCTATGGGAGCGATGAAAAATCTGATTACAAACTGACCGCACGTGTGACTTGCGATTAAATCGCACCAGTGTCCTTTAGAAAAGCCGGCAATTCATCCCCGGATATACTGTAAAATCACACTGACAGCTTTATTAAAGAATAGAATCAATACATATACACACATAGAATACATATATATATATATATATATATGTCATTGTGACATATATATATACATATATTTATAGTTCCTAGACTTCTACATACTGTAATAGCCGCTAATTCAATTGCCGGCTTTTGTGAAATCACAGAAGCCGACATGAAATGATACATTGTTTAGACACAGTTAACCATGTCATTTCCTGTATTTTGATATATGGTTTGAACTTACAATTACATAAGTGTATGTGTACAAAATTTCAGACATGTAGGGGTTAATTAAAGGTGTAAATTCGTTGTAAAAAAAATGTGTGGGCTCCCTCTGTATTTTCTCCACCAGACAGACAAAGCAAGCTAGTGGGGGCAGATAATAATAGCCTAGGGAGGGTACATTTTTTTTGTGCCCCCCCCCCTGGCTACTGACATCTGCCCCCAGACACCCCAGAAAGGGCAAATCTAATTAGAGATTTGACACATTTTTTTTACAACGAATTTACACCTTTAATTAACCCCTACATGTCTGAAATTTTGCACACATACACTTATGTAATTGTAAGTTCAAACCATATATCAAAATACATGAAATGACATGGTTAACTGTGTCTAAACAATGTATCATTTCATGTCGGCTTCTGTGATTTCACAAAAGCCGGCAATTGAATTAGCGGCTATTACAGTATGTAGAAGTCTAGGAACTATAAATATATATATATACACATGTCACAATAACATGTATATATATATATATATATATATATATATATATATGTGTTCTATGTGTATATATCTATTCTTTCTATTGTGATTTAAATACTATTCTTTTGGATCCATTATATGTCAGTTTTGCAAGCCTGCGAGAAATTCTCGCAAGTCGGATGTAAATCGGATGTTACAACTATGGTCAGATGCGACTAAATCGCATCTTTCCAGGAAAATCGGATGCCAGACGGATGACTGTTCATGACATTTTGCTGCGATAATCGACTGACTAAAACGGTCAGATTTTTTACTCGGTGTGTGTGACTCCAGCCTTAGCAACATTTTTCATGTTGTACAGGACACATGATGTAATATTCAGATATAAAGTTTTTTTTAATTTTATTTTGAGGATCTGTAGTACAGATATTAGCAATCAAATCTAAGTGGACGTTATCAGAGAGTTTTCACTGGATTTGTGTACTCCATCCTATATGATGCTGCTAAACCGTAAGCCCAATCATAAGCAGGTAGCAACACACAGCAGAAAAAGAACATTACCCCAACAGTAGCTTAGAACAGGCTACTTCTGTGTGAGAGGTAATCTCAGCCTAATCTGGTTATTGAAGAGCAATTACAAGTGAGCACAAGTAACATACGTGTAATTACTGACATCCTTGAGTTCTCGTCTCTAAACATGTAATTTGGGAGCACAGCATAGGTGACAGTGTGATGAGAGGAGGAGAGCTGGTAGAACGGTTTGTAATGTGATACAGCTAAACTCAGATGCGCTGCGCCTCCGCCCACAAAGCCAGAACTTTATCTGAAAGTGATAGTCATCTGTGCTCTATTCTCCCAGCACTTTATAATCATGTTGGAGGTTAAGGCACTGTCACACTTAGCGATTGCACCAGCGATCACGACAACGACACGACCTGGCGAGATCGCTAGTGTGATCGCTATGTGGTCGCTAGTTAGCTTCCAAACACATCTCATCAGCGATCTGTATAACGACCTTTGCGGTCGTTGGGAAAACCTAGTCCCGCCTGCGACGCTGGTGAAGTCGTTCATAAAGGGTGTCACACTCAGCGATTCAGGCTCACCAGCGGGACACCAACGACCAAAAAACGGCTCAGAACGTTCATAAGCGATCAGCGACATCTCAGCAGGGGCCACATCGCTGCTACATGTCACACACAGCTAAGTCACTAACGAGATCACTACTGCGTCACAAAATTGGTGACTCATTAGCGATCTCATTAGCGATCTTGTTTAGTGTGACAGTACCTTTAGAACAGTAAATCAGGGCTGTCTACAGTATCTTTTTATCTCACGCACTGATAAACCTGCTCTATGATAAGGGGGTGCGTGTTCTTGTTTATCAATAGTGTTTATGTCTGAGATGATCAGGCAACATTATACAAGGAAAAGAAGTACACGCTCCCAGCCAAAACTAACATCCACTTGAACTTAACGAAAATTAACTAATTAGATGCCAAATATGTGGATTGCTAATATCTCCACAACACAGATTAAAAAAAAAGTTTTATTCCTCGCTGCAGCCATTATTACTTTGTTGTCCAGTTCAACATGAAAAATTTGGTGAAAATGGTCTTTAAACTGTGAGCTTGATATGAACAAGAAGCGTGATCTGCTATAGTAACAAGCGCCAGGAATTTTAAAGGTTAACTATAATAACGTACAGTTTGGGTTTGTTTTCCTTCATTTGCATCAATTTCTCAAATTGCCCAGGAATGTGTAAAAGACTTAATTCCAGCCTCCTAAATTCTTGGTGTGGATGATTTACCCCACACAGCTCTGAGATGATGTAACACATTGTTTTAGAGAAAAAGGAACTGGCACAAAAATGTGTCACATATCCCAGGGGTTAATAGCATTGCTATGCCTATACAAGCTTGTTTATTTGGAGGCCATGTCCTAGCATATCCGGAAACAATTAAAAGCCCAGCAGGTTGGGCTGACACATGTATACAATGGATTTGTGACCTGACTACGGTTTCTAAGAAACAAAAGTTTACAGAAAGTGCTTGGAAAACACCATTCGTTCCAGCCTGCCTGACAGTGAAAAGCAGCACTTTATGGAAAATGACGAGCCTCTATCAGATTACTGGAGGAATCCTGACCGCGTTTGGCACCCTAAGCATTATTTCAGGGGTTATAGCATTTTTTCCTGTCTTTAGCTACAATCCATTGTTTATTGGTTGGAATACTCGGATTGCTTGTCCTGTCTGGAATGGAGCACTGGTAAGAGAATAAAAGCAGACTCTGGGTTTTATTGCATGTCATATTTGGGCTAGGTTCACACTAGGACTTAAATTTTATTATCGTGGGCCAAAATTCATTTATTTGCTCCCTGTTCTTTATAGAGCACCAATATATTTCACAGTTCAGTACAGATAATGACACATATTATGGGGAGTTGGGAAAGATTTATCAATAGTGTAATAAAATTCATTCAGAACATGTGAGAAAAATGGTGCCAAGTTTATCGAATTTATTGACATGACTTACTCAGCATGATACATTTGGGTTTAGCTCTTCATAGTTGTGTTACACCACCTGTTGCTTTTAATATACTTTCCTTATTTTACAAGGTAAAAGGTGTCTACCTGAGTTTGTCATAAGCCATGTACTATATGGACATTGTTGTGGGGCAGTTTGCTCAGTAATGGATGGGCTGAAGACCAAATATTAGTGAAGATTTACTAATGCCAGTACATTATATCAACAATCTCTTTCCAGTGTAGCGTGCAATAGATTCATCGACAATTAAAAATGGCTCCAGTCCTTGTTAAGTGTGCTGCTCTCCTGTAGAATTATTATTAATTATTATTTTAGCGCCATTTATTCCAGTGCGCTTTACGTGTGAAAAGGGGTACACATAATAAAAGCAAGGTCAATAATCATGAACAATACAAGTCAACCAACTGGTATAGGAGGAGAGAGGACCCTGCCCGCGAGGGCTCAGTCTATAAGGTATGGGTGGGAATATGAAGGTAGAGCGGGTCGTGCAGCGGTTTGATGGAACGAGGGTTAATGCATGTTGTAGGCTTGTCGGAAGAGGTGGGTCTTCAGGTTCCTTTTGAAGGTTTCCACGGTAGGCGAGAGTCTGATATGTTGAGGTAGAGAGTTCCAGAGTAGGGGGAAGCATGGGAGAAATCTTGTATGCGATTGTGGGAAGAGGAGATTAGAGGGGAGGAGAGAAGGAGATCTTGTGAGGATCGGAAGTTAAGCACCAGGAGACGAGGTCACAGATGTATGGAGGAGACAGCTTGCGGATAGCTTTGTATGTCATGGTTGGGGTTTTGAACTGGTGTTGGTAATTGAAAGCCAATGAAGGGGTTGAGTCTCTTCTACTTTTTCAGATATATTTGTATAAGTGCGAAAAAGTGGTATATGTGTTTTGGGCTCATTGATATACTGATATACACCGTGGAGAAGTACTTTAGGGCATGCCTCAGTCATCAACGCTTTGCTTGCTGTTTAGTAAATACAGAATAGTTATTGAGTTAAGCTAGGTGTCAAAAAATTCCGACAGCATGCCCCATTTTCAAGGTAACTTAGCAGAATAATGCCATGAATAATATCCATATGCACTGGATTTATTGTTTCTAATAACACTAGAAAATACTGTCTGCCTGAGACATTAATCACATTTTCTGACCCTTATTATAAAATCAGCTGACATTCACCAACCTCTGGTGTTAGTGGTAAAGGTCACAATTTAGTGCCTATTCAAGTATAACTTCTTGGTAACATCCACTAGGGGGCACTCTAATCCACTAAACTGATCAGTCTTTCATGTTTGTCCTGTGATTCTTTGACTCAAATACAGGATAGACATAACAAAACTTTTTCAGGTTTCTTTCATTGGTGGAAACATTCTTATTTTCCATTGCATGTGCTTTATCAGAAGCCACACTTACAACAAACTGGGATAAAAGACCCCTCATGTAAATATTTACCTGCAGTCAGTTCTGAAAATAAGACTGATTATTACATCTCATGTCATGAAAGATTCTTTTTAAGCAATTGTTAATCATTTCCATTCTTGAACTTCTATGTATGCCTTTCTTGGAGAGAGAATTTGCGCTTGGCATATTCAATGTCATTTTGGGACATCTGAAGAATCTGTTTTCCTCTTAGGGATGTGATCGTCTACGCTAAAACTGTTCGGATTTTGCATTTCTAAGTATATTATTACGTTCAGATGACAATGTGTATTTGAGTGTGAAGGTGATCCGACATATACATACAATATTATATCTGAAGATGAACCAAGAGAAAAAGAAAAATAGTGCTACAAAATATCTCACAAATATATCTTTATTAAATATATAATATTATAACAGATTTTGTTAAAAAAACAAACTAATAGCTCAATGAAGGTCTAGCAACAAACCTACCAAGGCTATAATTGGTATAAAATTTGAATACCTACATATCTATTGCAGTACATTCCCTAGTGGTCAACATTATATATCATGTAGAAGAGTGTAGTATGCGAACTTACATAATAGTGATGTGGAGCTCTGTTGGGTTTGTAACCCTACACCCCAGTGAGTGTTTCACCCACCTTTGTAAGGACATGCTGCCTGAAGAAGCTGGGTGAAACACACATTAGGACTACACCTAACAAAGCTCCACATCACTACTATTTGCATTCTACACTCTTGTTCTTGATATATAATGTTTACCAATAAGGAATGTACTGCAGTAGATATGTGGGCATACTAACAACAGTGGGGAAAATAAGTATTTGCTACACTGCTGATTTTCCAACTTTTCCTACCTCCAAAGAATGGAGAAGTCTCTAATTTTTATCGTAGATACACTTAAACTGTGAGAGACAGAATCTTAATCCAGAAAATCACATTGTATAAAAATTTTAAATAATTCAATATAATTTTATTGCATGAAATAAGTATTTGATCACCTACCAACCAGCAAGAATTCTGGCTTTTACAGACCTGTTAATTTTTCTTTACGAAGCCTCCTACTCCACTCATTACTGTATTAATTACACCTGTTTTAACTTGTTACCTGTATTAAAGACACCAGTCCACACACTCAATCACACTCCAACCTCTCCATCACGGCCAAGACCAAAGAGCTGTCTAAAGACACCAGGACAAAATTATAGACCTGCACAAGGCTGGAATGGGTGTAGGACAATAGGTAAGCAGCTTGGTGAGAAGGCAACAACTGTTTGCACAATTATTAGAAAATGGAAGAAACACAAGATGACTGTCAATCTTCCTTGGTCTTGGGCTTCATGCAAGATCTCGCCTCATCGGGGTAAGGATGATTCTGAGAAAGGTCAGGAATCAGCCGAGAACTACATGGGAGGACCTGGTCAATGACCTGAAGAGAGCTGGGATTACAGTCTCAAACATTACCATTAGAAAACATCATACTTTGGGGGGTGGTTTTCTGCAAAGGGGGCAGGACGACTGCACTATGATGAAGGGAGGATGGATGGAGTCTTATATCACAAGATTTTGTCCAACAACCTCCTTCCCTCAGTAAAAGCATTGAAGGTGGGTCACGGCTTGGTCTTCAAGCATGACAACTACAGAAAAGACACAGCCAGAGCAACTAAGCAGTGGCTCCGTAAGAAGCATTTCCAGGTCCTGGTGTGACCTAGGCAGCATCCAGATGTTGTGACCCGCACCACAATTGTGGGTTACCAGGGCAATGGGGTACTCAGAGCCGAGCCCGTAGAAGTCTATGGGATTGTCACAAGTAGCGGTGGCTCGGTCTGTGGCCCTGGCGGTCAGGCGTATGTCGGGGGGTATATTTACAGGGGATAGGTATATATATACAGTTCGTGACGCCACCTGTAGTTCTCTGATCACTGAGACCAGCGCTGCTGTAGAACTCTGAGGGGATGGTGAGGCAGCTAGATGTCGGGTCCCCTACAGGTGGGACTGGTCCCTCAAAGTCTATGAAGTTAATGAAGTCGGGTGCAGGTAAATAACTCAGTCTCACACCATCCAGCGTCTTTCCATACCTTTTACTTGTAAGATGGTTAGGCAGGTCCCAGGGAGGCTGGTCCGATGGAGAATGTGCTTTGGGGTAGCAGCTGAACAAGTTAGGGGCCTCCTTTACTTTCACAATGATGATGAGTCCGACTAGCATAAAGCCAAGTCCACTCAAAATACTCCAGCTAACTCCTTAGCTGTACTGCCCGGTCAGTTTTGTGGTCGAAGCCTTCCAGTGATGGAACTAGGTTCTTGCTTTTGCTGATCAGGCTCAAAGTTCCTATTCCACCTGACCCCTGTTACGTACTGACACTCCAAGGCTGCTTGCTGCGACCTAAGGTCCAGTAAGACTCTGGTTCTTCTATCACTATGCCTGGAGCTATAGTGACACTTCGGTCCCCAGTGACCGGTGACAATGTGCAGGATACTCCAATCCTAAGGCACTTCTGAATTCTTCCACTATGCCCTTCGCCTTGTCCGCGCTTTTAGCATAAGCACTCCACACTTCCAAAGGCTATACAGGTCAATCCTTCCTTACTTCTTTCTTGGAGCTTGCTGACAGAATCTCAGTATTCCTCTAGGCAGGAGCACGTCAACTGAACCTCACTGTCCTTGGGACAGGCGACTGAAGTATCTGCAACTAACTCTTCTTTCTCAAAAGATGTCTCCGTCTCTCTGCTAGTGGGGCACAGCTCTGACTAGGCTGAGGTGAACTGGCTCACCTTTACTAGCCTCCACTTTCTGAACTGCACACAGGTGGAATGACTCAGTCTTGAGCCACCCGAGCTAGACTCTGCTCCTTCCTCCTCCTCTGTCTGACTGAAGACCCAGACTCCACTCTCTGACTCCGCTGATGTCACTGGCTTATATACCTATGGGTGTGTCTAAGTGTGTGTTGGAGTGAATGTTTATTGAGCATTAAACTGCTACCTCTCCGCACATCCTCCAGGGTACTGTGTGTGCCTTCACACCAGGGCTACACACAGACATGAAACCAATATAAAATCTTGGGAGGAAGCTGAAACTCAAGGTGGCCCAGCAACATCCATGAAAGCTGAAAGATCTGGAGAAGATCTGTATGGAGGTGTAGGCCAAAATCCCTGCTGCAGTGTGTGCAAACTTGGTCAAGAACAACAGGAAACGTTTGACCTCTGTAATTGCAAACAAAGGTTTCTGTACCAAATATTAAGTTCTGTTTTTCTATTGTATCAAATATTTATCTCATGCAATAAAAGGCAAATTAATTATGTAAAAATCATACAATGTGATTTTCTGGATTTATTTTATATTATGTCTCTTTGGTTTATCCTGTGATATTTCGGTGCATCTCTCTTACTCAGCCTTTTGGTTATAGGAATATTGGTTTGTCCTAATATTGAGGTTACATCTGAGTTTTGAATTTCTTTTTCCATGAAAACAGAAACCATAACAAGACAGACACCAATTGCACAACATGGGCCCCATTAAATTATAATGGGGTCAAAAGGTTCCTCCAAGTTGTCTGTAATTTCATGAGAAATCATACCTCTGCATGTTGGGCCATTTTATCTGTCAGTATTACATAATCTGCTTCTGACACAGCCTGCAACACAGAGCCCTATAGACAAACACATATAGCTACCACTTTTGTTGCCTCTTTAGAGGATCATTACAGCTGAACCCCACCAAGCTGTTCTAAAATCTATCCCAATGTTATTAGATTTCTGTTGAGGAGGCAGAAAAATATTTAGACTTGAGAGTCCTCAGTGGTTGATACCTTTTAATGGCTAACTGAAAAGATGGTAACAAATTGCAAGCTTTCGAGACTACTCAGGTCTCTTCATCAGGCGTAGACTAATACAAAATCTGAAGAATCACATATTTATACACAAAGCAGCACAGAAAAAATGCAATAGGTAGGACAAGTGACGTGAAGCAGAATAGTCATTATGGCAGAGGGATGGGCATAAATATTGGAACAGTTCATAGATAAGGAGTGTGAAGGTTTTATTGCCCTCTGATTGGGGTCTGGTAATGTTTTGTGATGTTTTCACAGGGTATTTGGAGTAAATTCCTTAATTGATGTAATAGGCCATAAAACCATGTGACAGGTTCATTCCAGCATTAAGAGTGTCAAAGGTCACCATCAATTTGTATTCGCAAATTCTTCTATGTCTTTGAGATGTGAAGCTGCTTCTCAGTACAAGTATTTTCATATCTGACATGCTATGATCAGGGGAGCAAAAATGTTTTGCCACAGGTAGATCCATTCTTTTTTCTCTTATTGTGTGGCGATGAGAATTCATCCTCGTTCTCAGTTTTTGCCCGGTCTCCCCCACATACAGACCCCCAGTTGGACATTTAGTACATATAATTAGGTACACCACATTAGATGTGATGCAGCTGAAAGTACCTGGCATCTTGTAGTCCTGATGTGAGTTGGGGATCTTATCTTGTCCGTGGTCATTATAGATGCACAGGTTTTGAGGTGTTGAGGAGGCAGAAACTCAGCAGAGCAGCTTGTAGACCATGAGTGCTACAGCATACCAGCTGGTGGAAGAGGAGAGGTTGCAGTGCCCTGGGTGACTGGTGTGGACTGATAAAGAGTTTACGGTGTTCTGCACAATACATCAGCATATATGGCTCTCTACAGTAAATCAGCACATTCTTGACATATCTCTATAGACCGAACTGTAAACATATGAGTTATAAGTGTATCCAGATTTATTATTGAGAACGTGTACATCTCATACCCTGTTCTAAGAAATGTGTGAAACCCATACTTTGATGCCTGAAGTCAAATATCAGACTTGCAAAATGTAGAATTATACAATGAAACAACCTGCTTATCGCTAATAATGTCTTATTTTTCCACATCTAATATCTGCTTCTACAGTTTTATATAAATTAACTCCTTGACGACCAATGACGTGTATAGCAGGTGTCAGTTCCTGCATCATGAATGCTATACACATCATGTCCTTAAGCTGTCACTGTGTGAAAACTCATAGTGACAGCTCCGAGCCAACAGTGGTCACTGACAGCTGAGCGCCACAGCTAGAGATGCTGGGACCCTTTTCAGTGTTCCTTCGCTCTCTGATTGCTGTGATCGGTCACTCAATCTGACAAATCACAGCATGTGATTGCCAGGAAGTGCTGATATTTCACACAATGACAGTAGGAAGCTTGGCTGAGCTGACAGTAGAGCTTCTGTGGTAACAGTCAGGGCCAGTAACCATCCACATGCCGTGATCATTAGCGATTGCAGGATTTGGAAGGTTATGATAGGGAGTGGGTTCCCTCTCTCACCCTCATTGGCACACCCATAATGAAATCACGGGAAGTCGATGGTTGTCATGGCACCCGGAGGTCAAACAATGACCTCCCGGTGTGCCAGGTACAGTGGACTATGAGACCCAGCCATTGAGCACTGTTTTCCTTTCTTTGATCCAGCCATAGACAGGGTATAAGAGGCATTCTGCTTATGTAATATCACATATATCATGCAATGCATGAGACCAGTGATCAGACTAATAAAAGTTAAAGTCCCATAGAGGGACTAAGTACAAAAAAGTTAAGAAGATTGAAAAAATTATTAAAAAGCCACAAAATAAAGAGCAAAAAATATTATACCAATAAATATACAAACCGTATTATGTAAAAGTACATACATTTGGTATCACCACATCCAGAACAACACGCTCTATAAAACCCTTCAGTGAACGCTGTAAAAAAAAAAGTGCAAACAGAAAATATTGTTTTTCATCTTACCGCTATGAAAAAGATCGATCCGTGATCGAAACGCGTTGCTGTATTACCAGCGCTCTTGTGCACACTTTGGAGGATTTTTTCTGCCTTATCAGTACGTTTTTAAAATAATTTTTGATTAAACAAGTAATTTTATGGAGCTGGAACGTCATCCCCTTTTTTCTTTAGTATAATACACTCCCTATAGTCCTCCATATAGTATAATAACTCCCTATAGTCCTCCATATATTATAATTACAGTCATGGCCAAAAGTTTTGAGAATGACACAAATATTATATTTTCACATGATCTGCTGCCCTCTGGTTTTTATGTGTGTTTGACAGATGTTTTTATCACAGACAGAAATATAATTGCAAACATATGAGTAACAAAAGCTTATATTGACAGTTAGAATGAGTTGCAGCAAATCAATATTTGCAGTGTTGACCCTTCTTCTTTAGGACCTCTGCAATTCTCCCTGGCATGCTCTCAATCAACTTCTGGACCAAATCCTGACTGATAGCAGTCCATTCTTGCACAATCAATGCTTTCATTTTGTCAGAATTTTTAGGTTTTTGTTTGTCCACCCGTCTCTTGATGATTGACCACAAGTTCTCAATGGGATTAAGATCTGGGGAGTTTCCAGGCCATGGACCCAAAATCTCTATGTTTTGTTCCCTGAGCCATTTAGTTATCACCTTTGCTTTATGGCAAGGTGCTCCATCATGCTGGAAAAGGCATTGTTGATCGCCAAACTGCTCTTGGAGGGTTGGGAGAAGTTGCTCTTGGAGGACATTCTGGTACCATTCTTTATTCATGGCTGTGTTTTTAGGCAAGACTGTGAGAGAGCCGATTCCCTTGGCTGAGAAGCAACCCCACACATGAATGGTTTCAGGATGCTTAACAGTTGGCATGAGACAAGACTGGTGGTAGCGCTCACCTTGTCTTCTCCGAATGAGGTGTTTTCCTGATGTCCCAAACAATCGAAAAGGGGATTCATCAGAGAAAATAACTTTACCCCAGTCCTCAGCAGTCCACTGCCTGTACCTTTTGCAGAATATCAGTCTGTCCATGATGTTTTTTCTGGAGAGAAGTGGCTTCTTTGCTGCCCTCCTTGAGACCAGGCCTTGCTCCAAAAGTCTCCGCCTCACAGTGCGTGCAGATGCACTCACACCTGCCTGCTGCCATTCCTGAGCAAGCTCTGCACTGCTGGTAGCCCGATCCTGTGTCACGGGTGTGTCGCCACGAAGATCGTCGCGATTACACAATCTGACTTCGCGCAGCTGAGTTTTTGGTGCTTGGTGTTTTTCGGCAGTGAGGGAGTTAATTCTCTCTCTCTCTGTGCTAGACGAGGCCCGGCCTCGCCCAGCTGCAGTTAATTCTGCAGTAATGAGATTCCTTCAAATACCTGCCAGTCTGCTAGGAATGTGTCGGTGAAAGCATTCATGCAGACCAGCAGAGCAGATCGTGGTATTGTGAAGTCTGAAGTGAAGAGTACCTGGTGTGGTTTTTTCCCCTCCTCGCTTTATCATTTATCTCCGTACCCGTTGGTGTTCCCTCTGTTTTTGTGGTGTGAGTGTTGTATGCAAGGTGGATTTTAGTTTACCCCTTGTACTGTCTTGTTCGTCTATTACTGTGTTTAGGCTTATACCTTCCAGTCCCCTGTGTTGTGATCGGGGTCCTTCTCAGGACAAGATTACTGAAGGTCAGGGATTTGCAGGAGATAGGGTTACGCTGGCGGCCTGGACCTTTGTACCATCAACAGTACCTCCAGGTAGAGGGATTAGTCAGGACCCCAGCTTAGGGTCAGCATAGACCCCGGCCCTCCTGTATGCAGTAACAGCGTGACATTTTCACCGACCCCTAAAGATTTTCTCCAGCCACCATGGATCCAGTAGCCAGTCTAGCTCGGCAGTTGCAGAGTTTGTCCATGTAGCTGGCGGACGTTAAGTCCAAGGTTTTGTACCCCCTGGAGCAAGCCGGTCCAGAACCTAAAGTAGCTCTCCCTGACAGGTTCACTGGGGGGGCGGGACAAGTTTTTTGCTTTCCGGGAGGCATGTAAATTGTACTTTCGGCTGCGACCTCGGTCATCTGGGAGTGAAGAACAAAGGGTGGGGATTGTCATCTCGCTCCTACAAGGGGACCCCCAATCCTGGCTCCCCGGCTCTCCAGTCAGTGGATAGGTTTTTCGCAGCTCTGGGTCTTGTATATGATGACCCAGATCGGGTCTCCCTTGCTTATTCTAAGTTACATAAGATACAGAAGGGAGATCGTCCGGCGGAGGAATTCTGTTCGGAGTTCCGTAGGTGGGCCACGGACACCCAGTGGAATGACCCGGCTCTTAGGAGCCAGTTTTGTCAAGGTTTATCTGACAAATTAAAGGATGTGCTGGCACAGTATGACCCTCCCACGTCACTGGAAGCCGCTATGGCCCTGGCTATTCGCATTGACAGGCGGCTTCGGGAGAGGTGCGGGGTAACTCCGCCCCCTGTGATGACTCCACCTTCTACTAGGGCCCCTTATATGGAGGTTCCCCTGGTCAGTCCAGAAGAGCCGATGCAGTTAGGAGGGACATAATTCCGGGGGAGGGGATCGGCAGTGCGCCACAAGACAGGAAGGTGTTTCTTCTGCGGGAGAAAGGGACATTTTATTGGGGGGTTCCATCCCGTCCTTTGCAGAGTGAGAAGTCGCCGGAAAACTATTGATCCCAGGTTGTGTGGTGGACGGCAATCTGGGAGTAGGTATTTCGTCCCTAGGTCCGTCTCAATTCCTCGTGCCGGCGGAGGTGGTGGTGGGTGCGAGAACTGAGAGGATATCTGTTCTTCTGGATAGTGGGGCCGGGGCTAATCTGGTGGATGCTCGCTTTGCCCAGGTTCAAGGTATGCGACTGAGTGTATTGGCTAAACCCATCCCCATATTCTCGATCGACGCCAGACCTCTCGGTCAGGGTAGTTTTTTGCAAGCAGTGCATAACATAGATCTTCAATTGGGGGCGATACATAAAGAACTGTTGTCGTGTTACGTGTTGGAGGGTCTTCCCACTCCTATAGTGCTGGGCCTTCCTTGGTTAACTAAGCATAACCCGGTTATTAATTGGCAATCCAGAGAGATAAGCCAATGGAGTGAATTCTGTAATAAAAACTGCATGAATACGGTCATCGGTGCGGTCGCTACTAGGACCTTACCTCCATTTCTGGTGGACTTTGAGGATGTATTCTCGGAGAAAGGGTGTCAAGAACTACCTCCTCATCGCGTGTATGACTGTTCTGTTAAATTGCTCCCTGGGGCCAAGTTACCGAAATCTAGGTTGTATAACCTTTCTGGTCCTGAGAGGCAGGCTATGAAGGATTATATTTCGGAAAGTCTGGCTAAAGGGCATATTAGACCTTCATCTTCCCCGGTGGCCGCGGGGTTCTTCTTTGTGAAGAAGAAAGATGGAGGCCTACGCCCTTGCCTGGATTTCCGTGAACTCAATCGGATTACGGTCCGAGATCCGTATCCGCTCCCACTTATTCCCGATCTCTTCAATCAGATCGTGGGCGCCAAATGGTTCTCTAAGTTGGATCTCAGGGGGGCGTACAATCTGATTAGGATGAAGGAGGGGGATGAATGGAAGACGGCGTTTAACACTCCAGAGGGGCATTATGAGAACCTTGTCATGCCATTTGGTCTGACTAATGCCCCGGCGGTGTTCCAACACTTTGTTAATGACATTTTTCGCCGCCTGGTTGTCACGACGTATAACAGATATATTTTATGATAGTAACATATATCTAGTGTGACAACATTCTATATTTCATATAATAGAAAATATCAACATGTTGTAGCCTTTCCAGGGGTATAGCTCTAGGATCGCTGTCTGGGTAGACAGAATGGCACATAAACAGTTCATTCAGACAGCAGTTCTGGTGTAAAACTGGCCGCAACCAGCTTTATTAAAGTCCACAGCAAACAGATTAAAACAAAGCATAAACAGAAAACCTGGGCTTGTCTAGCCTCTAATTACACATAAATCGATTTCCCTGTCTATCCGGGTCCCGGCTCTACCAGCCTGACCCAAAACAACACATATGATATATGTTACCAGTATGGAGTTTCACAGACACTCCTCTTTATGTCTGAAGGCAACTCCAACGTCCAGACCTGAGAGAGGTCACCTCCTATTCAGCCGCTATTCACACGGATTCGCACCGAGACCACTCCCATGTCCGGGGTCCTTCCCGCACCCAGACCGAGACAGCCCACACTCCTCTGGAGACTGCCTCCCTGTGCCAGGACACCTCCCTGTGTCCGGGCCAAAGACAGCTCCCACACTCCTGGAGACACCTTCTGTGCCTGGACCCCTTGTCCAGACTGAATGAGCTCCCAGACCGTGCCCGCAGACACCCACTTCTGGTCTCCTAATCAAGACCTGAGCAGTTCCAGGCCCGTGCTGCAAGTGTGTGCTGAATGCGAGGTGCAGTGACCCCTCTCCACCACTAGGTCTACAAAGCCACACATTTCCCTTATACCTAGGCGAAATGCACACACACATTCCTTCACTGTCTCACAATGTATACATAGTATCTGCCAGCATTGTCTTACATGACATAATATCCTATGTATTATGGGTCTATACTGTATACGTGTCACGCTGTCTCAGGATAGAGGTTGACCGGGGTCTATGCTGACCCTAAACTGGGGTCCTGACTAGTCCCTCTACCTGGAGGTACTGTTAATGGTACAGAGGTCCAGGCCGCCAGCGTAACCCTGTCTCCTGTAGATCCCTGACCACTGTAATCTAGTCCTGAGAAGGACCCTGATTACCACCACAGGGAATGGGCAGGTCACAGCTTACAAACAGTATGAGACAGACAAGGGGTAAAGTAAATACTGCTTTGCATACAAAACATCAACTACAGAGGAAACACAAAAGGTTAAGGAGATAAACAATAAGCGAGGAGAGGATAAACCACAACAGGCACTCTTAGCTTAAGTCTTCTCAGAAACGATCCGCTCTGCTGGTCTGAATGAATGCTTTCACCGACAACTCCTTAAGCAGACTGGCAGGTATTTGAAGGAAGCTAATTAGTACCTAATACACAGCAGCCGGGCGAGGCTGGACCCAATCTAAGCACAGAGAAAGGTAGAATTAACTCCCTCACTGCCAGCAGACACAAAGTACCAAAAACTCAGCTGCGAGAAGTCAGAATGTGAAATCGCGACGATCTTCGTGGCGATACACCCGTGACAGTACCCCCCCTTCTACGAGGGGCCTCCGGACCCTCAGGGCCAGGTTTATCAGGGTGAGTTGTGTGGAAGGCCCGAATTAATCGGTCTGCGTTAATATCAGACGCAGGAACCCACGTCCTCTCCTCAGGACCATACCCCTTCCAATGAACCAAGTACTGAAGGGACCGGCGATTCAGACGTGAGTCAATGATTTTCGACACCTGAAACTCCAAGTTACCATTGACCACCACTGGCGGAGGAGGTAGAGGTGACGGTATAACTGGCGCCATGTACCTCTTAAGCAACGATTTGTGGAACACATTGTGGATTTTAAACGTAGGAGGGAGGTCAAGACGGAATGCCACCGGATTAATTATCGAACTGATCCTGTATGGCCCGATGAACCTGGGACCGAGTTTCCAGGAGGGAACCTTAAGTTTTATATTTTTGGTAGACAACCATACCCGATCGTTCACACTTAGGTCCGGACCCGACACTCTCCTCCTATCAGCCATACGTTTGTATTGGTTCCCCATAGTACTCAGATTATTCAGCACTCCTCTCCACACTGAAGCAAGTGACGACGAAAAAAGTTCCTCCTCAGGAACCCCAGAAGAGCCCCCCCATTGAAAGTACAAAACTGGGGGTGAAAACCATATGCCCCAAAAAATGGGGACTTACTAGTGGACTCGCTCCGCCTATTGTTAAGAGCGAACTCTGCCAGAGGCAAGAAAGAAGACCAGTCTTCTTGGTTCTCTGAGACAAAACACCGGAGATATGTCTCTAAGCTCTGATTCAGACGCTCTGTCTGACCATTGGTCTGCGGATGAAAAGCCGAAGAAAATGACAATTGCATCCCCCGCCGTGAACAAAATGCCTTCCAGAATTTGGACACAAACTGAGACCCCCGATCCGACACCACATCGGAAGGCAACCCGTGAAGTCTCACAATCTCCCCGATGAACACCTGCGCCAGAGTTTTAGCATTAGGAAGAGCAGGAAGAGCAATTAAATGTGCCATCTTACTGAACCTGTCAACTACAACTAGTATGACAGTTTTACCTGAAGATGGAGGGAGGTCCGTAATGAAGTCCATAGACAGATGGGTCCATGGACGCTCCGGGATTTTCAAAGGTAAGAGGGCCCCAGACGGACGGGTATGTGGGGTCTTAGAGCGTGCACAAACCCCACAGGACGCGACAAAAGTTACCACCTCCTTATTTAAGTTAGGCCACCAAAACCGGCGTGAAAGGAGATCCACAGTTGCTTTACTCCCTGGGTGTCCTGCCAAAGCAGAATTATGATGTGCCTCGATAACCCTTTGTCTTAACTGATCTGGAACAAACAGTTTCCCTGGAGGTCCTACAGGGGCGTCCCCCTGAGCCTCCAATACCTCCTCCTCAAGCTCAGAGCATACAGCCGACACCACTACTCCCTCCTGAAGGATAGGAACCGGGTCATCCGTCTTCCCGGCCCCAGGGAAACTGCGAGATAAGGCATCAGCCTTTACATTTTTTGACCCAGGACGATATGTGACGACAAAATTAAACCTGGTAAAAAACAACGACCATCTAGCTTGTCTGGGATTCAGACGTCTTGCAGACTCTAAATACAGTAGGTACTTGTGATCAGTAATGACGGTGACCGGGTGGACTGCCCCCTCCAAAAAATGACGCCACTCTTCAAAAGCCAACTTAATGGCCAAGAGTTCCCTATTGCCGATATCATAATTCCTCTCAGCGGACGACAATTTTTTAGAGAAGAAAGCGCACGGATGCCATTTACCAGGGGACGGACCTTGAGATAATACCGCACCCACCCCTACATCAGACGCATCCACCCCCACAATGAATGGCTGTGACGCATCCGGTTGAATGAGTACAGGTGCCGAAGCAAAACATTTTTTCAAGGAGGAAAATGCTTGACAAGCCTTGTCAGACCACCTTGAAAAATCCGTCCCTTTTCTTGTCATGTCAGTGAGAGGTTTAACAATGGAGGAGAAATTACGAATAAATTTCCGGTAGTAATTAGCAAACCCCAGGAAACGCTGCAGTGCTTTAAGATCCTCTGGCAGATCCCACTCAAGCACTGCCTTCACTTTCCCAGGGTCCATACGGAAACCGGAAGCTGACACCAGGAACCCTAAAAACTGAAGTTCCTGTACGGCGAATACACACTTCTCCCATTTGGCGTACAGTTTATTATCTCGCAAGATCTGCAACACCTGTCTCACATGCTCCTGATGAGACACAAGATCCGGCGAGTAAATTAAGATGTCATCCAGATAAATGACAACAAACTGTCCCACTAGGTGGCGAAAGATGTCATTAACAAAATGTTGAAACACCGCCGGGGCAGTAGTCAGACCGAAAGGCATGACAAGGTTCTCATAATGTCCCTCCGGAGTGTTAAACGCCGTCTTCCACTCATCCCCCTCCTTCATCCTAATCAGATTATACGCCCCTCTGAGATCCAACTTAGAGAACCATTTGGCGCCAACAATCTGATTGAAGAGATCTGGAATAAGTGGGAGCGGATACGGATCTCGGTGTCATGTATAGTGTACAGTTCCTATAGCGTCTTGTGCTTGGGTGCGAGGAAAACACAGGAGACATAGGTTGAAATGAAATGACTTGTATTACTTCATACAAGCATGCTGAAAAGTTCACACAGTTTGCAGGAACAGCGACAGGAGACACAGCAGGCCAGAGTAACTTCAAGCACTACAATAAATCTCCAAAGCAGGTTCAGGATCTCTTCTCTGTACCGTAATTCCTCTGCAAACATGGATTCACCAAACAGCAGGTTTCCAGAGTCCAAAAGTGTTCCAAGGTTCCTCAGTAGGGAATAGCTGGAGTACAAGTCCAAGGCTTCCAGGAGTCAGGTCACAGACTGACTGAGGCTTGATTCAGAAGCACTGATTGTTCAGCTGAGGCTGCTTAAGAAGCAAGAGGGAAGAATCAGGGCGGGAACATGAAAACTGGAAACTCCATATTAACTGAGGGCAAGAGCTGCAGAAAGACAGAAAGCAAAATGGCCGACGGAAAACTGAGTTTCAAGGAACAT
The DNA here is from genome assembly GCA_033576555.1 of Oophaga sylvatica. Taxonomy (NCBI): domain Eukaryota; kingdom Metazoa; phylum Chordata; class Amphibia; order Anura; family Dendrobatidae; genus Oophaga; species Oophaga sylvatica. Next base: position 155,378,976 of record JARQOD010000005.1, on the reverse strand, counting down.
GTCAACAGAGACAAAGAACCTTACATTACTCCCCCTTAGGGACAACCTCCGGATGACCTCAGACCAGGCTTGTCAGGGTACCTCTGATGAAACTGGCGGAGCAGGCGAGGAGCATTTACATTATTGACTGGTTCCCAAGAGTTGTCCTCCACTGGGTAGCCCTGCCATTTAATCAAATATTGCAACTGATTTCTGTACAACCTGGAATCTAGAATCCTTTCCACCATAAATTCTTCCTGACCATCGACCAGCACTGGGTCAGGGCAAGGAGAAGAACGTCCAGGAAACGTATTGGGTGTTGCAGCCTTTAGTAGGGATACATGAAAGACAGGGTGGATTCTCATAGTTCTGGGTAGTTGAAGACGACAAGCAACAGCACTTATAATCTTATTGATCTTATAAGGTCCAATGTACTTATGTCCCAATTTAGACGATGGAATCTTTAATTTAAGATTTCTGGTTGACAGCCAGACCAAATCTCCTACCTTGAAAGCTGGTGCAGGTTTACGAAATTTATCTGCTGCTTTCTTGTACCTTTCCTGAGCCAATTCTAGATTTTCCTTTAGAAGATCCATATTCTTTTGTAAAGAAGTGATTCTTTCAGCCACTGCCGGCAAGGGCGTATCTATGGGAAATCGAGGAAGAATGTTAGGATGATAACCTAGATTGGAGTAAAAAGGAGACTGCTTAGTGGAGGCGCTCTGAGAGTTGTTATAAGAGAACTCAGCCAGTGGAAGTAGATCCACCCAATCATCCTGTAGGTGGCAGATAAAACAGCGGAGATACTGCTCCAGGGTCTGATTGGTTCGTTCTGTCTGTCCATTAGTCTGGGGATGAAAAGCAGAAGAAAGGTTTACTTTAATGTCCAATGCTGCACAGAAATTTTGCCAAAACCTTGAAGTGAATTGCACCCCTCGATCCGAAATGACCTCATCCGGTACTCCATGTAAGCGAAACACATTCTTAATCATCAAGTCTGATGTCTGTTTTGCAGTGGGTAAGCCGACACAAGGGATAAAATGAGCTGCCTTTGTTAGACGGTCAACCACCACTAGAATGGTGTTCTTCCCTTGAGAGGTTGGTAACTCCACAATGAAGTCCATAGAAATGGATCCCCACGGGCGGGACGGGGTGGGAAGAGGTTGCAACAGACCAGTTGGTGAGGAGCGAGGTGTTTTGCATCTTGCACAGACTTCACATGAAGTGACATAGTTTAAGACATCTTTCCTGTAAGTGGGCCACCAAAAGAAACGAGAAAGAAATTCTTGTGTCTTTAGAATTCCCCTATGCCCGGCTATCTTGGAATCGTGGATGAGTTGCAATACTCTCAATCTGGCTGTTTCAGGTATATACAGACGTTGTCCCTGAATCCACACACCATTCTTAAAGACAAGACTTACGTCCCTTGGGGGTTGAGCCAACAAAGAATCCGCATGGTATGCTTCCTTGATGTCCTTAAGTAGGTCTTGATTATGAATCACTCCCAGGAATCTAGAGTCAGGAAGAATAGTCTTAGGAGGAGTAAGTGGACGTGTCTCTGCTGAATGAATCCTAGAGAGTGCATCAGCCTTTCCATTGCGCGATCCTGGTCTATAAGAAATGACAAAATTAAATTGGTTTAGGAAAAGATTCCAGCGAGCCTGGCGAGGAGTCAGGCACTTAGCCGACCTGATAAATTCAAGGTTACGATGGTCTGTCAGGACGACTATTTGCTGTGCAGCTCCCTGAAGAAGGTGTCTCCATTCCTTGAAGGCGGCAATAATGGCCAACAATTCTCTATTGCCCACATCGTAGTTCCTCTCAGCCGAAGACAACTGCTGGGAAAAGAAGGCACAGGGATGCAAGACATTCTTCTCACCTGTTCTCTGAGAGAGTATAGCTCCAACGGCACAGTCTGAAGCATCCACCTCTATTATGAAGGCAAGCTCGGGGTTGGGATGTACTAAGATAGGTGCGGTGGTAAATTTATCCTTTAAACAGGAAAATGCTTCCTGAGCTTGCGGGGTCCAGGAGAACCTAGACTGTTTCCGGGTAAGTTGGGTGATAGGTGACACTACCTCAGAAAAATTCTTAATGAAACATCTATAGAAGTTGGCAAACCCGATGAAACGCTGCACCTCCTTCACATTTCTAGGAATTGGCCAATCCTTGATGGCTTGGGTCTTGCTTCCATCCATACTAATCCCTTGCGTAGATAGTACATACCCCAGAAATTGAATTTCGGTCCTATGGAATTCACATTTTTCAAGCTTGATGTAGAGATGGTTTTGTCTTAGGCGTTCTAAGACCATTCTCACATGTCCATTATGTTCCTCTGTGGAGTTAGAAAAAATTAGAATATCATCCAGATAAATCACCACAAATGTATCTAGGAGATCCCTGAAGATATCATTCACGAAGTGTTGGAAAGTGGTTGGGGCGGTACTCAGACCAAAAGGCATAACTAGATATTCAAAGTGTCCATAGCGTGACCTGAAAGCAGTCTTCCATTCATCCCCAGGTCTAATACGGACCAAGTTATAGGCCCCACGGAGATCCAGTTTAGAGAAAATTTTGGCATGCCGCACTCTCTCCAACAACTCAGGGATTAAAGGCAATGGATAACGGTTTCTAATAGTAACCTTATTGAGTTCCCTATAGTCTATGCAGTGTCTCAGAGATCCATCTTTCTTCTTCACAAAGAAGATGGGTGCACCTGCGGGAGATGAAGAGGGGCGTATGAAGCCCTTGGCTAAATTTTCGTCTATATAATCCTTCAAAGCTTTTAGCTCGGGCCCCGCTAGGGGGTAGATCTTACCAAAAGGTATCTCGGCTCCGGGCAATAATTCAATTGGACAATCATATGGACGGTGAGGAGGAAGCTGATCAGCGTTCTTCTTGTCACATAAATCCACATAGTCCTGGTATACAGCTGGTAGTTCAGGGACTGACATGGTTCCTTTAGGAACAGAGCAAGCTGAAACTCCTTGACTCATCTGTTTCTCCGGAAAGTGTAATTCCTTGGTCTCCCAGTTAATCGTAGGATTCTGCGCCTGCAGCCATGGTAGCCCTAGAATGATGGGAAAGTGGGGAGAAGAGATAAGCAAAAAAGACATTTTCTCCTGATGATCTTTACCCATAAGGACCCTCAAAGGCTCTGTTTCTTGATCCAATGGTCCAGAAGTCAGTAGAGAGCCATCCACAGTCTCCATCTGTACTGGAGTAGCCTTCTTCACTGAACGTATCCCCTGTTTCAGAGCAAAGGAGATATCCATAAAATTTCCACTTGCTCCTGAGTCGATCATAGCAGAGCTAGACACCCAGACTGAGTCAACCCAGAGTTTGATGGAAAGGAAGCAATGAGAATTGTTTCTTTTACAACTCAGCTGGGACACCGCTGAGGAAACTTGAAAAATTGCAGCGTTTATACCGTCATCGTCCCCAGAACTAACAGAGTTTAAGTCCAAGAAATCAAGATCTCTTGCAGCAGATCTCTCTGGAGCCTGAGGCTCGGACATGACAGAGCTCCTCTCGCAACACTCACAGTGAATGACTGCTGCAGTAGTCTTACGAGAACGGCTGGGGCAGTTTATAATGAAGTGCCCTGACTTACCACAGTAGAAACATAGATTTTCCTTTATACGATGTTCTTTGCGTGCATCACTAACCCGTCTTTGTAAAGAGTCCACCTGCATGGGTTCAGGTTCTGGTTCCCTTGTGATCCTACTCAAAGGTTCCTTAGCTGAGGAGGGAGGTAGTAAAAGGTTAGTGCGATTATTTTCAAACCATCTCTCTTGTCTGCGTTCAGTCAGACGAGCATCAATACGGATACAATAGTTAATAAAGTCACCTAACGCAGTGGGAGGGTCGGCACGAGCAAGTTCATCCTTAATCAGTGGAGACAACCCTTTCCGAAAAATAGATTTTTTAGCGGAAGTGTCCCAAGTGGTATTAAGAGCCCATCTCCTGAAATCCAGGGCATATTCGGCTACTGAACGCTTACCTTGGCGCAAAGTTAACATGGCTGCTTCAGCTGTTGCACCTCGATTGGGGTCATCAAACACCTGCCCCATGGCTGAAATAAAAGCATCAAGGTGATTCAAACAATCATCCTCAGTCTCAATCAGAGGGTTTGCCCACATCAAAGCCTTATTGGTAAGCAACATGATTATAGTAAGCACTTTGGATCGTTCAGTGGGAAATTGTGAAGCATGTGCAGAGAAAAATAAATTGCATTGATTAATAAATCCCCTGAATTTCTCACGTTCACCGCCAAAACGAAAAGGAGGTAATTTGGGGATCCCAGAACTTGGGGTTATGGCAGGAGCCTGGGCTCGTTCCTCTAGAGCCTCAATCCTGGCTCGCAATTCCTGGGTAGTCTGTCCAAACACTTGCAAATTATGATTAGTGAGGTCCTGTAGGCTTGCAAAACGGGTTTTTAAAGTCTGTACATCTGAAAGGATTGTATCAGTCACTCCGCAAAGTTCCTTTATGCGGGCCTCCATCTTCCAGATCTTTTAAGGCAGAGGTGCTGGAAGGAGAAGAGGAAAGGAAAAAAAAAAAAAAACAATAGTGTTTACCTGTGGTAACACTCCAGAGTAAAATTTTAAGGGAATGCGCTCACCTGGAATGGTTGTGAGAAGTCACAACCACTGTCATCACATAAGGTATTAAACGGACATCTGATATCCACAGTCACAGCAGACACGGCTTTCCCAGACCCAGCAGACACTAAACATTGGCTCCTGAATCTGGTCATGTATAGTGTACAGTTCCTATAGCGTCTTGTGCTTGGGTGCGAGGAAAACACAGGAGACATAGGTTGAAATGAAATGACTTGTATTACTTCATACAAGCATGCTGAAAAGTTCACACAGTTTGCAGGAACAGCGACAGGAGACACAGCAGGCCAGAGTAACTTCAAGCACTACAATAAATCTCCAAAGCAGGTTCAGGATCTCTTCTCTGTACCGTAATTCCTCTGCAAACATGGATTCACCAAACAGCAGGTTTCCAGAGTCCAAAAGTGTTCCAAGGTTCCTCAGTAGGGAATAGCTGGAGTACAAGTCCAAGGCTTCCAGGAGTCAGGTCACAGACTGACTGAGGCTTGATTCAGGAGCACTGATTGTTCAGCTGAGGCTGCTTAAGAAGCAAGAGGGAAGAATCAGGGCGGGAACATGAAAACTGGAAACTCCATATTAACTGAGGGCAAGAGCTGCAGAAAGACAGAAAGCAAAATGGCCGACGGAAAACTGAGTTTCAAGGAACATGTCAACAGAGACAAAGAACCTAACACTCGGACCGTAATCCGATTAAGCTCACGGAAATCCAAGCAAGGGCGTAGGCCTCCATCTTTTTTCTTCACAAAGAAGAACCCCGCGGCCACCGGGGAAGATGAAGGTCTAATATGCCCTTTAGCCAGACTTTCCGAAATATAATCCTTCATAGCCTGCCTCTCAGGACCAGAAAGGTTATGCAACCTAGATTTAGGTAATTTAGCATCAGGGAGCAATTTTATAGAACAGTCATACTCGCGATGAGGAGGTAATTCTTGACACCCTTCCTCTGAAAAAACATCCTCAAAGTCCACCAGAAAAGGTGGTAAGGTTCTAGGCACGACCGCACCGATGACCGTGTTCATGCAGTTTTTATTGCAAAATTCACCCCACTGGCTTATCTCTCTGGATTGCCAATTAATAACCGGGTTATGTTTAGTTAACCAAGGAAGACCCAACACAATAGGAGTTGGAAGACCCTCCAACACATAACAAGACAATAGTTCTTTATGTATTGCCCCCACTCGAAGGTCAATGTTATGCACGGCTTGCAAAAAGCTACCTTGACCGAGAGGCCTGGCGTCGATAGAGAATATGGGGATAGGTTTGGCTAATACACTCAGTTGCATACCATGAACCTGGGCAAACCGAGCGTCCACCAGATTAGCCCCGGCCCCACTATCCAGAAGAACAGAAATCCTCTCAGTTCTCGTACCTACCACCACCTCCGCTGGTACGAGAAACTGAGACGGACCTGGGGACGAAATACATACTCCCAGATTGTCGTCCACCACACAACCTGGGATTAATAGCTTTCCGGCGACTTCTTGCTCAGTACAGTATGGGATGGACACCCCTCAATAAAATGTCCCTTTCTCCCGCAGAAGAAACACTTTCTTGTCTTGCGGCGCACCGCCGATCTCCTCCCTCGGAATGATGTCCCTCCCAACTGCATAGGTTCCTCGGAACAAACCAGGGGAACCTCAATATTAGGGACTTTAGAAGGAGGTGTAGTCATCACAGGGGGCGGAGTTACCCCGCACCTCTCCCGAAGCCGTCTATCAATGCGAATTGCAAGAGCCATAGCGGCCTCCAGTGACGGGGGAGAATCATACTGAGCCAACACATCTTTTAATTTGTCATATAAACCTTGACAAAACTGGCTCCTAAGAGCCGGGTGTCACGCTGTCTAATGATATGTATACAATGTCAGTAAACTATTAATACAGGAACAACACTCTATACAACAACTAGTATAGCAACATCAGCATGTAAGTATAGAATAGATTTACCTGACATGATATCTGCTGAACTCAGGGTTAATCTTGAGGACTTGATGAGCTGAAACAGGAAAGAGGTGGACCGGGATCTAACCTGACCCTAAACTGGGGTCCTAACTAATCCCTCACCTTGGAGGTACTGATAATGGTTCAAAGGTCCAAGTCTCCAACCTAACCCTGTCTCCTATCAGACCCTGAACCCTGTAATCAGTCCTAAGAAGGATCCTGACTACCACCAAAGGGATATGGGCTGATCTCAGCTAAATACACAGATTAGACATATAAGACAGACAGGATAACACTCGCTTGCATACACACTCAAACACCAAAGGAACATAAATGGTCTGGGAAATAAACTCTAACCAAGTTGAGCTTAGAACAACTAAGGAGCTCACAACTAAAGTCTATACAGATTCATTCCTATCTGTGGTCTGCATGAAGGTTTCACTGGCAACTCCCCAAGCAGACAACCAGGAATTTAAAGGAAACCAATCAACAAATAATCAATTGCAGCCGGGAGAAACTGCACCCAGTCCCAGCACCGAGCACAGACAGAATTAACTCCCTAGCTGCCAAACACAAAGAAACAGCAGCTCAGCTGTGAGAAGTCAAAATGTGCAACCGCGACGATCTTCGTGGCAATGCACACATGACAGTACCCCCCCTTCTACGAGGGGCCTCCGGACCCTCAGGGCCAGGCCTGCCCGGGTGAGTTCTGTGGAAGGTCCGAACCAAACGATCTGCGTTAACATCAGACGCAGGGACCCACGTCCTCTCCTCTGGACCGTACCCCTTCCAGTGCACCAAGTACTGAAGGGACCGGCGATTCAGACGTGAGTCAATGATCTTTGATACTTGAAATTCCAAGTTACCATTGACCAACACAGGAGGAGGAGGTAGAGGTGACGGTATGACTGGTGCCACATACCTTTTATGTAATGACTTGTGGAACACATTATGAATTTTAAACGTAGGAGGGAGGTCCAGACGAAATGCCACAGGATTAATTATGGAACTGATCCTGTACGGCCCGATGAATCTGGGACCCAGTTTCCAGGAGGGCACTTTAAGTTTTATATTCCTGGTAGACAACCATACCAGATCGTTCACATTCAGATCTGGACCAGAAACTCTCCTCCTATCAGCCATACGTTTGTAACGGTTCCCCATCGCACTCAGATTATTCAATACACCTCTCCACACAGAAGCAAGTGACGACGAGAAACGCTCCTCCTCAGGAACCCCAGAAGGGCCCCCCCCATTGAAAGTACAAAACTGGGGATGGAAACCATATGCCCCAAAAAACGGGGACTTACCAGTGGACTCGCTCCGCCTGTTGTTAAGAGCGAACTCTGCCAGAGGCAAGAAAGAAGACCAGTCCTCTTGGTTCTCTGAGACAAAACACCGGAGATATGTCTCTAAGCTCTGATTCAGACGCTCTGTCTGACCATTGGTCTGCGGATGAAAAGCCGAGGAAAATGACAATTGCATCCCCCGACGTAAACAAAATGCCCTCCAAAATTTGGACACAAACTGAGACCCCCTATCTGACACCACATCAGAAGGCAACCCATGAAGTCTAACGATCTCCCTAATGAACACCTGCGCCAGAGTTTTAGCATTAGGGAGTGCAGGAAGAGCAACGAAATGTGCCATCTTACTGAACCTGTCAACAACCACCAGTATGACAGTATTCCCTGACGACGGAGGAAGGTCCGTAATGAAGTCCATAGATAAATGAGTCCATGGACGCTCCGGAAGTTTCAAGGGTAAAAGGGTCCCAGACGGACGGGTATGAGGGGTTTTAGAGCGAGCACACACCCCACATGACGCGACAAAAGTTATAACATCTTTATTAGCATTAGGCCACCAAAACCGGCGAGAAAGGAGATCTAAAGTAGCCTTACTCCCTGGATGTCCTGCTAGAGCAGAATTATGATGTGCCTCAATAACCTTTTGTCTCAACAGATTTGGGACAAACAGTCTCCCTGGAGGTCCTGCAGGGGCGTCCCCCTGAGCCTCTAACACCTCCTCCTCAAGCTCAGAAAATACAGCCGACACTACCACCCCCTCCTGAAGGATAGGACTCGGGTCATCCGTTTTCCCGGCCCCTGGGAAACTGCGAGACAAGGCATCAGCCTTTACATTCTTAGACCCCGGGCGATAAGTGACGACAAAATTAAACCTGGTAAAAAACAACGACCATCGAACTTGTCTGGAATTCAGACGCTTAGCGGATTCCAAATACAGCAGGTTCTTGTGATCAGTAATAACGGTAACCGGGTGGACTGCCCCCTCCAAAAAGTGACGCCATTCTTCAAAAGCTAACTTAATGGCCAAAAGTTCCCTATTGCCGATATCATAATTCCTTTCGGCGGACGACAATTTCTTAGAAAAGAAAGCGCACGGATGCCATTTACCAGGGGACGGACCCTGGGACAATATAGCACCCACCCCTACGTCAGACGCATCCACCTCCACAATGAACGGCTGAGATGCATCTGGTTGGATGAGAACGGGTGCCGAAGCAAAACATTTCTTCAAAGAGGAAAAGGCTTGGCAAGCTTTGTCCGACCATTTAGAAAAATCCGTCCCTTTTCTTGTCATGTCAGTGAGAGGTTTGACGACAGATGAGAAATTACAAATAAATTTCCGGTAGTAGTTAGCAAACCCCAAAAAACGCTGCAGAGCCTTAAGATCCCCTGGCTGATCCCATTCAAGCACTGCTCTCACCTTTTCAGGGTCCATACGGAAACCGGAGGCTGACACCAAAAAACCCAAAAACTGAAGTTCCTGTACGGCAAATACACACTTCTCCAGTTTGGCGTATAGTTTATTGTCTCGCAAGATCTGCAACACCTGTCTCACATGCTCCTGATGAGACACAAGATCTGGCGAGTAAATTAAAATGTCGTCCAAATATACAACCACAAACAGCCCCACAAGGTGACGAAAAATGTCATTAACAAAATGTTGGAATACTGCTGGTGCAGTAGTCAGACCAAAAGGCATGACTAGGTTCTCATAATGTCCCTCCGGCGTGTTAAACGCCGTTTTCCACTCATCCCCCTCTTTTATCCTAATCAGATTATACGCCCCCCTGAGATCCAATTTAGAGAACCATTTGGCGCCAACAATTTGATTGAAGAGATCAGGAATAAGAGGGAGTGGATACGGATCTCGAACAGTAATCCGATTAAGTTCGCGGAAATCCAAGCAAGGGCGTAGGCCTCCATCTTTCTTCTTCACATAGAAGAACCCGCGGCTACTGGGGAAGATGAAGGTCTAATATGCCCTTTGGCCAGACTTTCAGAAATATAATCTTTCATAGCCTGCCTCTCCGGACCAGAAAGATTATACAACCTAGCTTTAGGCAACTTAGCATCAGGAAGGAGATTAATAGAGCAGTCATACACGCGATGAGGAGGCAACTCCTGACACCCCTCCTCAGAGAAAACATCCCCAAAATCCTCCAAAAAAGGAGGCAATGTACTAGGCACGACCGCACTGATGACTGTGTTCATGCAGTTGCTTTTGCAAAACTCACCCCATTGGCTTATTTCTCTGGACTGCCAATTAATCACAGGGTTATGTTTAACCAACCAAGGAAGTCCCAACACAATGGGAGTAGGTAGACCCTCCAACACATAACAAGATAATTGTTCCCTATGTATTGCCCCTACCCGAAGGTCAATGTTATGAACCTCATGAACAAAGCTACCTTGGCCGAGAGGCCTGGCGTCAATGGAGAATATAGGGATCGGTTTGACCAATACACTCAGATGCATACCTTGAGCCTGAGCAAACTGAGCGTCAACCAGATTAGCCCCGGAACCACTATCAAGAAGAACAGACAATCTCTCCACTCTCGTACCAACTACCACCTCCACTGGTACAAGGAACTGAGAAGAACTGGCGGATGAAATACATACTCCCAGGTTGTCGTCCACCACACAACCTGGGATTAACAGTTTTCCGGCGACTTTTGGCTCAACAAGGCACGGTATGGACATTCTCCAACAAAATGTCCCTCTTTCCCGCAGAAAAAACATCTTCTAGTCCTGCGGCGTACAGCCAATCCCCTCCTACGAAATGATGTCCCTCCCAACTGCATAGGCTCATCCGAACAGACAAGGGAACCTCAACATAAGGGACTTTAGTGGTAGGTGGAGAAACAACAGGGAGTGGGGTTACCTCACCCCTCTCCCGAAGCCGTCTATCAGTACGGATAGCTAAGGCCATAGCAGCCTCCAGTGAATGAGGAGACTCATACTGAGCCAAAACGTCTTTTAATTTATCAGAAAGCCCATGACAAAACTGGCTCCTAAGAGCTGGGTCATTCCACTGAGTATCTGTGGCCCATCTACGAAACTCAGAAGCAAATTCCTCTGCCGGACGATCTCCCTGCTGTATCTTACGTAATTTTGTCTCAGCAAGAGAGACCCGATCTGGGTCATCATATACCAATCCCAGGGCAGTAAAAAATTGATCTACAGACAGTAGAGCCGGGGATCCCGGAGGAAGGGAAAATGCCCAGGATTGAGGGTCCCCTTGCAGAAGTGAGATAACAATTCCCACTCTCTGCTCATCACTCCCTGATGATCGAGGCCGAAGCCGAAAATACAATTTACATGCCTCCCGGAAGGTGAAAAATTTGTCTCGCCCACCAGTGAACCTGTCCGGGAGAGCTACTTTAGGTTCAACTCTGGTTTGCTCCAGGGGAGACAAAACTTTGGACTTAATGTCCGTCAGCTCCATGGATAATCCCTGCAACTGCAGAGCCAGCTGGGCTACTGGATCCATGGTAACTGGAGATAATTTTTATGGCCAGTGAAAATGTCACGCTGTCTAATGATATGTATACAATGTCAGTAAACTATTAATACAGGAACAACACTCTATACCACAACTAGTATAGCAACATCAGCATGTAAGTATAGAATAGATTTACCTGACACGATATCTGCTGAACTCAGGGTTAATCTTGAGGACTTGATGAGCTGAAACAGGAAAGAGGTGGACCGGGATCTAACCTGACCCTAAACTGGGGTCCTAACTAATCCCTCACCTTGGAGGTACTGATAATGGTTCAGAGGTCCAAGTCTCCAACCTAACCCTGTCTCCTATCAGACCCTGAACCCTGTAATCAGTCCTAAGAAGGATCCTGACTACCACCAAAGGGATATGGGCTGATCTCAGCTAAATACACAGATTAGACATATAAGACAGACAGGATAACACTCGCTTGCATACACACTCAAACACCAAAGGAATATAAATGGTCTGGGAAATAAACTCTAACCAAGTTGAGCTTAGAACAACTAAGGAGCTCACAACTAAAGTCTATACAGATTCATTCCTATCTGTGGTCTGCATGAAGGTTTCACTGGCAACTCCCCAAGCAGACAACCAGGAATTTAAAGGAAACCAATCAACAAATAATCAATTGCAGCCGGGAGAAACTGCACCCAGTCCCAGCACCGAGCACAGACAGAATTAACTCCCTAGCTGCCAAACACAAAGAAACAGCAGCTCAGCTGTGAGAAGTCAAAATGTGCAACCGCGACGATCTTCGTGGCAATGCACACATGACACCGGGTCATTCCACTGAGTATCCGTGGCCCACCTACGGAACTCTGAAGAAAATTCCTCCGCCGGACGATCTCCCTGCTGTATCTTACGTAACTTCATTTCAGCAAGGGAGACCCGATCCGGGTCGTCATATACCAGACCCAGGGCTGTAAAAAATCGGTCCACTGACTGGAGAGCCGGGGAGCCCGGGGGAGAGAGAACGCCCAGGATTGAGGGTCCCCTTGTAAGAGCGAGATGACAATTCCCACCCTCTGATCCTCACTCCCCGACGACCGAGGCCGCAGCCGAAAATACAATTTACATGCCTCCCAGAAAGTAAAAAACTTGTCCCGCCCACCAGTAAACCTGTCCGGGAGAGCCACTTTATGTTCAGATCTGGTTTGCTCCAGGGGGTACAAAACCTTGGACTTAACGTCCGTCAGCTCCATGGACAAACTCTGCAACTGCTGAGCTAACTGGGCTACTGGATCCATGGTAGCTGGGGAGAATCTTTAGTGTGGTCGGTGAAAATGTCACGACGTATAACAGATATATTTTATGATAGTAACATATATCTAGTGTGACAACATTCTATATTTCATATAATAGAAAATATCAACATGTATACATAGTATCTGCCAGCATTGTCTTACATGACATAATATCCTATGTATTGTGGGTCTATACTGTATACATGTCACGCTGTCTCAGGATAGAGGTGGACCGGGGTCTATGCTGACCCTAAACTGGGGTCCTGACTAGTCCCTCTACCTGGAGGTACTGTTAATGGTACAGAGGTCCAGGCCGCCAGCGTAACCCTGTCTCCTGTAGATCCCTGACCACTGTAATCTAGTCCTAAGAAGGACCCTGATTACCACCACAGGGAATGGGCAGGTCACAGCTTACAAACAGTATGAGACAGACAAGGGGTAAAGTAAATACTGCCTTGCATACAAAACATCAACTACAGAGGAAACACAAAAGGTTAAGGAGATAAACAATAAGCGAGGAGAGGATAAACCACAACAGGCACTCTTAGCTTAAGTCTTCTCAGAAACGATCCGCTCTGCTGGTCTGAATGAATGCTTTCACCGACAACTCCTTAAGCAGACTGGCAGGTATTTGAAGGAAGCTAATTAGTACCTAATACACAGCAGCCGGGCGAGGTTGGACCCAATCTAAGCACAGAGAAAGGTAGAATTAACTCCCTCACTGCCAGCAGACACAAAGTACCAACAACTCACCTGCGAGAAGTCAGAATGTGAAATTGCGACGATCTTCATGGCGATACACCCGTGACACTGGTGGGACAGTTTGTTGTCATATATGTGGATGACATCTTAATTTACTCGCCGGATCTGGTGTCTCATCAGGAGCATGTTAGGCAGGTGTTGCAGATCTTGCGGGATAATAAACTGTACGCCAAATGGGAAAAGTGTGTGTTCGCCGTACAGGAACTTCAGTTTTTAGGTTTACTGGTGTCAGCGTCCGGTTTTCGTATGGACCCTGGGAAAATGCGGGCAGTTCTTGAGTGGGATCTGCCAGAGGATCTTAAGGCACTACAACGTTTCCTGGGGTTTGCTAACTACTACCGGAAATTTATTCGTAATTTCTCGTCCATAGTTAAACCTCTCACAGACATGACTAAAAAAGGGACGGATTTTTCTAGGTGGTCTGACAAGGCTTGTCAAGCGTTTTCCTCCTTGAAAAAATGTTTTGCTTCGGCTCCCATACTCATTCAACCGGATGCGTCACAGCCGTTCATTGTGGAGGTGGACGCTTCTGAGCTAGGGGTGGGAGCAGTATTGTCACAGGGTTCGTCCCCTGGTAAGTGGCACCCGTGCGCTTTCTTCTCTAAAAAATTGTCGTCCGCTGAGAGGAATTACGATGTCGGCAATAGGGAGCTCTTGGCCATTAAGTTAGCTTTTGAGGAGTGGCGTCATTTTTTGGAGGGGGCAGTCCACCCTGTCACCGTCATCACCGATCACAAGAACCAGCTGTATTTAGAGTCCACAAAACGTCTGAATCCCAGACAAGCTAGATGGTCGTTATTTTTTACCAGGTTTAATTTTGTTGTCACTTATCGTCCTGGGTCAAAAAATGTAAAGGCGGATGCCTTGTCTCGTAGTTTCCCTGGGGCCGGGAAGACGGATGACCCGGTTCCGATCATTCAGGAGGGGGTGGTGGTGTCGGCAGTATGCTCTGAGCTTGAGAAGGAGGTATTGGAGGCTCAGGGGGACGCCCCTGTTGGACCTCCAGGGAGACTGTTTGTTCCGGATCACTTGCGACAAAAGGTGATTGAGGCACACCATAACTCAGCCTTAGCAGGACACCCAGGGAGTAAAGCTCTTCCTAATGCTAAAACTCTGGCGCAGGTGTTCATTGGGGAGATTGTGATGCTTCACTGGGTACCCTCTGATGGGGTGTCGGATCGAGGGTCTCAGTTTGTGTCCAAATTCTGGAAGGCATTTTGTACACGGCGGGGGATGCAGTTGTCGTTTTCATCGGCTTTTCATCCGCAGACCAATGGTCAGACAGAACGTCTGAACCAGAGTTTGGAGACATATCTCCGGTGTTTTGTGTCAGAGAACCAGGAGGACTGGGCTTCTTACTTACCTCTGGCAGAGTTTGCTCTTAACAATAGGCGGAGCGAGTCCACTGGTAAGTCCCATTTTTTGGGGCATATAGTTTTCACCCCCAGTTTTGTACTTTCAGTAGGGGGGGCTCTTAGGGGGTTCCTGAGGAAGAACGATTTTCATCATCACTTGCTTCAGTGTGGAGAGGAGTGCTGAACAATCTTAGTACTATGGGGAACCGATACAAACGTATGGCTGACAGGAGGAGAGTGTCTGGTCCGGACCTATGTGTGAACGATCGGGTATGGTTGTCTACCAAAAATATAAAACTCAAGGTTCCCTCTTGGAAACTGGGTCCCAGGTTCATCGGGCCATACAGGATCAGTTCTATAATTAATCCGGTGGCATTCCGTCTTGACCTCCCCCCTACGTTTAAAATTCACAACGTGTTCCACAGATCTTTGCTTAAGAGGTATGTGGCGCCGGTGACACCGTCACCTTTACCTCCTCCTCCTGTGGTGGTCAATGGTAACTTGGAGTTTCAGGTGTCGAAAATCATCGATTCACGTCTTAACCGCGGGTCCCTTCAGTACCTGGTTCATTGGAGGGGGTATGGTCCTGAGGAGAGGACGTGGGTTCCTGCGTCGGATATTAACGCAGACCGATTAATTCGGGCCTTCCACACGACTCACCCGGATAAACCTGGCTCTGAGGGTCCAGAGGCCCCTCGTAGAAGGGGGGTACTGTCACGGGTGTATCGCCACGAAGATCGTCGCGATTACACAATCTGACTTCACGCAGCTGAGTTTTTGGTGCTTGGTGTTTTTCGGCAGTGAGGGAGTTAATTCTCTCTCTCTCTGTGCTAGACGAGGCCCGGCCTCGCCCAGCTGCAGTTAATTCTGCAGTAATGAGATTCCATCAAATACCTGCCAGTCTGCTAGGAATGTGTCGGTGAAAGCATTCATGCAGACCAGCAGAGCGGATCGTGGTATTGTGAAGTCTGAAGTGAAGAGTACCTGGTGTGGTTTTTTCCCCTCCTCGCTTTATCATTTATCTTCGTACCCGTTGGTGTTCCCTCTGTTTTTGTGGTGTGAGTGTTGTATGCAAGGTGGATTTTAGTTTACCCCTTGTACTGTCTCGTTCGTCTATTACTGTGTTTAGGCATATACCTTCCAGTCCCCTGTGTTGTGATCGGGGTCCTTCTCAGGACTAGATTACTGAAGGTCAGGGATTTGCAGGAGATAGGGTTACGCTGGCGGCCTGGACCTCTGTACCATCAACAGTACCTCCAGGTAGAGGGATTAGTCAGGACCCCAGCTTAGGGTCAGCATAGACCCCGGACCTCCTGTATGCAGTAACAGCGTGACATCCTGCAGCTGAAACACTTTTAAGAGACGGTCCTGGAGCTTGCTGGTCTTTCTTGGGCGCCCTGGAGCCTTTTTGGCAACAATGGAACCTCTCTCCTTGAAGTTCTTGACGATGCGATAGATTGTTGACTGAGGTGCAATCTTTCTAGCTGCGATACTCTTCCCTGTTAGGCCATTTTTGTGCATTGCAATGATGACTGCACGTGTTTCTTTAGAGATAACCATGGTTAACAGAAGAGAAACAATGATGCCAAGCACCAGCCTCCTTTTAAAGTGTCCAGTGGTGTCATTCTTACTTAATCATGACAGATTGATCTCAGCCATGTCCTCATCAACACCCACACCTGTGTTAATGGAGCAATCACTGAAAAGAGGTTAGCTGGTCCTTTTAAGGCTGGGCTGCAATGATGTTGAAATGTGTTTTGGGGGATAAAGTTAATTTTCTAGCCAAATATTGACTTTGCAAGTAATTGCTGTTAAGCTGATCACTCCATAACATTCTGGAGTATATGCAAATTGCCATTAGAAAAAGTGAAGCAGAAGAATTTGTAAAAATTAATATTTGTGTCATTCTCAAAACTTTTGTCCATGACTGTACACTCCTCAGTCCTCCATATAGTATTATACACTTCCCATAGTCCTCTATATAGTATAATATACTCCTCATAGTCCTCCATATATTAAAATACACTCAATCCTCCATATACAGTAGTATAATACACTTCTCAGTCCTCCATATAGTATAATACACTCCTCATAGTCCTCCAAATATTAAAATACACTCCTCAGTCCTCCATATAGTATAATACACTGCTCAGTTCACCATATAGTATAATACACTCCTCATAGTCCTCCATATAGTATAATACACTGCCATAGTCATCCATGTAGTACAATTCACTTTCCATAGTATAATGCACCCCATAGTTCTTCATATAGTATAATGTATTCCCCATAGTCCTTGATACAGTATAACGCAGCCCATATATAGTATAATGCAGCCACCCCATAGAGTATAATGCAGCCACCCCACAGAGTATAATCCAGCCACCCCAGAGTATAATGCAGCCACCCCACAGAGTATAATGCAGCCAACCCACAGCGTATAATGCAGCCACCCCACAGAATATAATGTAGCCCCCTCAGAGTATAATGCAGCCCGCCATACAATATAATGTAACCCCCATAGAATATAGTGCAGCCCCCCTCATATAGTATAATGCAGCCCCTCCACAGACTATATGTTAGCCCCCTCCTAGAGTATAATGCAGCCCCTCACAGAATATAATGCAGCCCCTCCATAGAATATAATGCAGCCGCCTTATATAGTATAATGTAGCCCTCCATAGAATACAATGTAGCCCTCCGCATATAGTATAATGCAGCCCCATAGAATATAATCTAGCCCCCCATAGAATATAATGCAGCCCCCATAGAAGCACCCCTCATAGAATATAATAAATATAATACAGCCGACCATAGAATATAATGTAGCCCCCAATAGAATATCATACAGCCCACCTCCCCATAGTATATAATGTACCCCCCATAGAATATAATACAGCCCACTTCCCCATAGAATATAATGTAGCCCCCCATAGAATATAATACAGCCCACCTCCCCATAGAATATAATGTAATAAATTAATGCCTTTCCAATCTCCTCCAAATATAACCTATATTTATGTTTAAATGTTAAAATAATCCATTGGTACACTGGGGACTATATTACCCCCTGGCATTGATATCCAATAATCCTTCCTACATTCACATTCTCGGATAAACATCTCGTTTTACCATCAGCATCGTCGCTATTGGCCCTTTTTGGATGCATGATTGTGTTCAGAATGATCAGGCTCCAAGTAATGGAAACAGAGATGTTATCTTAATTGCACTCTAAAAAAAAATTACTTATAGCAAATGTCATGCCCACGCAGACGGGTGTAATTGGTGCAAGTGGGATTTACCTATCTGGAGTCAATAAGTTTGGATTATAATAAGTTCATTAAACTTTGTCTATGGACAATTACTGTGTGATGGAATGTTCTCCTACCAGAATTGTCACCAGGCATGTGTGAATGGCACATTAAAACATTAAAACATGGAACATGCTCATGACCAGTTATAGCCTGCAACTCTGATGTGAAATGGCCCCACAATCCAGTACTCACAGATATATTTAGAAAAAAATAAAAAATCCTCACCTCTCCTCATGCCCTGCGCTGCTCCAGGCTTGGCTCTGGTCTCAGGGGCAGCACACAGCGGGTGCGTGATGAAGTGACGTCATCGCGCACCCGCAGTGTCAGAGGCAGAGGGGAATGATGGGAGAGGGAGCTTCATCTGACGCTCTCTCCTCATCATTGCTTTGAACTGTACAGGCATCAGAGACGCCGGTATAGTTCAATGCAGCAGTGGGGGGAGTCAGCGCTGGCGGCAGGCAGGCCCCCTTGACGCACGGACTCCATAGCGGCTGCGTGATGTGCCGCTATTAGCGGCACACAACTGGCTGCTGGCCCCTGGTGGCAGCTGCCTGGTTTGCCTGCCGCTAACACCGGCCCTGTCTGCGCTGAGCTCGTACACCAGGATTTCCATGTAAGTCTCTGAAATATGTGATTCAGATAGAATCACTGGCTGGAGGTTCCTTATAATAAGGTTGATGGAGACACTGTGGACTATGCCTGGCGAATGATCCAGCGGTGTCTGGCTTTCTAGAGTGCAGAAAAGTGTGGTCAGCGACAATTCTGTGCAATATTTAAAAGACAGACACAGGCGAACAGAAGCCACAGAGTCCAGAGTAACTCTGCTGCCTCGTTAGTGAATGGATCCCTCGGGGGTTTCATCAGAATCACGTATTTTGGAGATTTAAATGGGAACACCAACGCATGTGCTCAATGTAGAACAGAGGATATATGTGAACTGATTCAAAATGTTGTATACCCCAAAATACTACAAATAAAAGCATCTACAAAACCCATAAAAACAAGTCACCACTGAGGTTTGTCATCTGTTAACAGAAATATAGGGGGTGTCCACATTACTGATAGCATAAATGCTCTAGAAAAGTAAAGTGAAATCCGTGCTCCCAACTCCAAATACCCACTCCTGCTGAGCACCGCAGTGTGCCTACAATGCATTTAGCATCCACATAGTTGCCATTTCTGTAGCGAGGAGAGCCCACTTAATTTATGGGGTGAGTGTCTCCAGAATCACAAGCTGGGCGCAATATATGGACACTACAATGTACGCACACTACAATGGCATATTTGCATTTTCACTTAGCAACATCCATTGCTGCTGGGTTTTCGAAAACACCCATATTCACAGGGGTGTAATTTGCAAAATGGGGTCACTTGAGGGGGGATTCTGCTCTTCTGGCACTAAGGTGCCCTGTACAGTCATGGACAAAAGTTTTGAGAGTGACACAAATATTAATGTTTACAAAGTCTACTGCTTCACTTTTTCTAATGGCAATTTGCATATACTCCAGAATGTTATAAAGAGTGATCAGCTTAACAGCAATTACTTGCAAAGTCAATATTTGGCTAGAAAATTAACTTTATCCCCCAAACACATTTCAACATCATTGCAGCCCTGCCTTAAAAGGACCAGCTAACCTCTTTTCAGTGATTGCTCCATTAACACAGGTGTGGGTGTTGATGAGGACATGGCTGGAGATCAATCTGTCATGATTAAGTAAGAATGACACCACTGGACACTTTAAAAGGAGGCTGGTGCTTGGCATCATTGTTTCTCTTCTGTTAACCATGGTTATCTCTAAAGAAACACGTGCAGTCATCATTGCAATGCACAAAAATGGCCTAACAGGGAAGAGTATCGCAGCTAGAAAGATTGCACCTCAGTCAACAATCTATCGCATCATCAAGAACTTCAAGGAGAGAGGTTCCATTGTTGCCAAAAAGGCTCCAGGGCACCCAAGAAAGACCAGCAAGCGCCAGGACCGTCTCTTAAAAGTGTTTCAGCTACGGGATCGGGCTACCAGCAGTGCAGAGCTTGCTCAGGAATGGCAGCAGGCAGGTGTGAGTGCATCTGCACGCACTGTGAGGCGGAGACTCTTGGAGCAAGGCCTGGTCTCAAGGAGGACAGCAAAGAAGCCACTTCTCTCCAGAAAAAACATCATGGACAGACTGATATTCTGCAAAAGGTTCAGGCAGTGGACTGCTGAGGACTGGGGTAAAATTATTTTCTCTGATGAATTCCCTTTTCGATTGTTTGGGACATCAGGAAAACGCCTCATTCGGAGAAGACAAGGTGAGCGCTACCACCAGTCTTGTCTCATGCTAACTGTTAAGCATCCTGAAACCATTCATGTGTGGGGTTGCTTCTCAGCCAAGGGAATCGGCTCTCTCACAGTCTTGCCTAAAAACACAGCCATGAATAAAGAATGGTACCAGAATGTCCTCCAAGAGCAACTTCTCCCAACCCTCCAAGAGTAGTTTGGCGATCAACAATGCCTTTTGCAGCATGATGGAGCACCTTGCCATAAAGCAAAGGTGATAACTAAATGGCTCAGGGAACAAAACATAGAGATTTTGGGTCCATGGCCTGGAAACTCCCCAGATCTTAATCCCATTGAGAACTTGTGGTCAATCATCAAGAGACGGGTGGACAAACAAAAACCTAAAAATTCTGACAAAATGAAAGCATTGATTGTGCAAGAATGGACTGCTATCAGTCAGGATTTGGTCCAGAAGTTGATTGAGAGCATGCCAGGGAGAATTGCAGAGGTCCTGAAGAAGAAGGGTCAACACTGCAAATATTGACTTGCTGCATTGACTCATTCTAACTGTCAATATAAGCTTTTGTTACTCATATGTTTGCAATTATATTTCTGTCTGTGATAAAAACATCTGTCAAATACACATAAAAACCAGAGGGCAGCAGATCATGTGAAAATATAGTATTTGTGTCATTCTCAAAACTTTTGGCCATGACTGTATATGCAATTTGCAAACTATTTAATGAAAATTTGTTCTCCAAGAGTCAAATAGCGCTCCTTCCGGTTCCCAGTCTCGCCATGTGGCCTAACAGTACTGTACAGCCACTTTTGAGGTCTAGCCACGTTCACAAGAAATTGTGGAACAACTCATATTATTTACCTATTTCCCCTAATAAAAATCTGGAGCTAAAACAACATGATAGTTCTTCAATAGTATAAAATTGTCCAAAATTTTGTGAAACACAAGTGGTGTCAATACATTCACTGAACCCCTAGATGATTTCATTCAGGCCGGGGTCACACATGCGAGAAACTCGTACGAGTCTCGTGCGAGTCTCTCGCATGAACACCCGGCACTGCCGCCGGCACTCGGACCGGAGTGTGCGGCTGTATGCATTTCTATAATCCCGGCCTAAGAGGTATAGTTTGCATCTGCGCTCCGATATGTTGTTCCTTCCCTTCTGAGCTTTGCACTGTGAGTAAAAAAGTTTTCTTTTTGCAAATTCTTTATTTTTGGTTTAAACAACTAAAAATACAAACATGTCATCATTGCATGTAAATCTCATGACAACTTATGATAATCCTACATGTGGGACAAGTTGATGGGGGAAAGGGATGAATGAGTAAAGGAAGAGAATGGATAAAGGAGGGGGGGTAATTGGGGGTAGACTATGAGGGGAGGGAAAGAGTGGAGGGGGAGTACAGAAACCAAGCACAGTAAAGATCAAACATAGGTACACGTATCAGAGCAAAAATCTAAGTTTACAAAGTCATCAAGCAATTTTGCGGGTAAGCCAGTGTCACACCTGTGATAGCAATAAATGGTAGTACAAAATAATTATAAAAGACTACTCGTACTTCCAACCTCCCCAGCTTCTAATATCAGTATCAGTGGAACCTCTACTTTGAGGTTGTTACTTGTGATTGTTTCCAGGGGCCCATATTTTATTATAAGTATCATGAGCATGTAATTCCCAACTACTGAGTTCTTCGAGACATGAAACTTGGTTTACTTTGGAGGTACATTCCTGTAATGTGGGAGGGGACTCGTCCGTCCAAAGTAGGACTATTAAATGTTATGCAGCACTAATCAGTAAAGGGAGGAGGCTGTTATGTTTAGGTAGCTGAGGAGAAATAGCAAAAACGGTAATACACCAGAGAGGCTGGAACCTATTGGATTGCAGTAACCTGAACTAACCACACAACTAGAGGTAGCCGTGGAGCGTTCCTACGTTGATCCTAGATGCCTCGTCACAGCCTGAGAGATAACTACACCTAAAGGCAGAAAGATAAAAGCTATCTGTCCCGGAGCAGATCCCCAAAGAAAATAGGAAGCCCCCAAACATGTAATGGCGGTTAGACAAGAAGAAAGCACGGACACAGACAGAAAATAGAATGAGCAAACGCTGGGGCCCAATCTGTCTAGACAGAAAAGTACAGGACAGAATTCTGACTGCAATCCAAAAAACCCCCTAAAAAATACCAACACTTCTGATTGCAAAAAACCTGAGATCACACGATCTCCTCCACCTAAATCAGATCTCTTGTGTAACAAAACCAAGCCGCAGCCACTGAAAAAACAGAAAAAAGCAAATGAACAAATAACAGTGGCTACAGATAAACTGAGAGGAGCACAGGCCCCAGGAGGGGACCCGGCTGAACTCCAAAAGTGCAGAAAACTATGCAAAAAGCAAGCACAAAAAGAAAAGCAAAAATATCTTATCTGAAAGCAGCAGACGCAGGCAAGACTCCAGCAGACTTCCAAATGAACCAGGAACCACAATTGAGACAAGAACAATTGATCACTGGCGACCATCATGGGAGGGAACCTCCCTTATATCAGTCCAGTCAGTGATCCCAGATTGCCATTCCTCGCTGGAAGGTTCAGTACTGTCTGTAACCACCAGAGGGAGCCTCTGCTCAGAAACCATCTCTAGCTCATTCACAACAGTACCCCCCCTTGAGGAGGGGTCACCGAACCCTCACTTGTGCAACCAGGCCGATCAGGATGAGCTCGGTGATAGGGACGGATCAGTCTCCTAGCATGGATGTCCGAAGCAAACACCCAAGAATTGTCCTCCTGACCATAACCTCTCCACTTAACCAAATACCGGAGTTTCCGTCTAGAAAAACGAGAATCCAATATTTACTCAACCACATACTCCAGATTGCCCTCAACCAAAACAGGGTCAGGAGGCGCAGCCATAGGAACCACTGGCTCGACAAACCTCTTCAATAAGGACTTGTGGAAAACGTTATGGATCTTAAATGTCCCTGGAAGAAGCAAACGGAAGGAAACCGGATTAAGAATCTCCATGATCTTATAAGGTCCAATGAACCTAGGCTTAAACTTTGGAGATGCAACCCTCATAGGGATATTTCTTGAGGACAACCAAACCAAGTCCCCCACTTTAAACCGAGGACCATCAGTCCTATGCCGGTTGGCAAACCGCTGGGCCTTCTCATGAGAGAGAGACAACCTCTCCACTATCTGGTCCCAAATTTGCTGCATTCGCTCCACAACAGAGTCAACACCCGGACAGACAGAAGCCTCCGCCTGTCCCGAAGAAAATCGAGGGTGAAACCCAGAATTGCAGAAAAATGGAGACATCAAGGTGGCAGAACTAGCCCTATTATTAAGAGCAAACTCAGCCAAAGGCAAAAAAGAGACCCAGTTATCTTGATCAGCAGACACAAAACATCTCAAATAAGTCTCCAAGGTCTGGTTTGTTCTCTCAGTTTGTCCATTGGTCTGAGGATGAAAAGCAGAGGAGAAAGATAATTGAACACCAAGTTTAGAACAAAATGTCCTCCAAAATCTGGAAACAAACTGGACTCCTCTGTCAGACACAATGTTCTCTGGAATGCCATGTAACCGAACCACGTGCTGAAGGAACAAAGGCACCAACTCGGAGGAGGAAGGTAACTTAGGTAATGGCACAAGATGTATCATCTTGGAAAACCTATCACAGATTACCCAGATAACGGTCATTCTGTGAGAAACAGGGAGATCGGAAATAAAATCCATAGAGATATGGGTCCATGGCCTCTTGGGCACAGGTAATGGCATTAACAAACCACTAGAGCGAGAGCAAGGCTTGGAACGAGAGCAAGTCCCACAGGACTGCACAAAGTCCCTGACGTCACGAGACAAAGTAGGCCACCAAAAGGACCGACTCACCAAGTCTCTGGTACAAAAAATCCCGGATGACCAGCCAACGCGGAACAATGAATCTCAGACATCACAGTCTTCTTCCACTGGTCTGGGACAAACAACTTCCTAACAGGGCAGCGCTCAGGTATATCCTCCTGACACCCCTCCAGAGCCAGTCTCAAATTGGGTGAGATGGCGGAAAATACCACACCCTCTTTCAAAATAACAGCAGGATCAGATAACTCAGGAGAATCCGCAAAGAAACTCCTCGAGAGGGCATCCGCCTTAACATTCTTAGTGCCAGGAAGAAAATAAACCACAAAATTAAAACGTGTGAAAAACAAGGCCCACCTGGCCTGTCTAGGATTAATTTGCTTGGCTGATTCGACATAAACCAGGTTCTTATGGTCCGAGAGGACCACCACCTGATGTTTGGCTCCTTCCAGCCAATGTCTCCACTCTTCAAAGGCCCACTTCATGGCCAATAACTCCCGATTACCCACATCATAATTACGTTCAGTTGGAGAAAATTTTCGAGAGAAAAAGGCACAAGGGTTACTCTTAGAGGTCTCTGGATCCCTTTGGGACAAAACGGCACCTGCCCCAATCTCAGAAGCATCAACCTCCACCTGAAACGGTAGAGAAATATCAGGCTGCCGTAGAACAGGAGCAGAAGTGAATCTCTGCTTAAGTTCCTGAAACGCAGAAACTGCCTCAGGAGGCCAATTCACCACATCGGAACCGTTTTTGGTCAAATCAGTCAATGGTTTAACAATACCGGAGAAATTACCAATAAATTTACGATGAAAATTGGCAAAACCCAAAAATCTCTGAAGAGCCTTTAATGAAGTAGGTTGAACCCAATCACAGATGGCCTGAACCTTGACCGGGTTCATTTCAGTAACAGACGGAGACAAAATGAATCCCAGAAATGAGACATTCTGTACGCCAAAAAGACACTTTGATCCCTTCATATACAGAGCATTCTCTCTCAAAATCTGGAACACAGTCCGAACATGTTTCACATGAGAGTCCCAGTCATTGGAAAAAATCAAGATATCATCCAAATAAACAATCAGAAATTTATCCACAAAATCCCTGAAAATATCATTCATGAAGGATTGGAAGACGGAAGGAGCATTAGTGAGCCCAAAGGGCACCACTAGGTACTCAAAATGCCCCTCTGGGGTATTAAACGCCGTCTTCCATTCATCCCCGTGCTTAATGCGAATAAGGTTATACGCCCCCCTGAGGTCAAGCTTGGCAAACCAACTAGCACTTTTCACTCTGGAAAACAGGTCAGATATCAAGGGTAACGGATATTGATATTTCACAGTGATCTTATTCAGGAGGCGATAATTAATACACGGCCTCAATGAACCATCCTTTTTTGCCACAAAGAAAAAAACGGCGCCCAAGGACGAAGAGGATGGTCTGATATGACCCCTCTCCAATGACTCCTTGATATAAGATCGCATAGCATCGTGTTCAGGTAAAGATAAGTTAAAAAGGCGAACCTTAGGAAATTTACCACCAGGCACTAACTCAATAGCGCAATCGTAGCTTCTGTGAGGAGGTAAGGACACAGACTTACTTTCACTAAACACATCAGAAAAATCAGTCAAAAAGTCAGGGACATCCTGAGACTGGGGAGAGGCAGAAAAAACAGGAGAGTCAGCATTAACACATTGGCAGCCCCAACTGGTCACAGACACAGATTTCCAATCCAAAACAGGATTATGAATCTGTAACCAAGGGAAACCCAGTACAATAATGTCATGCAGATTATGCAACACCAGAAATTTGAAACTCTCTTGATGATCTGGTTCAACCCTCATTATCACCTGAGTAGAAAATTGGGGTTTATTCTCCGCCAAAGGGGTAGAATCAATGCCCAGTAGGGGAATAGACTTCCGCAGGGGTATCATGGGAAAGCCACAACGTTTGGCAAAGTCAAAATCCATCAGGTTAATAGCTGCTCCTGAATCAACAAAAGCCTGAGCAGAAAATGTGGACATGGAGCAAATCAGGGTAACAGTCAACAGAAATTTAGTCTGAACACTACCCAAGACAACTAAGCGCGCAAAACATCTTCCCCGCTTAGAGCAGACGAAAATAGCATGAGAGGCATCTCCACAGTAGAAACATAATCCATTACGCTTTCGAAACTCATGACGCTGTGCCCCAGAAGTCACTCCATCACACTGCATGGGCTCAGGAGCTGGCCCACAAGGCAACACCATCTCACGCATACCTCTGCGCTCACGCAAACGTCTGTCAATTTAAATAGCCAAACACATAGAATCATTGAGACCAGAGGGAGCAGGGAATCCCACCATAACGTCCTTTACATTCTCTGACAGACCCTTCCGAAAAAGGGCTGCCAAAGCATCATCATTCCATTTGGTCAGAACTGCCCACTTTCGAAATTTCTGACAGTACAGTTCAGCGGCTTCACAGCCCTGACTTAATGCCAACAAGGTTTTTTCAGCTTGATCAGTGACATTAGGTTCATCGTACAACAACTCCAGAACCTGAAAAAATACATCAACATCATTCAAAACAGGATCCCCAGGTGTCAGGGAAAAAGCCCAATCCTGAGGGTCGCCGCGCAGGAGAGAGATGACAATTTGAATCTGCTGTGCTGCGTTCCCTGAGGACTTAGGCTTTAAGGCAAAAAACAACTTACAGTTATTTTTGAAATTCAGAAATTTAGCCCGATCCCCCAAAAACAAATCTGGCATGGGGATCCTCGGTTCCACAACCGGCAACCTAGCAAGATAGGTAGCAATACTCTGAACCTCAGTGGCAAGCTGCTCCACACGGCCAGACAACTGTGCAAACTCCATTGAGAGAAAAAAAAATCCTCCTCAGCACCCAGAGAGAAAGAGGGAAAAAAAAAATCTCTGACAGCTCTGACAACTTTTTTCTTTCCAAACTATTTTTCCCTTCTGTGAGTACCATACAATTTCAGTTTTGGCCGGTGATACTGTTATGTTTAGGTAGCTGAGGAGAAATAGCAAAAACGGTAATACACCAGAGAGGCTGGAACCTATTGGATTGCAGTAACCTGAACTAACCACACAACTAGAGGTAGCCGTGGAGCGTTCCTACATTGATCCTAGACGCCTCGTCACAGTCTGAGAGATAACTATACCTAAAGGCAGAAAGATGAAAGCTATCTGTCCCGGAGCAGATCCCCAAAGAAAATAGGAAGCCCCCAAACATGTAATGGCGGTTAGACAAGAAGAAAGCACGGACACAGACAGAAAATAGAATGAGCAAACGCTGGGGCCCAATCTTTCTAGACAGAAAAGTACAAGACAGAATTCTGACTGCAATGCAAAAAAAACCCTAAAAAATACCAACACTTCTGATTGCAAAAAACCTGAGATCACACGATCTCCTCCACCTAAATCAGATCTCTGGTGTAACAAAACCAAGCCGCAGCCACTGAAAAAACAGGAAAAAGCAAATGAACAAATAACAGTGGCTACAGATAAACTGAGAGGAGCACAGGCCCCAGGAGGGGACCCGGCTGAACTCCAAAAGTGCAGAAAACTATGCAAAAAGCAAGCACAAAAAGAAAAGCAAAAATATCTTATCTGAAAGCAGCAGACGCAGGCAAGACTCCAGCAGACTTCCAAATGAACCAGGAACCACAATTGAGACAAGAACAATTGATCACCGGCGACCATCATGAGAGTGAACCTCCCTTATATCAGTCCAGTCAGTGATCCCAGATTGCCATTCCTCGCTGGAAGGTTCAGTACTGTCTGTAACCACCAGAGGGAGCCTCTGCTCAGAAACCATCTCTAGCACATTCACAACAGGAGGCCATGTCTCAATGGTTTAAAATTCAATGATAGAAGAACTTCAGCGGCCTGTAAGTCTGAGTTTATAAGCCTTAATGTTTTTAATTTAGTATTAATGTCTGACCAAAAATCTTTAAGTATTGGGCATTCCCAAAAAATATGTGTATGATGACCTACTTGCTTATGACCTATCCCAAAAAGCCTTAGTATCAGTTACGCCCATCTGATGCAGCTTGGCCGGGGTCATATGCCACCTGGTTAAAATTTTATATGAATTTTCTTGGAGTAGGATACATCTAGAGAAACCTTGTGCAGTAAGTAAAATTTTGGCAATCTGCTCTTCCGAAAAACTGATGTTAAGCTCTGATTCCAAGGAATATATAAAAGTTTGTTTAAATTTAGGGGAAGGGGCGTTAAGTCTAGAGTATATACGGGAGATAAGTGTAACGGGTCTGGTGGGTGGAACTACTGACGAGACAGGTCAGGTTGGTGGAACCACAAAGCTTTATTATACAAGAGAGTTTACTTGTAAGAGAGCGGGTGGCACCCGGGAAAAGGGCAGGGAATCACGGCAGGGGTATAGGTAGTCTCTGGACAGGCAGGTTTGTCACAGCAAGTGACCAAGGAAGTCTCTGGGCAGGCAGGTTGTAACGGTAAGTAACCGAGGCAGTCTCTGGACAGGCAGGCTGTCACGACAAGTGACCAGGCAGTCTCTGGACAGGCAGGTTGTCACAGCAAGTGACCAAGGCAGTCTCTGGGACAGGCAGGTTGTCACAGCAAGTGACCAAGGCAGTCTCTGGGACAGGCAGGTTGTCACGGCAAGTGACCAGGCAGTATCTGGACAGGCAGGTTGTCACAGCAAGTGACCAAGGCAGTCTCTGGGACAGGCAGGTTGTCACGGCAAGTGACCAGGCAGTCTCTGGACAGGCAGGTTGTCACGGCAAGTGACCAGGCAGTCTCTGGGACAGGCAGGTTGTCACGGCAAGTGACCAGGCAGTCTCTGGACAGGCAGGTTGTCACGGCAAGTGACCAGGCAGTCTCTGGACAGGCAGGTTGTCACGGCAAGTGACCGGGCAGTCTCTAGAACAGGGCAGGCATATACGACCTGATATGGTGGAGCCTCCAGGTAGGCTGCAGTCGGATGGCAGATGATCGCTCCCAGGTGAGCAGGCAAGAGCCGTGGATCTCTGCAGATGATGTCCGAACTTCCGGATGGAGCTGCAGTCGGATGGCAGATGATCGCTCCCAGGTGAGCAGGCAAGAGCCGGGGATCTCCGCAGATGATGTCCGAACTTCCGGATGGAGCTGCAGTCGGATGGCAGATGATCGCTCCTAGGTGAGCAGGCAAGAGCCGGGGATCTCTGCAGATGACGTCCGAACCTCTGGATGGAACTGCAGACGGATGGCAGACAGGCAAGCCGACAGGTAACAGGCAGGTAACTGGAATCAGGAGCTGATGGCTGAAACAGAGTTAGACTGCACAGGAACAACATTGCTCGGGCACCTACATTAAGGAGGAAGCCCTTAATATAGGGTGGAGTCCTCCAGCATTGGCTGGAGACTGATTTGGAAAATGCGCGCGGCTCCTTTAAGAGCGGGGGAGGGTGCGGGCGCGCGCCCTAAGGCCAGTAGCAGGGAAGGAGCGCGCGGGACCAGCAGGACGGAAGGAGGACGCTGAGCGCCGGTGAGGAGAGCGACGTCCCTGTCTGGCAGCAGGCAGGGACGCGGGCGCTACAATAAGTTTTGATCTCAAAGGTAGTAACCTAGATAGGACATCCAGCCAGGATCAACTAGACCTAGTTGGGAATTGTGGCTTAAATTGGCCAAGAATGCGCTTGACATGTTGTGATTGGAGAAAATTTTTAGGTTTAGCTAGAAAAACATTTAGAATTGAGAGTCCTCAGTGGTTGATACCTTTTAATAACTTACTGAAAAGATGGTAACAAATTGCAAGCTTTCGAGACTACTCAGGTCTCTTCATCAGGCAAAGTGCCTGATATTTTTCTATCTACTGGCTAACACAGTACAAAGATATACATCTTTTAGGTTTAGCTAGGGCATTACTTGGCCAGTCATCATTCTCGAAGACCTTTTTGTCATAAAAGCTATTCAAAGGTTCCTTGGGTAACGGTGACCAAAGGTTATAGTGATCAGTAAATTTAGGGTCTATAAGGTACGGGATAGAACTAATAGGCATCATTGCAGACGGGAGCGTAAGATTGTTAATCAGCAATCGCCTAATCCGAAGAGAGGTCGAAAGAACCCCATCTAATCTAAGAGTGTCTGGAGGTATAGCTCGGGACCATAAGTATGGTATCCCCTGGGCCCCTAATAAGATCAAATTAATATCTTCCCCGAACTCCCTTATCATAATTGAAAACCATCCTCAACCATCTGCTTTGATGAATATCTTTGTAATAGATATAGGGATCAGGTACTCCAAGACCTCCCGAAGAATTCTGGTGTGAGAAAAAAGTAAGGGGCAGTCTAGCTTTTTTCTGCTTCCATATGAATTTAGGCAATAAGTGTTTTAAATTTTTAAAAAAGGTTAGGGATACATTTATGGGAATCATGCTCATTGTATATAGGATCACTGGCATTATGTATGCTTTAAATACGTTGATACGTCCCATCCAAGAGAGCGTAGGCAAATCATATGATTTCATTAAATTTTCTACCTTTTTCAGTAATGGGATATAATTAGCTTGATATAAATCTATGGGATCTTTAGTGATTTGTACTGTACACCCAAGTATTTTAAAGCTTTAAAGGGTAGTTAAATGTGAGTGTGGCAGAGTTATATTGAGTGCTTCTGATTTTGTAGTATTAATCTTAAAGTTAGATAAGAGACCAAATTGATTCAGTATATTAAAAATATTTGGAAAAGCTAAAAGGAGGGTCGTCGTAATAAAGAGCAAGTCATCTGCAAAAGCTAGCGTTTTTAAGTCTACCTCTCCAATCTTCAATCCCTTAATGGATTCCTCCTGTCTGACCCTCTGGATTAGTGTCTCTATGGTCAGGATAAATAAGGAAGGAGACAACGGGCACCCTTGCCTTGTACCATTATTAATTTTAAGGCTATGAGATAGGGTGCCATTGACCCTTATCTTGGCAGTGGGTTGTGAATACAGGGAGAAAACAGCAGAGACAAACCATGGGGGGAATCCAAATTTAACTAATACCTTTTCCATGTATCTCCAATTGACTCTATTAAAGGCCTTCTCGGCATCAGTGGATAAGAGGGCCAACGGGATGCCTCGAGTTTTAGCATACATTATGGATTGAATAATTTTGCTGAGTTGTCTCTCTATCCTCTCTGCCCCTCACAAACCCGGCCTGGCCTGGGTGGATTGTTTTTGGCAAAATATTGCTCACTCTTTGAGCTAAAATCTTTGCCCACAACTTTGTGTCTGTATTGAGCAGCGAAATAGGTCTATAGCTGGCACAGAGATTAGGATCTTTCCACTCCTTCGGGAGAACTGTAATAAAGGCCTCTAAAGACTGCTCAGGCAAAGGGTAGCCATCTAAGTAAGAATTAAAAAGTGTCACTAACTGCGGGAGCAGGGTCTTGATAAATTTTTTGTAATATGAAATAGGGAGTCCATCTGGGCCGGGGCTTTCCCATTTGGAATGGTCGATAATGTGTCTGGTACCTCCTGAGCAGTTGAGCAGTAACGGGTGCAGTCAGCATAGAGTGATCTTCTAAAGGGAGTTTGGGGAAATTTAGAGGGTCAAGGAACCTGCCCATTTTTTCTAAAGCTAACGTTGAATCTAGACTGTCCAATGGCGTTTCAAGATTATACAAATTTTCATAAAAGCTTTTAAACTCCTTCATAATATCGGCTGAGTCAGAGATCGTAGAGCCATCAAAGGCTTTAATTTGCTGTATAAAAGTTTTATTCTTACGCTTCTTCAGTAATGAAGTCATAAGTTTACCGCCTTTATTGCCATGGAGATAAAATTTCTGATTACTTCTCATATATATCTTGGCCGAATGGACATTCAAGTGATCCTTTAGTGATTGTCTAAGCTTAATTAGCTCCTCCTGTATGTCAGTTGCCAAAGATCTTTTTATGTAATGTTTCAAAGGAATTAATTTGATGTAAAATGGACATAACCTCTCTCGACCTTTCTTTTTTTAAATGTGAGGCCAGTGCTATAAATTCTCCCCTTATAACAGCCTTATGTGCCTCCCAGATCATAGGTACCGGGGGACCTGATTGAGAGTTCTCTTGAAAAAAGAACTCGAGGGATTTGGATAGCATGGTGATATGGGAGGTAGAATTTAGCAATGTTTTGTTTAATGTCCATGTGCGAAGAGGTAAGGGCAGGGAGGTAACATTAATTTTCAGAAAAATCGGAACATGATCTGAGAGGGAAATAACATCTATAGTTGCACATTTAACCAGTTGAAGGTGTGGTGCTTGTATCAGGAGGTAATCAATCCTGTGATAGCTATTATGGGGAGGGGAAAAAAGTATAGTCCTTAGTCGAGGGAAATAAAGTTCTCCATGGATCTATTAAATTAAGCGATTGTAAACCAAGGTGTAATTTTCTGAAAGTTTTTTGGGATATAGAGGATTTACTAGATGAAGTATCCATCATAGGATTAAGCAAGACATTAAAATCCCCTCCCCCACCAAGGAGCCCCTCAGTGAATAGGCTGAGAGTGTGTAGGACTTTAATAAGTCAATTAGTTTGGTTATTACTGAGAGCATATAAGTTACATAATGTGATTTTAGTGTTGGCCAGTAGGCCCTTTACCATAATATATCTTCCGTCTGGGTCAGATAATGTGTCTATCAAAGAGAAAGGTAGATTTTTCCTGAGAGCAATACTCACTCCCCTAGACGCTGAGGTGCCCGTGCCATAATACCAGGTTGGAAAACACGACCTGGATGCATCAGGTACACAACATTTCTTGAAATGTTGGTCCTGTAGAAATGCTATACTAGTGTTTTTTGAGTGTAGCAACTTCATTATCTGGCTACGTTTATTTGGGGAACATAGGCCTCTTACATTATGTGAGGCCACTACTATAGTGTCTGTCATGTCATTAGTAGCCATACCATAAGAGCAGTGTACCTCAAAAATTCACTACATGTGTGTCTATCCATTAACACAGTTGAATCGGCGGGGATAACTAGGTAACAGATATTTACAAAAAGCATCTTGTCTGCAGCAGAGGTGGGGGTTGTATTATCCTCCGAAAGCAGATGAGACAGTCTGTTGCGCATGCACAAATGGGGACCTTGAAATAGTCAACACATAAGCGAATACAGAACAAACTTCTTAATCAGAGGTGGGAAACTTTCACCAAAAAAAAAAAAAAACTTATGATGTGCCAGTTACCATCATTAGGTATTCAATAGAAAAACATAACTTTCAAAGAATGAAGCCAAGAAATAACTGACCCATTTTAGGCCACGAAAAAGAAAAAAAATATACAAGAAAAAAAATAATGACTCAAGGAGGTTGCTTCTTCTTTGTTCCAAGCTTTCCTTGCTTGGGGAAGAGTGTCTCTTCACCGGTGTCCATTCCTCTGGACCAATCAGTGGAGGAAGCAGTGCCCGTGGTGCATGCGATTCCATATCAAGGGGCAACCAGGAAGGGACCTCTATGGAGGAGATGGAGAAGGTGTCCCACACTTTTGGAAGGTCCTCCGGACCACGGACGATGACCTGCTTTCCTCTGCCATGTGTGACAAGGAGAAGAAAAGGCAGCATGTATATATAGTCACGATCAACCCCAAAAATAATGAATAGAGAAAATATAAAAATATAATCAAATTTTATTGGAACAAGAAACACACTGAAAAACAGGAAAACAGATAAAAACATTTAAAAAGGACCATAGAAGGCCCATAATGAAACACTGAAGATCCATATAAGGATCCACTAACAAACTCCCAAAAGTAATGCTGGCTGAAATAGAAACACATGTGTTGTGCAATATAATCAATACTGAATTTGCAGCACAATAATATGTGGCACACAAGAAAAGGGGAATGAAGGTTGTACAATCACTGAAAATTCACAGATGAAGGTACCTAAACAATCAAAATGGACAAAGAAAAATATAAACAATCATAGCTGCACATTTGCAGCACAGTAATATGTGACACAGTAGGAAAGCATAAGGAATAATACGATCACTGTGAAATCACAAATCAAGGTACCTAGACAAATGATATAAGCAAAATTCTGACAATGGAAAACACCTGTTAGTGCTGAAGAATGCGCAACTAAAAAGGTGATTAATGGATACCTTCCTGGAGCAGCAGAAGACTCTGAAATTAAGATCAAATTATTTCCATAAAGGAATACATATAATGACAGAGTAACTACTGGCTTGAAGAAAAATGCCAAGAAATAATCAGAGCAGGAAAAAACCTGCACACTCTCCCATTTTCATTTCATGCTGGCTGCAGGTCTATTCTTTATCTCCATTATTATATGAAGATTTGACTTTTTTTCACTGCGATGCATCCATTTAGGTTTACCATGCCATCTGCAGGTTTTTTCCTGCTCTGATTATTTCTTGGCATTTTTCTTCAAGCCAGTAGTTACTCTGTCATTATATGTATTCCTTTATGGAAATAATTTGATCTTAATTTCAGAGTCTTCTGCTGCTCCAGGAAGGTATCCATTAATCACCTTTTTAGTTGCGCATTCTTCAGCACTAACAGGTGTTTTCCATTGTCAGCATTTTGCTTATATCATTTGTCTAGGTACCTTGATTTGTGATTTCACAGTGATCGTATTATTCCTTATGCTTTCCTACTGTGTCACATATTACTGTGCTGCAAATGTGCAGCTATGATTGTTTATATTTTTCTTTGTCCATTTTGATTGTTTAGGTACCTTCATCTGTGAATTTTCAGTGATTGTACAACCTTCATTCCCCTTTTCTTGTGTGCCACATATTATTGTGCTGCAAATTCAGTATTGATTATATTGCACAACACATGTGTTTCTATTTCAGCCAGCATTACTTTTGGGAGTTTGTTAGTGGATCCTTATATGGATCTTCAGTGTTTCATTATGGGCCTTCTATGGTCCTTTTTAAATGTTTTTATCTGTTTTCCTGTTTTTCAGTGTGTTTCTTGTTCCAATAAAATTTGATTATATTTTTATATTTTCTCTATTCATTATTTTTGGGGTTGATCGTGACTATATATACATGCTGCCTTTTCTTCTCCTTGTCACACATGTTTATCACAGTGTGTAGTCACAGATCCCTCATCACTAGTTTTGTAGTGCCCTCATATTCCCTTCTTTCCTCTGCCATGTATCACAAGTCCAAATGGGAACAGCCATTTATACAGGATCTTGTTGGAATGAAGCGTATCAAGGAGAGGTTTCAATATTCAACGTTTTGCGAGTGTCTATGGTGCCAAATCCTGGTACAGTTGGATGGGTATTTCCTCGTAGGTGATATTTTTGCAATCACGGGCAGCAGAGAGAATAGTTGAGGTATCCAGATAGTTTAATAAACCGCAAAACACATCCCTTGAGGGGGTCAGAAGGCTTTGGCTTAGGTCTTAGTGATCTTTGGATCCTTTCCATAACCATCTGATCACATCTCTCTTTTGGTAATAACAGTGCAAAAATCTCTTTGGCCACTTTTTCAAGTATATCTGAAGACACACTCTCAAGAATACCTTTGATTCTGATCACAAGTAGAGGGAACAACGGAAGTCAGGCAGTAATTGTAACTATAGACATTGCAATCAGGGTCTTACTCATTGACTCCACACGGGTCTGGTGCTGGCAGCCCCAACACTTGTTTCGCATGGGCTTCCTCAGGGGCCCGATTTTCTTGCATGAGAGATCATACCCCAGTGTAAGCGAATCTTTATTCTGTATATACACTGCACAGTACCACTTCTCCTGCCCTGTATGCTGGTGTAATCATCAGTGTCTGTATTATTTTGCATATATACATAATGCACAGTACCACTTCTTAATAATTCCATCACCTGTGCAATACTAAGGAAATTCTGACAACATTATGTGTTGGGGACCATGAGGACTAGAGTTTGGGAAACACTTCTTTAAAATCTAGTCAGTGAATTTACTCATGGATATTCCAATCCAAAATCCACATAAATCTACTACAAATACTTTGAATAGGCTTTCATATTCTATTAAATGGAAAATTACACGTAAAGTTCATGTCATTGTGTTTTTCCACAGGGTTTATTTATTTTCTAAGTGGAAAAATAAGCAATATGTAATTTCTTGAAGCATTTCTTTTTGAAAAATATCACTAGGTGTTTTTGTTTACCATAGAGTACTTGAAAGGGGCTGTTGGTGCCTTATACTGTGCAGTGGGGACTCTGAAAGCATCATACTGTATATGGGAGGAGTTGTTGGTGCATCATACTATATTTGGGGTCACTGTGTGGGGGAACAGTGAAGACATCATATTGTGTGTGGGGCAATGAAGGAGTATGATTACTATGTTGAGTGGCATTATGCTGTCTTGGGGTCACTTTGAAGACATCATTCAGTTTTAGGAGCACTATGGCAATATTTTAATGTGATGAGTGGCATTGTAGGGATGCCGCTTTGGGGGCACTGTGAGGTCATCATACTATGTGCATTGGAGGTATTGTGGGGGAAATCACTGTGGAAGATATACTGTGTGTGTAGGGCATTTATGTGGGAATTATACTCTATGGCGTACACTAGAACATGAACGGGCTTCAATAGGAGCATGATCACTATAGAAGTGTCACAATATATGTCCATCTCACCATTTTCAAAAGTTGAGAGTGAGCTTATGTGTCATGACCCCATCTTCTCTGCTTAACCCCTTCACGATATGACGTATATTTAATTCATATGTCCCATCCCTGACTTTGATGCGGGTTCCAGCTCGGAGCTCGCTTCTTTCCCCACATATATTTAATCAGCTGTCATGTGCCCTTAACAGCCACAGATGGATCGGACCAGGGATTTAACACTCGCCAGTTGGAAGCGCGTCATAAATCTCTCCCATCAGTGCCCCTTTCACATGGTTGGGGATCGCCAGTGGGTTGTCATTACAGCTGGAGGTCTACAGAAGACCCTCCTGCCTGTCATTATGACTCTTCTGTGAACACCGGCTTGTGCTCGGCGTTCATAGGACATTATAATCTCTGCTATGTATAGCACAGGTGATCAGAAGATTGCAGCTTCAAGTCTCTTAAGGGGACTATTAGATAAAGTAAAAAAATCAATCTTTTTAAAAATATGGAAAAAATAATAAAAAGCACAAGTTCATATCACCCCCCTTTTGACCCATTGAATATAAAAAAATACACATACAGTACCATAATACCAATAGTAAAATATGATGGTGGTAGTGTGATGATCTGGGACTGTTCTTCAGGACCTGGAACACTTACAGTGATAAATAGAACCATGAATTCTGCGATCTGCCAAAAAATCAAGAGAAAAATGTCCGGCCATATGTTCGTGACCTCAAGCTGAAGCAGACTTGGGTTATGCAGCAGGAGAATGATTCAAAACTAGTGTTGAGCGATACTTTCCGATATCCAAAAATATTGGATCGGAATGGTATCGCCGATATCACTAAAATATCGGCGATACCCGATACCGATACCGGAAGTCCCATGTAAGTCTATGGGAACAAAATATCGCAACTAAAAAAACACTTTCTTTCCTTGTAAACACAAAATATACACACATAGAATACATATATATATATATATATAATGTCATTGTGACATATATATATACATATATTTATAGTTTTCACTTCTACATAGTAAAATAGCCTCTGATTCAATTGCCGGGTAAAGCCGGCATTTGTGAAAAGACAGAAGCACCCGAGGGTCCAGTCGCCACAGAGATGTTGCATCGCACCCAGCGGTGTGACAACTTACTCTCAGGTAAGGAGGAAACACCCCATTGACTCCAACCACTGCATTCAACAGTACACTATGCCAGCTGAGTGTAGGCGGACCCAATGGGATGGTCTAGCTCAGGCTGGTTAGAACAGGGTGTAGCTAGTTGGATGGGAGGGGTTGAGGCAGCCTTATGCTGCATGTCTTTGTAGTAAGAATTGTTTCCTTTCCTGCTTTCTTACTACGTCGCATACTCCACTCTGCTACATCACTCTGCACCATTGCTCTATCTCACATCTATCTGCCCTGGAAGGATAGCGTGTTACCTGTAGAAGACTTATCACCTACCTGCACTACACCATCCCTTCCAGAGGACCTGCACAGCAGCGCTGGACACCCTGACCAGGTACTACAGGTGGCGTCACGACAAACTACACGAACATTCTATCATCCCCTGGAAATATCCCACATTCCAGTGATCGCCCAGGTCACGGACCGAGCTGTGCTACTCGTGACATCCCCCATAGAAGTCGACGTGATCGGTGCCGAGTACCCCCAAAACCCCTGTCTCTGTGCGACTCAACTTCCCTCACTGTGCTGGCACTTTACATTTACAATGCCTCTGGGTTTTTTTTTTTGGGGGGGTGGGGAATATTCAGACTTTTGCTATGGGGCTCCATGATTTATATGTACGCCCCTGCTGCTGAGGCATGGTATTTAAGGCTGTTAAGGAGCCAACATACATGGACCTTGCCAGCAGCGTCGGACTGGAGTACCTTGGGCCCACCAGAGAAAATATATTCTTGCGGCCCAACATCATACTTCCCAACCTTTGAATAAGGGAAAGAGGGACAAAGGCTGTGGCACGCTGTGCCTGCTGCAGAAAATTTTAGGCCATGCCACGTTGCACCACAGACTGTCCAGGAGTTGGTGGATGCTTTAGTCCAGGTGTGGGAGGAGATCCCTCACGAGACCATCCGTCGCGCTCATCAGGAGCATGGCCAGAAGTTGTAGGGAGGTCATACAGCATACCTCCCAAATTTGGAAGACAGGAAAGAGGATTAAAGGCTGCGGCGTGTGTTGCGCGCCGCTGAAAATTTTAGGCCACGCCCCGACAACACCCATTTCACAGCTAATCACACCCATATCCTCGCCCCAAGCGTAACCATTTAGCACTGCTGATCACACTGACTGGTAATGAGGGCACAGTGGCTGGTACTAAGGAAAAGAAAGAAAGAGCAGCGAGAGAGAAAGAACAAACAGAGAAAGAAAGAGAGGAAAGAAAGAAAAGAGAGAAAGAAAGAACAGAGAGAAAAAAGAACAGAGAGCGAGAAGGAAAGAACAGAGAGCGAGAAAGAAAGACTAGAGAGAGAGCCATAGGCATAGCTAGGGTTTTGGTTTAGTGGGGGCAAAACTTCTGAGTGGGCCCATCATCAGAGAACCTCAGCAAATGACCGCGCTGTTGGCCAAAATAATCTATATATAAAAAGACCAATATTAATATCACCGCCATATGGTCTGTGTTAAATAATACCAGTCCTACAGAACATATAGATTACAGCACAGGTACAGATAATGACTTACCGCTGATGTTCTTTCTAATGGAATTGTTCACTTTTCATGTCTTTTCCATCTGGCCCACACCGACATGACGACTTCTCCAGCCAGGACTCGACTGCACCCCCATTAAAAAAAAAATAAAAAAAATACTCACCTCCCGGCTCCTGTGCTGCTCACTGTTCTCCCTCTCAGCATCTGACAGCGGGCACCGGCAGGTGATGTTATTGCGCCCGCTGTCATACGCTGAGAGGGGGATTATGGGAGAGAAGGAGCGCTCGCTCCTTCTCTCTCTATGCGGTCAGCTTTATCGGCTGGATGCCGATACAGCTGACCCTCCGATGACGGGTGGGGGGCCCACTGCTGGCACCGGGCCCCCCCAACGCCTGTTCAGGCCCCATAGCTTCCGGGCGGCAGAGCAGGGAGAGCGATTCTCCCTGCTCTGCCGCAGAATGTAACTGTATCGTAGCTCCGGTTGGGCCCCCTCAGAGCGCGGGCCCCGGGGCCACCGCCCCCTCTGCCCCGCGACCTATCCTTTCAAATCAGGGCCCACCACGCAGGAGCTGGGGCCCACCGTAGGTTTCTCCGTGTCCCGGTGTCTCAGTCCGACCCTGCTTGCCAGCCTGATAATACCAGGCCACAGCAGTCTGCTTATCTTTGCTGGTTAACAAAAATAGGGGATCCCCTCGAAAAAAAATTGGCGTGGGGTCCACCCTATTTTTGTTAACCATTGTAAGCTTTTCAGGGGATATAGCTCTGGGATCGCCGTCTTGGGAGACGGAGTGGCATAAAGAGACCATTCACAGACAGTGGTTCTGTTAAAAACTGGCCGCAACCAGTTTTATTAAAGTCCACAGCAAACAGAACATAAATTAAAACCAAATAATAAACATAAAGCCTGGGCTTGTCCAGCCACTAATTACACTTAGATAGATTTCCCTTTCTATCCGGGTACCGACTCTAATAGTCTGTGCCCAAAACAACACATATGTTCAGTAGTTACCAGCGTGCAGCTCACATGGGGCTCCAATGGCGTCTGAAGTCAGATCCAGACTGAGAGAGAGCCTCCTCTGAACTTCCAAGCAGGTACTTATGGCTGTCTAATTAAGCAGCTGTGTTCACTCTGGGCTGAACTGCAAACCTGTCCCAGATGGGAATGGAGTGAACACCGCACTGACAACCTACTTTTTATGCGCCCCAGCTAAGAAACCTGGGGGAGATATACACCCCGTCCAGTACGCACCCCTTTACTGTCTCACATATCCCCCCCCTCTTCTCCAGACCGGAGGGCTGGTCCAAAACTCCAAAGAGACAGTGAACTCTGGACAAGGCATCAGCATTACCCTGTAACTTCCCAGGTCTATGCTCCACCGAGAAATTGAACTCTTGAAGTGAAAGGAACCACCTTGTCACCCTGGCATTCCTTTCCCTGTTCTGCTTCATCCATGCCAGAGTGTAATACTATTGTAGGAACTCGAGGATTCTGATAGCGTGGGGCAATGAACAATCAGAGACGGGTTTCTTTGAATGCAAATAATGTATTTGTGAAACAGCAAAACACCCAAAAACAATATTCAAACAACCCGTAGTGACATGCAATGAGTCCATAT
This sequence comes from Oophaga sylvatica, assembly GCA_033576555.1. Classification (NCBI taxonomy): domain Eukaryota; kingdom Metazoa; phylum Chordata; class Amphibia; order Anura; family Dendrobatidae; genus Oophaga; species Oophaga sylvatica. The sequence goes on along the minus strand of JARQOD010000005.1, from coordinate 155,337,978 downwards.
ATATATACACAAGTCCAGTTATATGAATCCGGATATATAAGTCCTTGAACCTCTATAGCGAGGGTGGTAAAGTTCTTACGACGGAGTCCTCACACAAATGTGACCACAAGGTAAGTCTGATGCACAGGTAACGTGGCTGGATTTACACACTGCTGGTGTGTGAAGAGTCAGATCCAGGTATGCAGAAAACACAGGGAGGTCCAGGAACAAGTTAATCTCAGTTGTGGCTTAATTCAGTGAAGTCCAACAACAAGTTCATATGTCAGTAAGGTTCCAGTAACAGTTCCAACAGCTCTCACCAGAGGTAATGCACGAAGGGTTAAACAGCAACAGTTCAGAAACACAGTTCTTATCAGATGGAGTGAACCAAGGGTTAAATTCCCAAGTCAACAGTTTAGTGATAACACAGTATGTGCAACTTAAGTATGCAGAGAATGTCCAGAGCCATGGGTAGAAACTGCTGTGGCTGAGAAACACCTGAAGATAAGGTTATGCACTTTCCTGGTAAATACACAAAAGATCTGTGAGGAACAAAGCAGCTGGGTTGCAGGGAAACGGAAGCAGAATATTCCAGCAGTGAAGCCAGCACCTGAGCCGGGTTTTAAACAAACGAACAGGAAGTAGGGCACAGAAAACAGCAAACTCCATTTTAACAAAGGGCAAAATCATTGACAAAGTTACCTAGAAAACCCGGAATACTGACATTACTCCCCCCCTAAAGACGGCCTCCGGACGGTCCTGGACCAGGCCTGTCCGGGTATCTCCGATGAAACTGAGCAATCTTCAGAGGCGCATTGATGTTACTTACTGGTTCCCAAGAATCATTTTCAGGAGAGTAACCTTGCCATCTAACTAGATACTGAAGCCGGTTTCTATGAAGTCTCGAATTAACAATATCCTGTACCACAAATTGTTCTTCGCCATCAACCAACACTGGTGGAGGGGGAGGTACGATACGTCCCTGAAACGTGTTAGGAGAGACTGGTTTTAATAAGGAAACATGAAATACTGGGTGTACCTTTAAAGTCCGTGGTAGCTTCAACCGACAGGCAACAGAGCTCACAATCCCAGTGATCTTGAATGGACCGATGAATTTCTGTCCCAGTTTCTGCGAAGGAACACCCAATTTTAGATTCTTGGTGGACAACCAAACTGAGTCTCCTACCTTATACATAGGTGCTGGTTTCCGGAATCTATCGGCCGACTTTTTGTAACGCTCCTGTGCTGTGGTCAGGGAGTCCTTCAAAACTTCAAGATTACGTTGCAACGCCGTCACTCTGTCTTCAACCGCTGGTACCGAAATCGTAACCGGAGACCTAGGCAAAATACTTGGATGATAACCCAGGTTGGCAAAAAAAAGGCGTTACCTTCGTGGAACTGCTTTGGGAGTTGTTGTACGAAAATTCCGCTAGAGGAAGTAGCTTCAGCCAATCGTCCTGCAAATGACTGACGTAACAGCGTAGATATTGCTCCAAGGTTTGATTTGTCCGTTCGGTCTGCCCGTTGGTCTGAGGATGGTATGCAGAAGACAAGCAAACATTAATGTGGAGCGCAGAACAAAATCCTTTCCAAAATCTAGAGGTAAATTGTATTCCCCGGTCAGAAATGATGTCATCTGGTACCCCATGCAGCCGGAAAATGTTCTGGATAACTAGATCTACTGTCTCTGTAGCTGAGGGAAGACCAGCACACGGAATGAAATGAGCAGCTTTCGTTAAACGATCTACTACCACCAAAATAGTATTTTTACCACCAGAGGTGGGTAACTCCACAATAAAGTCCATCGAAATAGACCCCCAAGGGCGAGACGGTACAGGTAGCGGTTTAAGAAGACCAGTAGGTGAAACGCGAGGAACCTTGTACCGGGCACAAACTTCACAAGAGCGGACATAGTCATTCACATCCTTCAAGCAGGTAGGCCACCAAAAAAAACGAGTTAACAATTCCTGCGTCTTCTGTACCCCCCTATGACCAGCCAATTTAGAGTCGTGGACCAATTTGAGAACTCGAAGTCTTACAGCCTCTGGGACATAAATACATCGATCTCTAAGCCACACACCATTCCGAAGGACAAGATTCACATTGTCAGGTGGAGCTGCAAGAAATACGTCACCGTCATAGGCCAGCTTGATCTCCTGCCACAAGTCCCGGTTCCGGAGCACTCCAACGAAATTGGCCTCCGACAAGATGGTCTTCGACGGGGTCCCAGGCACGGAATCCACGGTATGGATTCGGGATAATGCGTCAGCTTTCCCATTACGTGAACCTGGGCGGTACGAAATAATAAAATTAAACTGGTTCAAGAACAAACTCCACCTAGCTTGTCGAGGAGAAAGACACCTGGCAGACTTAAGGAATTCCAAATTGCGATGATCCGTGAGTACTACTACCTGCTGAGTTGCCCCCTGCAAATGGTGTCTCCATTCCTTAAAGGCAGAAATAATTGCCAAAAGTTCCTTATCTGCCACATCATAGTTCAGTTCTGCAGAAGATAACCTACGAGAGAAGAAGGCACACGGGTGCAGCAAACCTTTGTCTCCGGTACGTTGTGAGAGGATAGCTCCCAATGCACAGTCAGACGCGTCCACCTCCACGATAAAAGGCTGTGCAGGATCCGGATGCATCAATATTGGAGCCGTGGTAAAACAACCCTTCAGGCGATCAAAGGCTTCCTGAGCTTGCGAAGACCATTCAAACTTCTTCCCCTTCTTGGTGAGGAGAGTGATGGGACGGACAATTTCTGAAAAATTTCGGATAAACCGTCTATAAAAGTTAGCAAAGCCAATGAATCGTTGTACCTCCTTAATGTTTCCTGGTACCGGCCAGTCCAAGATTGCCTGGATCTTGCTGGACTCCATATTCAATCCCTGAGGCGAGATAACATAGCCCAAAAATTGAATTTCAGAACAATGGAACTCACACTTTTCGAGTTTGATGTACAAATGATTATCTCTCAAACGTCTAAGTACGGTCTTGACATGTTCCTGATGTTCCTGTAAGGAGTCAGAAAAGATTAAGATGTCATCAAGGTAAATTACCACATATTGGTCCAATAAATCCCTGAAAATGTCGTTGGCTAAATGTTGAAAAGCAGCAGGAGCGTTACAGAGTCCGAATGGCATCACCAAATATTCAAAATGTCCATACCGGCATCTAAAAGCTGTCTTCCATTCGTCTCCGGGCCGTATACGGAGTAAATTATATGCCCCACGAAGATCTAATTTGGTAAATACTTTGGCCTGGCGAACTCTTTCCAACAATTCTGGAATTAGGGGCAACGGGTACCTGTTACGAATGGTTACCTTATTTAACTCCCGGTAGTCAATGCAGGGTCTTAGAGTACCATCCTTCTTCTTTACAAAGAATATTGGAGCTCCCGCTGGTGAAGAAGATGGTCGGATAAACCCCTTGGCTAAATTCTCATCTATATACTCTCGTAAAGATTTTAATTCCGGAGCCGCCAACGGGTAAACATGGCCGAAAGGAATCGCTGCTCCAGGAAGCAATTCTATGGGGCAGTCATACGGTCTATGTGGGGGAAGTTGATCTGCCTTCCTTTTATCACAAATGTCTGAGAATTCCTGATAAATCAGAGGGAGAGTAGGTACCTGTATCACCTCTTCCAAGTTCTGGGTAACTGGAGCCGCCACAGTTGGACTGATGGTAGAACTGCACTTCGGGAGAAAGGTTATCTCCTTGGTTTCCCAATTGATGATTGGATTTTGTGACCGTAACCAGGGAATTCCTAAAATTACAGGAAAATGAGGAGAAGATATTAACATGAATGAAAGTGTTTCTTGATGGTCTGGTTCCATCTTACACTCCAGAGGCACTGTCTCCCGATCTACTGGTCCAGAAACTAATGGGGAACCATCCACCGTTTCCATAGTGATTGGTGAAGCTCTTAGTTGTGTCTTTATACCATGTTCCTCTGCAAAAGAAGAATCCATGAAATTCCCACCTGCTCCAGAGTCTATCATGGCAGAACTTGATATCCACTGTTCCTCCCACTGAATCTGTATAGGAAGAGAACAATGTGAATATTTCTCCCCTTGATCTTTAGGGGAAGTCGGCATCAGTATTGGGGGAAAAACCGCATCTAGATGTAGACTGGTTTCCGAAACTTCAGACTCAGCGTCTGTGTTATCATAATCCTCTACTACCGCCAACACCTTGTTGGGTCGCCTAGGACATTTAGGACAATTGATGAGGAAATGGTCCGATTGACCACAATAGAAACATAAGCGCTCACGGAGACGGTGTTCGCGGCGTTCATTATTCTCACGTCTCTGCAGTGAGTCCACCTGCATAGGCACCTCCTCAGCCTCTCGCGGGTTTTTGCCTGTGGTTTCCCTGGACGGAAGAGAGTAATTAGTAATGCGATTTACAGCGGCCCATTTTTCTTGTCTGCGTTCAGTTAAACGGATATCAATACGTACACAGTGCTGTATAAACAATTCAAACTCCTGTGGAGACTCTGAACGAGCTAGCTCATCCTTGATTGCATTTGACAAACCTTTTCTAAAGATTGGTAATAAAGCATTGTTTTCCCACTGGGTGTCTACCACTAACCTTTTAAATTCAGTAACATATTCTATGACTGACCGTTTCCCCTGGCGTAAGGAAAGCAAGGCAGATTCAGCGGTAGCACGGCGGTTGGGATCGTCGAACATTTGCGCCATGGCTGCCAGAAAATTGTCCAAATTATTTAGACGGGTATCATGACTTTCAACCATAGGATTTGCCCAAGCCAGTGCACGTGATGTTAACAACATAATAATACATAGAAACTTAGATCTATCAGACCGGTAGTAGGAGGCATGTACATCAAAAAATAATATACATTGATTAACAAACCCACGGAATTGACTTCGGTCACCATTAAAACGGAATGGAGGCAATTTGGGCATACTGATGGATGAGGTAGACTCAGTAGGTAAGGCCTCCAGGACTCCTAACCTAGAACGTAGATCTTGGAGAGCCTGACCAAACCCCTGTGCATTGTGGTTAACCCGAGACTCCAAGTCTCTAATCTGATTGTGTGCAGCCGCCACCTCCTGCTGCAAGGAGTTAACTATGGTGAACAATTTGTCTGCCCGTGTCTCCGTCATTGCCCCAGCAGAATCCTCTTTTTTAGGCTGGAATATCCTGTAATACTATTGTAGGAACTCGAGGATTCTGATAGCGTGGGGCAATGAACAATCAGAGACGGGTTTCTTTGAATGCAAATAATGTATTTGTGAAACAGCAAAACACCCAAAAACAATATTCAAACAACCCGTAGTGACATGCAATGAGTCCATATATATATACACAAGTCCAGTTATATGAATCCGGATATATAAGTCCTTGAACCTCTATAGCGAGGGTGGTAAAGTTCTTACGACGGAGTCCTCACACAAATGTGACCACAAGGTAAGTCTGATGCACAGGTAACGTGGCTGGATTTACACACTGCTGGTGTGTGAAGAGTCAGATCCAGGTATGCAGAAAACACAGGGAGGTCCAGGAACAAGTTAATCTCAGTTGTGGCTTAATTCAGTGAAGTCCAACAACAAGTTCATATGTCAGTAAGGTTCCAGTAACAGTTCCAACAGCTCTCACCAGAGGTAATGCACGAAGGGTTAAACAGCAACAGTTCAGAAACACAGTTCTTATCAGATGGAGTGAACCAAGGGTTAAATTCCCAAGTCAACAGTTTAGTGATAACACAGTATGTGCAACTTACGTATGCAGAGAATGTCCAGAGCCATGGGTAGAAACTGCTGTGGCTGAGAAACACCTGAAGATAAGGTTATGCACTTTCCTGGTAAATACACAAAAGATCTGTGAGGAACAAAGCAGCTGGGTTGCAGGGAAACGGAAGCAGAATATTCCAGCAGTGAAGCCAGCACCTGAGCCGGGTTTTAAACAAACGAACAGGAAGTAGGGCACAGAAAACAGCAAACTCCATTTTAACAAAGGGCAAAATCATTGACAAAGTTACCTAGAAAACCCGGAATACTGACACAGAGGAGCATGGTCTGATTGTAATTTAAATTTTCTACCCAAGAGATAATAACGCAGGGAGTCCAGCGCCCACTTGATTGCGAGGCACTCTCGCTCCACAATGGCATAATTTTGTTCAGCCGGTGTCATTTTTCGACTTAGATACAGGACTGGGTGTTCTTCACCCTTCACGACCTGTGACAACACGGCCCCTAACCCCACATTAGAGGCATCAGTTTGAACCAAAAACTCTTCTCTAAAATTAGACACAAAGCTGTTTTTAACGACAGAAATGCTTTTTCTGCCTCCGGATTCCAATTTATCATTTTTGACTTCCCCCCTTTTGTCAGGTCAGTCAATGGGGCAGCAATGGAGGCATAATTTGGTACGAATCTGCGATAGTACCCAGTGATGCCCAGAAATGCTTTGACCTGTCGTTTTGTGAGGGGTACAGGCCAGTTCCGAATTGCTTCTACCTTATCAATTTGTGGCTTGATCAGCCCCCTGCCAATAACATAGCCCAGATATTTGGCCTCTTCGAGGCCAATTGCACATTTCTCTGGGTTTATGTTCAGTCCAGCTCCGGCTATCGAGTCTACGATGGCTTGCACCCTAGCGAGGTGGCTCTCCCAATCTGAACTGAAAATTACCACATCATCCAGGTAGGCAGCTGCATAGGCTCGATGCGGGCGCAGTATCTTGTCCATAAGCCGCTGAAAGGTAGCTGGGGCTCCATGCAACCCGAAGGGCATCACCAGATACTGAAACAAACCTTCCGGGGTTGCAAAGGCCGTTTTTTCTTTCGCTTCCTCCGACAGGGGTGTCTGCCAGTACCCTTTTGTCAGATCGAGGGTTGTAATATAACGGGCACCCCCTAACCTCTCGATTAGCTCATCTACCCGTGGCATTGGGTATGCGTCAAACTTTGACACCTCGTTCAACCTTCTGAAATCATTACAGAACCTCCAGGTTCCATTAGGTTTTGGGATGAGTACATTCGGGCTACACCACTCGCTTTGGGCCTCCTCAATGACCCCGAGGTCTAACATGCGTTTAATTTCAGTAGAGACTATCTTTCTGCGGGCTTCTGGAATTCTGTACGGTTTTATTTTGACCTTAGTACCGGGCTCGGTCTCGACATGGTGTTTTATTAGAGAAGTCCGGCCGGGCAAGTCAGAAAATCTTTTCTGATTTTTCTGCAGAAACTCCCGCACTTCCTGTTTTTGGTGCACGGACAACGTCTCTCCCATGGTCACAGGAGGTAGAGATGGTTTTACCCCTTTCTCTACTTCACCCGAGGCCAACAATGCCTCTCTGTCCCTCCAGGGCTTGATCAGATTGATATGATACACCTGGTAGGGCTTCCGTCTCCCGGGTTGGTGTACTTTGTAAGTAACCTCGCTCACTTTTTGTACGATCTCGTATGGACCATGCCACTTGGCCAAAAACTTACTTTCCACCGTGGAATTAGAATTAGGACTCGATCCCCGGGGTTGAAAGACCTAATTTTTGCTGACCGATTATAAACTCTGCTTTGAGCTTCTTGGGCTCTCTGCAGATGATTCTTCACCAATGGCATAATTTTAGCCATCCTCTCTTGCATCTGGGCAATATGCTCTATAACACTCTTGTATGGAGTTGTCTCGGTTTCCCAAACCTCCTTGGCTATGTCCAGCAAGCCCCGCGGATGCCGACCATACACCAACTCAAAGGGAGAAAATCCAGTAGAGGCCTGGGGAACCTCTCTGACCGAAAACAATAAGTAGGGTAACAGGTAGTCCCAGTCCCGCCCATCTTTCTCTACTGCTTTCTTTAACATATGTTTTAATGTTTTATTAAAACGTTCAACCAACCCATCCGTCTGGGGGTGATACACAGATGTCCGAATGTGCGAGATTTTAAGCAACTTACACAGTTCCTTCATCACTTTGGACATAAAAGGTGTGCCTTGGTCCGTGAGGATCTCTTTAGGAATTCCTGTCCTGGAAAACATATGAAAGAGTTCCCGTGCAATATTTTTAGATGCCATATTTCTTAAAGGGACCGCCTCGGGGTACCGGGTTGCATAATCAAGTACAACTAAGATGTATTGGTGCCCCCTGGCTGATTTTACAATAGGACCTATCAAGTCCATTGCTACCCTTTCAAAGGGTATTTCTATAACCGGCAGCGGGACTAATGGACTCCGGAAGTGAGACACCGGAGCATTTATCTGACACGAGGGTCAGGTTTTGCAATAATCCTCCACATCTCGATAAACCCCGGGCCAGTAAAACCTCTGAAGAATTCTTTCCTGGGTTTTGTCCATCCCCAGGTGCCCACCCAGCACGTGGTTATGGGACAAACCTAACACCATACTTCTATATGGCTTAGGTACTAGGAGCTGACTCACGGCCTCTCCCTTTACTTTAGTGACCCTATATAGCAGGTCATTGTTCATGGCAAAATGGGGAAATTTTTCATCAGAGCCGGGCTCTTGTGGGATCTCATTCAGAACAGTTATATTCTCCCTGGCATGTTTAAGAGTGGGGTCTTGCAATTGCTCACTCCCAAAATTGCCACGGGACACCGGTAGGTCAGGGACATTCTGTTCTATAGAAACATCCTCCCCCTCCCCCAACATCACCTGAAATGGAAATTCATTTTTTTTACAGTCATCATCATTATCAATATCATTATCGTGATTACGATCAGCATCAGCATCATTATCATGGTCATCATCATTATCATGATCATCATCATTATCATGGTCATCATCACTATCATGATCATCATCATCACCATTATTATCATTATCATTATTATCACATAAGTTTAACGGCCCACTAGCATTGTGTTCCGCCCCTCGGGACTGCGCACCCTCAGTAGGAGCTTCATCACACTGTCCAGCAGAAACATTTTTTTTCCAAAGACCCCAAAACAGGGGAAAGTCACGACCCAATATGGCGGGATGCATCAGGTTCTTCACTACCCCCACTTCATATGAGATCTCCCCAAGTTTTGTGACGAAGTCTGAGGAGGTTACTGGGTAGACTTTGATGTCTCCATGTATGCACACCACGCTTAGGGGCCTACCTGTGACGAAGTCCCTATCAGCCAGACTAGCTAGCATGTATCAGAGTCACTCGACTTCCTGAGTCGAGTAGGGCCTGTACTGGGCACCCATTTATCATGACTTGACACAGCTGTGGGCCAGTCTCCTCGACTAGGGTGGCCACGCACACGGGCTCGGCGAGGAACGAGAGAGACCGTCCAGCGTCACAGTCCATAGGTTCCCCCACTAGTGGACAATTGGCTGAAATATGACCTTGTTCACGGCATCTCCAACACTGTCTCAGGTCAGGGTGTTCAGACGGGGAGACCTTCCTAGGCCTGGGGTCTCCTGGTAGGTAAGTATCACCCTTTCGCTCATACATGTCCCCTCGGGGCTGACCCGGACTATCAACAGCCCCCCTTGCCCCCACAGCTGGAACCCTCTTACCGGGAGATGACGGAGGCCGGGTATTCCGAACTGATGATCGCTCGGACGGCTGGTCACGTAGATAGTCTTTGGTGGCGAAATACCTTTCTATCAGGCTGACCAGTTGATCGGCATCTTTGGGGTCTCCCTGTCCGACCCAGAGCTGGACCTCAGGGGGAAGCGCCCAGATGTACCGGTCCAGCACCACCTTTTCAACCATTTGGGCAGGGGTGCTGACGTCAGGTTCCAACCACTTCTTTACCAAAGAAATCAAGTCATACATTTGTGAGCGAGCAGGCTTGTCTCGCCTGTATCTCCAGTTATGGACTCTCCTGGCACGGACTGCCCTCGTCACACCCAGGCGGGCAAGAATCTCCGCTTTCAACTTAGTATAGGTTTTGCTGTCCTGCTCGCTGAGGTCAAAATAGGCTTTTTGGGGTTCCCCAGTCAGATAGGGCGCGACCACCATAGCCCATTCAGATTGTGGCAGATTCTCCTTCTCTGCCATTCTCTCAAATATAGCCAGATATGCCTCCACATCGTCATGAGGCGTCATCTTCTGCAGAGTCTGTTTTACCGCCTTCTTTACAGCGGATAATGCCGGTAACCCGGCGTCTTCATTCGGGGACGAGGTGCTAGGAGTTTTTTTTAGTGCTGCAACCTGCTCCAGTAACAACCGGTTGGTTTCCTGCTGTTGCTGCTGGCTCCGCTGGGCCTCTAGGTGTTGTTGCTGCATGGCCTGCTGTTGCTGCTGCATGCTCTGCTGTTGTTGCTGCATGGCCTGCTGATGTTGCTGCTGCATGGCCTGCTGGTTCTGGGCCAGCTGCTTAACGAGCTCCTCCATACTGCCGGACATCTTGGGCTGGCTGACAGCCTTCACCCAAGACATATACACTCCACAGTCTTCTCCACAATAAGTTCAGTTTTGCGGTGCAGACACCTTTTTTTTTTTTTTTCAAAGTCTTCAGCCACTGTGCTGCCCCAGCATTCAAGCACCAATTGTAAGCTTTTCAGGGGATATAGCTCTGGGATCGCCGTCTTGGGGAGACGGAGTGGCATAAAGAGACCATTCACAGACAGTGGTTCTGTTAAAAACTGGCCGCAACCAGTTTTATTAAAGTCCACAGCAAACAGAACATAAATTAAAACCAAATAATAAACATAAAGCCTGGGCTTGTCCAGCCACTAATTACACTTAGATTTCCCTTTCTATCCGGGTACCGACTCTAATAGTCTGTGCCCAAAACAACACATATGTTCAGTAGTTACCAGCGTGCAGCTCACATGGGGCTCCAATGGCGTCTGAAGTCAGATCCAGACTGAGAGAGAGCCTCCTCTGAACTTCCAAGCAGGTACTTATGGCTGTCTAATTAAGCAGCTGTGTTCACTCTGGGCTGAACTGCAAACCTGTCCCAGATGGGAATGTAGTGAACACCGCACTGACAACCTACTTTTTATGCGCCCCAGCTAAGAAACCTGGGGGAGATATACACCCCGTCCAGTACGCACCCCTTTACTGTCTCATACCAGCCAGATGAAGCAGACTGCTGAGGCCTGGTTTTTCAGGCTGGTAATGAGCCAATATCCATGGACCTTGCCAGCCTAATAATACCAGGCCACAGCAGTCTGCTTAGCTTGGCTGGTTAACAAAAATAGGGGATCCCCTCGAAAAAAAAAACGGCGTAGGGGTCCCCCTATTTTTGTTAACCAGCCAAGTAAAATGCAGACTGCTGGGGCCTGGTATTAAAAGACTGTCAAGGCCCATGGATTTTGGCCCTCAACAGCCTGATAATACCAGGCTACAGCAGCCCCACATTTGGCGCATCAAAAGATGTGCCAATTGTGGCACTTTACCCGGCTCTTCCCACTTGCCCTGTAGCGGTGGCAAGTGGGGTAATAAGGGGTTAATGTCACCGTTGATTGCACGGTGACAATAAGCCCGGTTAATAATGGAGAGGTGTCAATAAGACACCGATCCATTATTAATCCCAAAGTTTTTAAATGTATAAAAAAAAAGACACAGCAAGAAAAAAGTATTTTAATGAAATAAAAGAGACAACACAGTTTTCATTTCTTTTATTATACTCTCATTCCTGCGACGCCATCGATCTCCTGTAAAAAAAGGAAAAAAACAAACCAACAGTATACCACCTGTCCGACGCAGTCCATAGTAACGAGTGTCCCACGACGATCCAGCTCTGCTACATCGAATGACAGGCAGAGGCTGTCATCCCGGCGCAGCACAGCTGATTACCTGCTTCCCCGGCGGTGACGTCATCGGACTGACTGCTTTACGGCCGGGATTACCCAGCAGTCACTGCAGTTATCGCGAGAAACTGCATGTGACCGCCGGGGAAAGATGATGGCGGCCATCAACCAGTCCAGGCCGTGACCACCGGAGATCTTCTGCCAGGTAAGTGCCGCTGACTCCTGACAGACCCGACCGACGGACACTCACAGTGACAGTGACAATTCCGATTCCGGTATACGATATATGGGAAATATCGAAAGTCAATATCGAAAGTCCGATACAGCTAATATCGGCCGATACCCGATACTTGCGGTATCGTATCGCTCAACACTATCCAAAACACACCAGCAGGTCCACCTCTAAATTGTTTAAGAAAAACAAAACTAATACTTTGGAGTGGTCTAGTTAAAGTCCTCACCGTAATTCGATTGAGATGCTGTGGCATGACCTTAAAAAGGCGGTTTATGCCCGGAAACCCTCCAATGTGGTTGGATTACACCAATTCTGCAAAGATGAGTGGGCCAAAATTCCTCCAGAGTGCTGTAAAAGACTCATTGATAGTTAACGCAAACGCTTGATTGCAGCAGTTGCTGCTGAGGGTGGACCAACCAGTTACTAGGTTTAGGCGGCAATCACTTTTTCACACAGGGCCCTGTAGGTTTTGATATCTTTTTCCCTTAATAATTAAGACCTTCATTTAAAAACTGCATTTTTTATTTACTTGTGTTATATTTGTCTAATATTTAAATTTGTTTGGTGATCTGAAACATTTAAGTGTGACAAACATGCAAAAATAAGGAAATCAGGAAGGGGGCAAACACTTTTTCACACTACTGTATTCAGAAATGTCCAATCTATCAAAATATAAAATAAATTGATCGGTGTAGCAAGAAAAAAAAATCTTGATTCCAGAATTACTTTTTTCCCTTCTCCAATGATAGCACCACCTGAGAGAGGATCCAGGACAGGAAACCCACTTAAATAAAAGTGCGACACCTCTCCTCCACATCAATTCTGCTTCCTATCATTGAAAGGAGACTTCAAGAAGAAGGTGAGGATGAAAGAATGTCCCAGGTCTGACCCTATGGCTGGAAGAGTGGCTTACCTGGCCACGGCACTGGTGAGTTGGGTCTGGAAGTCCCACTACAGAGCTTTAGATGGCCAATGTGGAAGGCGAGTATGGGCATCAAAGGGTCTGACATGATCCGCTGCTGACACGCCGCTTGGGTCTGCGTGCACGCATGGCTATCCATACTATGGTAGGCTCTGCACTGATTATTGACAAGGCAGGGGTTCTCCCAGAGTTTAGTATCTACCCTTTTGAAAAGCAGAAAGCCTGTATCCACTAAAATATACTGTAGAACATGGAAAAAAATTCTATCTAGCTCAGAGGAGAAACTAGGTGGAAAAGTCCCAATAAAATCTTTAGTAGAATTTCTCCAGAAAGGGTTAGAAACTGTCGTTGTCCACAAAAACCCTTAATGTTCAGTTTTCGGCCTTGGGGCTGCTGTACAATTGTAATATAGCAGCCAATAGTTGAATTGGTTTATTAAATCCTGTCATAGATCTAGACTGATTCCTAGCCAAAGATTCCTCCTTGGGATTTGAATCTAGTTCTAGAAACCCTGAAGAAAAGCCCTTTTGGACCTTTACAGGAAGCCTTCATCAAGAATCTTACCCTTATGGTCATAATCATCATAGAATTGACATCAACTCGTAGGGTCAGTAATATTCATGCCTTGTTGGTAAATCCCCCATTCACTCAGGTGTTGAAAGTGTGGTTTTGAGACCTGACCCGGTTTACCTTCCAAAGGTGGCTAAAAGATTCCATAGGACTCAGGAAATTGCTCTTCCCTCTTTTTGTAGTACACCAAAAAACACCAAAGAAGAACAGTTTCATACATTAGACATAAGAAGAGCCCTAATTAAATATATAGAAACAACTAAAGGGTGGAGGAAGACCCAATTGTTCGTGTGTCTTCAATGGGCTAGGAAGGGGCTTAAAGTGTCAAAGAATATATTAGCAGTTTGATTAGGGAGGCCATCAGTATAGCCTATTTGGCCAGTAGTGTGTCAATACCAAAAAGCGTAAAAGCTCATTCCACTCGAGTGATTGTGACTTCTTGGGCAGAGAAGTTGGAGGTACCCATTGAACAGGTATGTAAGGCAGCAATTTGGACTTCTCCTTCATCCTTCGATAAACACTACAGGCTGGACTTATCCTTCACAACTGATCTATGTTTTGGTAGAAGAGTTCTATAAGTGGCGGTCCCTCCCTAAGGTGGATTGTTATTCTATATAAATTGTCACGGACGTGGTTTATGGAACCACTGTGCCACAGACCATGGAGAGCCTGGAGGAGCCTGACTAAATGATCACCTGACTGTTCACTAGAGCCTCTGACGGTGAGGCTAGACTTGGCTCCCAATGAATGCCAGGTGCCACTCCAGGACAGTCCAATGGATGCGCAGCAACTGGACCCAGAAGGACAGATTGCATGGAGCAGTAGGCAGGGCTTGCATCAGAGTGCAGCTGACCAAGTTCGTATCCAAGTGCAGCAGACAGAGTTTGTGTCAGAGTGCAGCAGACAGGGTCTGCATCAGAGTGCAGCAGGCAGGATTTGCATCAGAGTGCAGCAGGCAGGAATTACATTGGCTGGGGAGGAAATAGAAAGTGCACGCGCTGGCCTTTAAGAGGGTGGGAGTTCATGCACGCATGCCCTAAGGACAGGCTGGAAGCATGAAGAGCATGGGGAAGGGAAGAACTGACCCAAGCACGGGTGATTGAAGAGACACGCCAGAGACCCTGTCTGTCAGAGCAGGACTCCAGCGTGGTGCTATCATAAATCTCTCAGATGGTGCTGTCAAGGGTGACGGGAAAAATCTAAGTTACTTACTGGTAATGGGATTTTACAGAGCCTATGACAGCACTCTTATATTGCCCCCCTATCACTGGTTGTGTTAGGCGCAGCAATTTTTCCGCTGCACGGGATAGATCCCAAGCCTTGTCACGTGCTGTGGTCCCCCATTCGGACCCGGCCGCTGAGTCTGCTGCTTGACACGAACGTCATTCCCAGCAACTTGCTCAGGCTCCTATTATATGTGTGGTTACTGCTGGCTCTCCAGCTAAAGTCTATGGTAACCAGTGGTATACTAAGGCAGCCCTACTCTCTGGAGTCTATGTCCAGAAGTCACCTTACTAAGCATGTCCGTTATGTGGCGCCTTCTTATTGGTCCTCGGACTGCTCTGGTATTGGCTCCGGATTGGCTCACGGACGACGCCCCCACCGACTGGGCGTGAGTGCTTGGGGTGGAGCCAGTGCATAAAGGGCTTTCAGCAAAGCACGTGGGGGGGCTAGCATCACTTATGTTTGGTGTGTGGGTGGGTACTCTGCCGCTCTGCTGGCTTGTATGTGTGCCTAGTTTTCCTTAATCAGGTTTTTGCTTTTGCTTGATCTAGTGCCTGTCTCGGCCACGTGTTCGGTTAGCACGAGCTGTTTACAGGGAACAGTCAACCCACGGGCTTAAATCCTATTGTTTTTACTGGTATTGCACATGATGCGCACGTACCAGGGCTTTGGGGTACTCGGCACCGAGCCCGTTGATGTCTATGGGGGATGTCACGGGTAGCACAGCTCGGTCCGTGCCCTGGGCGCTCACTGTAATGTGGGATATTTACAGGGGATGATGGAGTGTTCGTATAGTTTGTCGTGACGCCACCTGTAGTATCTGGTCAGGGTGACCAGCGCTGCTGTGCAGGTCCTCGGGGAGGGATGGTGTTGTGCAGCTTGATGGTGAGTCTTCCACAGGTAAGACTGTGTCCTCCCAGGGCAGATGGATGTGTTCTAGTGCAATGGTGCAGAGGGATGTAGCAGAGTGGAGTATGCGACGGAGTAATCAGGCAGGAAACAGTTCTTATGCAGTTTCAAGGGTTTACTCACAGTCTGTTGAGCTCAATACAGATTCCAGCCGGGCACTGTGTCCTTCCAGTGAGTAGTCCAGCAACTCTCAGATATCTTGGTCGCACTCCCAAAGACTCCCTTTTATGTTCCTTTCCGGCGTTTTGTGCAATACTCCTTACTTCTACCTGCACCTCCCTACCACAGAGCCCTCAGCGAAGCAGTATTAGGTCCTTTCAGTTTTACAGGTACGACCCGATGTCCCGGGTGATCACCTCCTCTTCACAGAGACCGAGACACCGTCGGATTCCTGGACGTACTTGTCCACTAAGCTGCTTCCGGTCGAGATTATGGTAGCTAGTGGCTCTTAAAGAGTCCCACTAGATGCGGTGTTTGCTAATGGCGCTGAACTGACCCACTAGCCTGGGAACCGTCTCCCCGATGTGTGCCTGGTCCTTCCTCTTCAAGGATAAAGGCACAGCTTCAATTGCTGTCTCAGCCAGGACCCCCTCGCTCTCTCAGCAAGGCTCTCTGAGGTAAACTCAGAAGAGCTGCAGGCCAGCCCAGTACCCACGCTGGCTGCCTGACTCCAACTGCACTCTATCTCACCAGCAGCATAAGCTGCTTCTACCCCTCCCATCCAACTAGCTACACCCTGTTCTAACCAGTCTGAGCTAGACCATCCCATTGGGTCCACCTACACTCAGCTGGCATAGTGTACTGTTGAATGCAGTGGGTGGAGTCAATGGGGTGTTTCCTCCTTACCTGAGAGTCAGGTGTCACACCGCTGGGTGCGATGCAACATCTCTGTGGCGACTGGACCCTCAGGGCGCCACATTCCCCCCTGGTTAAACACAGCACTCCCGGCTGTAACAGAGTAAAGATATTATTCAAGAAACATACAAAATTTTTATAAATGCTTAGCAAAACAGTATAACATTTTCAAACGCATCATCCCTTTATGGGAGGCACTTCAGGTTAAACGTTGCAAGAAAACACTTTTAATATTTACTTCACAGTTCAAGTAAACATATACTTGTGGAGGACCCGCTCCAAACCTCCAACGGTGGTTCTGGGTGGGCTGCAAGACTTTTCTGGATCTCTGTAGCAGACCTCACTTTCGGCCACACCA
Organism: Oophaga sylvatica; assembly: GCA_033576555.1. NCBI lineage: Eukaryota > Metazoa > Chordata > Amphibia > Anura > Dendrobatidae > Oophaga > Oophaga sylvatica. The sequence continues at coordinate 155,321,249 of JARQOD010000005.1, read as the reverse complement.
AACGGGTTTTAAACTTCTGAGGCAATTAAGTGAAACCAAGATGAGGCACCGAAGTGCTAACTATATACAAGGACAGTTTTTGGGCTGGCAGAGTCCTAAGCCACCAGTTCAGAAAAGCAATATCAAAGGCAATCACCCCCCCGGGTTACGGCAACATTTGCATACTATATACATTAATACACTATATACATTTGTAGAACCTGTCCTGTTTTTCTCATTTACTTGGTAGTAGCGACACCTGGTGGCTGTGCAAGCACAGGACCATTCCTATTCATGGGCACAGTGCCTAGCACCAGGGTCATTGACTCCACCGCTGGTGTCCGTATGACTGGTGCACACTGGGCTGGTGGGGGTATCAGGGGTTCCAGCAGGGTGTCAGCATCTGCAGCAAGGATATCATCGCTGGTTACCTGAAGAGCCGGTTCACTCCGGTCCTCTAGGCCGCAGGGCCTGTCTTCCTCCTTCATCCCTGCCGGGGGACAGCTTTCCTCTGCTACAGGTACGGTGTCTGGTTCCGGGTGGACCGGCGTTCTGGTCCGGGTGAGGCCTCCGCAGCCTCCTCTCCTGTCGCCGCGTCCTCGGCGGGATTAGGTATGGCTCCTTCCGGATCAGCCTTCGGCCAGATCTCAGACTCTGCTTCAGGTGGCGCCAGTGGCAGACGGCGGGCGGTGTAGGGAGCGGTCGGCTCTGCTGCAGCCGCAGCTCCAGAGCCCTCCAGCTTCGCTCCATTTTCTCCACTTCAGCGCGGTGCCAGGCCAGATACAGCAGGGCAGCATCCACTTCTTCTTCAATGGAGAGGATCAGCTTCTCCAGGTCACAACGGATCTCTTCATCAGGAGGGGCCCGCTCTTTGGTATGGAGGCGGGGTTTTCTCTCCCTTCTCCCACCATGGGGAATCAGGAGGCGGATCTCCATCGCTGATGGACATGTCCGGATATTGCAGTAACATTTGGGGTAGGCGGACATTTCTTTTGCGCCACTGAGTGAGCGCACGCCCACGAAAGCACGCCCTCCTTCTTCACCAGCGCCTCAAGGCGCGAATATGGCGGCAAAATGGTGGTAAATGGCGGCAAAGTCATAAAGATGGCAAATACAGTCTTTTGCACAAAACAGTCAATTCAGGCACACAGGACTCACTTATAGCGAGCTTCAGAATCCTGTTCGTGACGCCAGATAGATGATGCGCACGTACCAGGGCTTTGGGGTACTCGGCACCGAGCCCGTTGATGTCTATGGGGGATGTCACGGGTAGCACAGCTCGGTCCGTGCCCTGGGCGCTCACTGCAATGTGGGATATTTACAGGGGATGATGGAGTGTTCGTATAGTTTGTCGTGACGCCACCTGTAGTATCTGGTCAGGGTGACCAGCGCTGCTGTGCAGGTCCTCAGGGAGGGATGGTGTTGTGCAGCTTGATGGTGAGTCTTCTACAGGTAAGACTGTGTCCTCCCAGGGCAGATGGATGTGTTCTAGTGCAATGGTGCAGAGGGATGTAGCAGAGTGGAGTATGCGACGGAGTAATCAGGCAGGAAACAGTTCTTATGCAGTTTCAAGGGTTTACTCACAGTCTGTTGAGCTCAATACAGATTCCAGCCGGGCACTGTGTCCTTCCAGTGAGTAGTCCAGCAACTCTCAGATATCTTGGTCGCACTCCCAAAGACTCCCTTTTATGTTCCTTTCCGGCGTTTTGTGCAATACTCCTTACTTCTACCTGCACCTCCCTACCACAGAGCCCTCAGCGAAGCAGTATTAGGTCCTTTCAGTTTTACAGGTACGACCCGATGTCCCGGGTGATCACCTCCTCTTCACGGAGACCGAGACACCGTCGGATTCCTGGACGTACTTGACCACTAAGCTGCTTCTGGTCGAGATTATGGTAGCTAGTGGCTCTTAAAGAGTCCCACTAGATGCGGTGTTTGCTAATGGCGCTGAACTGACCCACTAGCCTGGGAACCGTCTCCCCGATGTGTGCCTGGTCCTTCCTCTTCAAGGATAAAGGCACAGCTTCAATTGCTGTCTCAGCCAGGACCCCCTCGCTCTCTCAGCAAGGCTCTCTGAGGTAAACTCAGAAAAGCTGCAGGCCAGCCCAGTACCCACGCTGGCTGCCTGACTCCAACTGCACTCTATCTCACCAGCAGCATAAGCTGCTTCTACCCCTCCCATCCAACTAGCTACACCCTGTTCTAACCAGTCTGAGCTAGACCATCCCATTGGGTCCACCTACACTCAGCTGGCATAGTGTACTGTTGAATGCAGTGGGTGGAGTCAATGGGGTGTTTCCTCCTTACCTGAGAGTCAGGTGTCACACCGCTGGGTGCGATGCAACATCTCTGTGGCGACTGGACCCTCAGGGCGCCACACACACTCCTTTTTCCGTACCGCTCGGTGGTTAGCTGAGCATGGTACTTATATTTTCTATGCCACTCGGTGGTTAGCTGAGTTAGGTATTTATATTTTCTGTGCCACTTGGCGGTTAGCTGAGCTGGTTCTCCTATTCCTGTGCAATCCTGAATATTATTTGGTGTTGGGTTTTTGCGTTCCATTCACACTGTGTGTAGTTAACTCGGTGTGTTTAGGAAGTAGTTATTTATCCATCATTGTTCACACTAGCAGCAGTTTTACATCTCTGCATGGTGGACCCTGGTTGTGATCACACTTTATAGTTTAATTTAATTTAGTGTGATCCTCAAACCCTAACAGGTTGTTGGTGCACTTTTTCAGGTGGAGTGATTAAAATTAGAATTGATGATAATTTGGTGTAAGTGTGTACTAATAATTGTTTGGAGGTCCTCTCATGCTCTGTAAGCCAACTGATGTGGAGGTTAGGTGCCCCCCTTTTATTTCAGTGGGTTTCCTGTCCTGGATTGACAGGTCCTCTCAGGTGGGGCTGTCATGGGCTCTGGAAGATTCCATTACCGGTAACTAACTAAATTTTTTTGTCCGTCGGAATTTTCCAATGAAATGCAATAAGAGGCGATCAAAGCGTCGTAGCTACCCTAAAATGGTATCAATAAAAGCTTCAACTCAAGGGGCAAAAAATAAGCATCACTTAGCCCCAGTTCCTGAAAAATTAAAACGCTAAGGGTCTCGGAAAATGGTGACAAATGCAAAAACTTTTAATACAAATTTGGAATTTTTTTCACCACTTACGGTAATTAAAAAACAAATGATACATGTTTGGTATCTTGGTTCTCATAATGACCTAGGAAATCATATTGCCTGTTGAGTTTTACCATATAGTGAACATGGTAAATAGAAAAAAAATTGTGGAATTTCACTTTCTTTGCAATTTCACCGCATTTTGAGTTTGTTTCCCATTTTCCTGTACATTATATGGTAATATCAATGGTGCCTTTCAAAAGTGCAACTTGTCCTGCAAAAACTCAAGCCCTCATATGAATATATTGACAGAAAAGTAAAAAAAAGTTATGGCTCTTGGAAGGGGAGGAAAAAACGAAAGTGGGAAATGGCCATGGTGTGAAGGGGTTAATATATTTTTTGCTGGCTCAGGAGCTCAATTATTACTATTGTGATGGTGCCCCATGATTTCTATGTACATCTGTACTACTGTGCATGTCACGGGGGGGGGGGGGTTGTGACCATAAACTTTGCAAATTATTACTGCTACAGCTCTCTGAAAATCATGTAAATTATGTTAAATTTTCCTATTACTGCACGATTAATTTGCAGAAATATCCCACTAGCTCCACAAGAGTTTTGCGTCTTCATAGAGAAATTGAATAGGAATGTATCCAGACCTCTCTTCTCATCAGTCACAGTACAGTACAACTATCACTGACATTTATTACATTACATTTTACATTTGCCCCTTTGCTTACTTTTACGCTTTTTTCTTCACGTTAACACTATCATTTTTCTGTCAACATAGATGATTGTAGGATGAGATGTATTTTCAATTTGGTTTCACTCTGATCAATGTGCAGTAAAAATCATCTGGCAATATGATTCTCTAGTCTCCAGGTCATTACGATTACTTATATAGTTTTTTTTTTAAATAATAATAATTATTATTATTTTAGTAAATTAAGAAAATCTGAGCTTTCCCCCCCCAAAAAAAATGTTTTTGTGTTGCCATTTTTGAGACCATTAACTTTTGTATTTTTCCATCAAAAGAGCTGTGTGAAGGCTTGCTTTTTGTGTTGAGCTGTATGTTTTATTGGTGGGCAATATACATACAACATTTTGATTATTATTTTATTACAATTGGGAGGTGCGGCAACCAAAAAATTTAAATTTTGATGAGCAAATCCTTTCATATTTGAGTTCGCCAACTTCAAGATATTTTCCCCCAAAATTTGATTTTTGAAGAATAAATTTGCGCAAATTTCAATGCAGAGAAGAAAAAAATTATCTAGCTCCCAGTTCAGCCAGCTTGATAAAAATGAGTCACTTTATTATCCAAATATTTAAAAATGGACAAAAAGTAAAAAAACACATTCACCAACAATCCAAGGGTGTAGAGGAGGGGGACCAAGGGGATATATTAATGATTACCAGATGCTTTTCAAACGTTGCATGCATTCCTAAACTTGGTATAAAAGTCAAATGTGAAAATTGTGCCAAGCAAGTTTTTGTTTTTCAAACTGTGAATTGAATCTCAAGGTGTTCGAATTCGTGTAAAGCATTTCAGGAAATTCGACTCAAACTCTATCCTCTGCAGAATGATTTGTTCATCTCTAATATTCATTGTAGATAATGAAGTGTGGGTACAATTACTATTATTAAGGTTAAGAAAGTTAAGATGATATTAATATGTTAAATATCCTTTTCTCTCACAGGCCCTGTCAGTTGGCATTCTTGCACTCCTAGCTTATAGTGAATGGCATCAGAGATCACTGGTAACTTTTCATTTAACATAATATAATAATTTACTAGATGGTGGCCGATTCTAACGCATCGGGTATTCTATAATATGTATGTAGTTTATTTATGGCTCTGCTCCCACCCTCCCATCCTATATGCATGGCTCGGCCCCACCCTCCCATCCTGTATACATGGCTCCACTCCCATCCTCCCATCCTATATACATGGCTCCGCTCCCACCCTCCCATCCTGTATGCATGGCTCCGCTCCCACCCTCCCATCCTTGTATACATGGCTCTGCTCCCACCCTCCCATCCTATATACATGGCTCTGCCCCACCTGCAATTCTATATACATGGCTCCGCTCCCACCCTGCATACATGGCTCCACTCCCACCCTCCGCTGGGCTCCCCTGTCCTCCCCCATCATACTTACCCTCCTCGCTCCGTCGCTGAACGTCCCTGCATCTCTATCCCGGCGCATCAGCTTCTTCCTCTGTGTTGCGGTCACGTGGTACCGCTCATTAAGGTCATGAATATGGACGCCACGCCGGGCGCGACCAATCAGCGATGCAGGATTTCCATTACAGACGGAAGTGAAAAGTTAGACAATTATATAGTAGATACTAATCCAACATATTACAAAGTAATTTATTATTCACGAGTTAAATAAGTCCGCTGTAATTCCCAATAGTTTAAAAATTCGAAAACATTTTAGCCTTGCATGAATAATATCTGTTATTGGGAGGCAAAGCCAAAGCAAGGTACAATTTCTTGCTCTTGACCTGTATCGAAACACCCTGACCCTGAGACTGTCTCCAAGCACCCTTAGCTAAGCTTCTGTTGGTGGCTATATACAGGAAAGCAGTTGGCTGATTGTATAAAAGTTGACTTTATGCTTGATATGTTTTGCAGTGGGAATCCACATTTACATTGAGCCTTTTGAGTATCATCGGATCTCCTGTTCAGCTTACAGTGGCCATTACATCCATACTTATTGGCCCATATTGTTACTATACTTTTGCTGGGATGTCATCAACCAATTACATTGGCTATGCAATCAAATATCCTTTTCCTTATGCCAAGTTTCAGAATGTATGCCAAGAACCTCTCCACTATGAATGGTATCATCTTGCTTTACAAATCTTTGACCTGATCTCAAGTGTTTGCATTATGTGCTCATCATTAGGTTTGGTTATCAAGCTATCAGCAAGAATTCTACGAACAGGCACCTTAAATGTAAGTAGTTTGGATCTGTTTTTTGCAAAGTTTGGCTTTCTTGCAGTAAAAGATGAGATGATCTAATGAATCCGCTGCAAATCGACTTCAAGTCCAATATCATGCAATTCAAACAATTTGCAATTTGATTCCTATAAGGGTAGAAAGGCCTAAATCAGAGTGTGCATAAAAGGATTGAAAGGCCTAAATGAGAGTGCAGTGATCTACAGCAGCACTGAAGAACATAGACAATAGAGATAGTCACAGAATGTGAATGATAATACATACCGTATATACTCGAGTATAAGCCGACCCGAGTATAAGCCGACCCCCTTAATTTTGCCACAAAAAACTGGGAAAACTTACTGACTCGAGTATAAGCCTAGGGTGGAAAATGAGATTATGCCCTATATGCTGCCCATGTATTATGCCCCTATAGATGCTCCATAGATTGTGCCCCCATAGATGCTCCATAGATTATGCCCCCATAGATGCTCCATAGATTGTGCTCCCATATATGATCCATAGATTATGCCCCCATAGATGCTCCATAGATTGTGCTCCCATATATGATCCATAGATTATGCCCCCATAGATGCTCCATAGATTGTGCCCCCATATATAATCCATAGATTATGCCCCCATAGATGCTCCACAGATTGTGCCCCCATATATGATCCATAGATTATGCCCCCATAGATGCTCCATAGATAATACCCCATAATTATTCCCCATAGATTATGCCCCATAGATATGCCCATAGATTATTCCCCATAGATTATTCCCCCATAGATTATGCCCCATAGATTATGCCCTCATAGATTATTGCCCTCATAGATTATCCCCCATAGATTATTCCCCATAGATTATTCCCCCATAGATGCCCATAGATTATGCCCCCATAGATGTCCCATAGATTGTGCCCCATATATGATCCATAGATTATGCCCCCATAGATGCTCCATAGATTGTGCTCCCATATATGATCCATAGATTATGCCCCATAGATGCTCCATAGATTGTGCCCCCATATATGATCCATAGATTATGCCCCCATAGATGCTTCACAGATTGTGCCCCCATATATGATCCATAGACTATGCCCCCATAGATGCCCTATAGATGCCCCATAGATAATGCCCCATAGATAATACCCCCATAGATTATTCCCCCATAGATTATGCCCCCATAGATTATGCCCCCATAGATTATTCCCCCATAGATTATTCCCCCATAGATGCTCCATAGTATAGGCCTCAATTGCTGCTGCAACCGAAAAAAAAAAAAAGGTATACTCACTCTCGTTGCTGGGGGGCCAGGTGCCGGTGTCCTGAGCAGGCGGGGACACCGGCGCTATGGGGGACAGGTGCCGGTGTCACCGCTCGCTCAGGGCCCCGGCACCTGAGACATTTACCTGTCACCGCCGCCGTCTTCCGGGTCCTCCAGCAGTCAATGATCAGGCAGAGGGCGCTGCGCACAGTAACTACGTCATCGCGCCCTCTGCCTGAACATCGCAGCAAGAGGACCCGAGGACACAGCGGAACGGGACAGGTAAATATCGCTATACTTACCCTTCCGCTGGCGCGTCTCTGCCCTGCTCTTCTCCCACGGTCCCGGCGCCTGTGTTCAGCGATCACGTGTTACCGCTCATTAAAGTCATGAATATGTGCATATTCATGACTTTAATGAGCGGTACCACTGATGGCTGAATACTGGCGCCGGGACCGTGGGAGAAGTGCAGGGGCTGCAGAGACCGGGCTGGCGGAAGGGTGAGTATACAGGACAGCTGCGCTCCCCCTCCTCCGCCGACCCCCTTGTATATGACTCGAATATAAGCCGAGAGGGGGACTTTCAGCCCTAAAAAATGGGCTGAAAATCTTGGCTTATATTCGAGTATATACGGTAGATTCAAGTGATAGAGAGGTTCAGGACCTGCAGAGTCTGTGTGACTATGAATTGATTTATCTTTGATATACTGCAGTACAGTACTTTAATAACACCATTTTTTATGCTTGACATACTACAAACAGGGAGGACAGTTTTTGTCCCGTTAGTCCTTATTCAAATACTGAAGAAAAATACTGAAATTATGGCTTTTCTGTCAGAGAAAGTGTGCTTCCAGACTTTGTAGAATGAAAAGACATAAGCAATATCACTTTTTGTATTCATTTTACTTTTTTTTAAAGTTCCGTAACAACTGTTCATAGGCCTTTTCACAGCGGTCATTAGGGGGCCTTAAGCCTCAGCACCATATTTTACTACTACAGTGAAGCCCTGGTGTGTTCAAAATAGTCAACACATCCCTATATGAATTCCTTGAGGCATGCAGTTTCCAAAATGGGGTCACTTTTGGGAGTGCCAGCTGTTTTTGATAATGCAGTAATTCTGCAAATACAACATGGTGACGGATGTCTATTCCAGATAAATTTACACATCAAAGAGAGCTTCTCATCTTATGAGCCCTGCTGTGGGCTCAAACAGCAGTTTTTGAGCACATATGACATATTGCTATATTATACATGTCCAAAAATTTAAAAAAAATCACTGAAAACATTTTCTTTATTAATATTATATTAAAAATGGGCACTCACAATAATCATAGATACAAATTGCATAGTACAAATTGGGGCAAAAATTGGGGCTAAATTCACCCTAGACAATACCCTTCCTGACCGATATGCAGGGCTGGTGTTGAGGGCAGGCAAACTAGGAATTTGACTAGGGCCCCCACTCCTGCAGCCAATGGCCTGCCGCTATTAGCGGCACACCATGCGACCGTTGTGGGGCCCGTGAGTCAGGGGGGCCCGCATCCTGCACTGGCTCTGCCCCCCACATCACGCATTCAACTGTATTAGCAGCATAGATGCCAATACAGTTGAAATCATTGATGAAAGAGAGTCAGCTGATGCTTCCTCTCCTATCATTCCCCCTCTGCTTCTGAAGCAGCGGGCGTGATGAGATCACTTCATCATGTGCAACGCATGTGCCGAGCAGTGGAGCTGCTGAGTAGATGTGCTACAGACTATATTATACTATGAGGTAGTGTGGGAGTAGGAAACACTAAATGTGCAGTTGGTAAGGTATGAGGAGATCCAGGATAGGGCAAGGTCTTTGACACCAAAGGAAGAGAGGATCTGTAGTATGAGGCAGTGGTCAACTGTGTCGAAGGCAGAGGACAAGTCTAGGAGGAAGAGTATAGAGAATTGTCTGTTAGCTTTGGCTGTAAGTCGTTAATAATTTTGGTCAGGGCAGTCTCAGTGGAATGGTAGGGATGGAAGCCAGATTGTAGGTTGTCTAAAAGAGAGTTAGATGCAAGTGAGAGGAAAGTTCGGAGTGGACGTGTTGCTCAAGGAGTTTGGAAGCAAATGGGAGCAAAGATATGGGGCAATAGCTGGACATAGCGCTCGGGTCAAGGGAAATAGTAATGAGGGCATTCCCTAGGATATACCATAATTACTGGGACGCAAGCCCCCTGTTGAAATACATAAGTGTTCAAACTCACGGAATAATGCCGGAAGTGCATCACCAGAAATTGACAATGCACTGTTGGAACGCAACATTTGTTCCATTTGACCAGACCGAAAATACATCACATGTACGCTCCACAGGTAGAGTAAATACCGGGGAGAGGATAATTTGGAACGCAAACAGCGCTTCAGGATAGCATCAACTATGCACCCACGCATATAATTCTACTAACATGATGCACTAAGAAGAAATTAAAGGACCCAGGAAAAAAAAATGCAAACATATAAGAATATACATGCCCTGTAAAAAGTGCACCAAAATTTATGAATACTAGATACCTGGTAAAATAAATAAGGATCAATCCCTTACTCCTTAATACAAAAAAAAAACAGTGTAGTAAAGTACAGACCTACACGCTAAAAGGCCCTCTACATAGGGCCTTAAGAGTTAAGATATAAACATGACTCAAATGTAACTGACAAAACTAAGTTGCTCGTTATGTCCACCCGGACTCATTAACTCCATCCAGAAGATCCACCTAGTCTCCCACTTTCTGATTCTTTTAGCCGAGTCGCCCAATCTAACAGTTAAGGGTATTTTATCACACAGAAGGAGATGTGTTATAAATGTGCTAGAGACGGCTTCTGAGCAGAGGCTCCCTCTGGTGGTTACAGACAGTACTGAACCTTTCAGCGAGGAATGGCAATCTGGGATCACTGACTGGTCTGATATAAGGGAGGTTCCCTCCCATGATGGTTGCCGGTGATCAATTGTTCTTGTCTCAATTGTGGTTCCTGGTTCATTTGGAAGTTTGCTGAGTCTTGCCTGCATCTTCTGCTATCAGATAAGATATTTTCTGCTTTTATTTTTGTGCTTGCTTTTTGCATTGTTCCCTGAACTTCAGTGGAGGTCAGCCAGGTCCCCTCCGGGGGCTTGTGCTCCTCTCAGTTTATCTGAAGCCACTGTTATTTGTTCATTTGCTTTTTCTTGTTTTATCAGTGGCTGCGGCTTAGTTTTGTTACACCAGAGATCTGATTTAGGTGTGATCGTGTGATCTCAGGTGTTTTTGCAATCAGAAGTGTTGGTATTTTTTAGGGTTTTTTTTGGATTGCAGTGAGTATCCTTTCCTGTACTTTTCTGTCTAGACAAATTGGGCCCCAGCATTTGCTCATTCTATTTTCTGTCTGTGTCCGTGCTTCTTCTTGTCTAACCGCCATTACATGTTTGGGGGCTTCCTATTTTCTTTGGGGATCTGCTCCAGGGCAGATAGCATTCATCTTTCTGCCGTTAGGTGTAGTTATCTCTCAGGCTGTGACGAGGCGTCTAGGATCAACGTAGGAACGCTCCACGGCTACCTCTAGTTGTGTGGTTAGTTCAGGTTACTGCAATCCAATAGGTTCCAGCCTCTCTGGTGTATTGCCGTTTTTGCTTATTCTCCTCAGCTACCAAAACATAACAGAGATGGCATCTAAATCACCCCTGTGCTTGCAATTAACATGATGGTCACATGGCGTGTCACTCTTATTTTTGATATCACCTATTTGTTCGTTAATCCAAGTCCTCAATTGTCGCTTTCTTTTTCCCACATAATTTAAGGGGCAACGTAGAAATATCTCATATATGCTCAAAAGTTGCTGTTTGCGCACACACAGGGCTCAGAAGAGAAGTTCCATTTGGTGCGTACATTTGTCTGGAATAGATTTCGGACACCATGTTGCATTTGCAGAGCTCCTGAGTTATCAAAACAACAGACACCCCCAAAAGGTGACCCAATTTGTACCATTTAATTTTATATTTTTGTATCTGATTATTGTGAGTGCCCATTTTTAATATGCCATTTAATAAAAATATTGTTTTTAGGTTTTTTTTTTGTTCTTTGTCTGAATATATTCTAGTACCACTTGTGAAAATTAAACCTTTTCAGTTAAAGTAATATTGTAGTTAAAAAAATTTTCTCATTCCACTTTGCCTTAATTCTTGTGTAATACCTGAAGGTTTAACCAATTTCTTAACAGCAATTTAGAATAATTTGATGTGTGCAGTTTATAAAATTGTCACTTTTTTTTTTTTATAAATAGTCCCCTTAAACACAAAAGTAAAAAAACAGCTTGTACAGAAAAAAAAATAACTTAAAGAGATGGTAAGTGAAAATAAGTTATAAAGAAGGTAGTGATATAACAGTTTATGTATAATAAGAACAAGACTAAAATATTAATAAAATCGCAAGCACAAAGTAGATAATTGTTACACATTAACTATAATTTTCTTTTGACTTTTTAGGGAAGAAAAAATGTTTGGTAATGTGAACATATCATAAAGAATTGGCAGCATTAAAAGCTGCAAGAATAATGTGCTCGTGTTTGTGTCACAACAACATAGCTCTTTGAATCTAGATGCAACAGTAGTGTCTCTCCTGCTTTTGTGTCATACTATGCCTGATGAAGAGACCTGAGCAGTCTCGGAAGTTCCAATTTGTACATCTTTTCAGCTAGCTATTAAAATGTATTAACCAACAAGCACTCTCAATTTTTAACATTATTCTCCTGGATAAAGGCTTTTTTCTATCTCATAAAATGATGAAATAGACAAATCTTTATTAAGTACAATAACAATTAATAAAAACATACACATTAAAAGTGGTACATGATTAGACAACACATTACTTCCTAATAAAACGTGTGGTATCAATATTACAATTTTTTTCAGGACACATAATTATCCTCACAAAAAGTCATCCTTAACTTTTAAATATTAAACTCTGGAAATTATTTATCCACATTAATTTAATAGTAGAATGAGAATAAGTATGCATTTTATAAATCTCTGTAATTAATTACTTAATTGTGGATAAATAATTTCCACGTTTTATTAGGATGACTTTTTGTGAGGATAATTGTGTCTGAAAAAATTTGTAATATTGATACCACGTTTTATTAGGAAGTAATGTGTTGTCTAATCATGTACCACTTTTAATGTGTATGTTTTTATTAATTGTTATTGTGTGGCCCAGCTGCGCAAGGCACACATGTCTCCTGGAAAATGCACAAGAAGGTAACTGTAAAGCCTGATATTCATTCACGCACACTTCTCAGCATTGCCACTAGAGGCATATTAGACTATTTAAGTAGTGTGACGTAGCAATAGTGAGTCATTCTAGTCGGTCTGTGCAGGAGGAGAGGAGTGAGCACATTCTGTTCAGTGCAGTTTAGTTTCTGTTTCAGTCAGAGACAGACGGAAGGAGAGGAGAGTTCAGTCTTGGAGGGAGAGGAGTGAAGACTGAATCCTGACAGAGCTTGTGTAGTTCATGTTTAAAGTGGAGGCTAGTACGGGTGAAGTGAATCATCCTAGCCTAGTAAGAGCTACACCTTAACCTGCTACTCAGAACAAGCTGCCTGTGTTCCTAAGAAAGTGGAAAGTGACTCTCAGAGCGTGCATTGAAATCAGTTGACAGAAGTTCCTGATAGCCACTCGAAGTGGGGTCTAAGAAGGAAAGAAGGAAAGGAATCACAGCAGTTATAGCATCGAGTCAACTGAGAACAGGTCAGTGAGCACTGAGGGAAAGCTGACCTTTATACCATTGCTACACGTGCTTATGTTAAGGGCGAGAGCAGGGCGAAGGGCGAGTGGAGAAGCAAGAGTGACTAAAGGGACAAATCACCCTCACTCAGTTAACCGGACACCAGGGTCCGAAGCGTTGCTAGTGCTTCACCCCTAGTAATAAGAAAACCGGAGGCCTTTCTGGACTTCAAGTCACAGAAGGTAGCCCTAAGCGCTGATACGTAACCGGAGTCAGGGAGAACGGGGACTTTGAGTCAGTGCACGACAAAAGTAAGGACTTAGTTCTCTCAACATCTGATAATCAGAGACATAGAAGACTCCACCACAATGTTGGCCGGGCGTAGTTGCACAGAAAGAGTTGCACTTGACTTTATGCAAGTTTGTACTCACACACATTACAAGGAGAAAGGAGGCCTCTAACCTGCTCAACAATTCCCTGAATGTGCATTCTCCAACCTGATCAGCTTCCCGGGACATACCTGCAACATCTACAAGTAAAGGTATGGAAAGAGACTGCATTGTGTGTGACTGAATTCTTATCTGCACCCTGCATCACCACCATAGACTTTGAGGGACCAGTCCCACCTGTGGGGGACTTAACACCTAGCTGCCATAACATCCCCTCAGAGATCTACCCTGCAGCGCTGGTCAATCAGATCAGAAACCACAGGTGGCGTCACGAACTACTATAACTACAATCCCCTGTAAATATTCCCCCATTGCATGACCGCCAGGGCCACGGACCGAGCTCTGCTGCCAGTGACATTCCCCATAGACTTCCATGGGCTCGGTTCCGAGTACCCCATAGCCCTGGTACCACCAAAGTGGTGCGCGTCATTATTGTACTTAATAAAGATTTGTCTATTTTGTCTATAGAGTTCCCCAGTTTCTTTTTGTAGGATAGTTTAATTATTATTTGGGAAACTCAATATTTGTTGCCCAATTATCGATAGTTACTCATAAAATGATGGCATATTGTCTCCATACCAGCAGTCAGTGAGACAAAGGAGCCCTTTGCCATCCAGCTGTACAGAGGCCTGTAAAACGGCCTCAATAAAGTGAAGATTCATGTATAGTCATGAGGCCGGGATCACCGATGCACAAATAGAAAATTGGAAGGGATCCCATAGACTGGAACTAGAGATGGACAAATTAATTTGAGGCAATGAAAGCTGCTAATCACATTTTTTTTAAAAATACATATTTTGCGGAATACAGATTTTTTTGTAATTTATGCCGCCAATTTTGTGAAGTGTAGAGGGCCGGCAACAGGATAAAAAAAAAGAAAAAGCCTAATGCTCAACTCACCTCTCTGGCTACCCCACTGCTTGCTTTTCCCAGTAGGTCTTCAAAGCCTCCTCTTACTGCCTCTATGCAGTGAAACCCCAGTCCTCTTCATGTGATGTTGGCACTCGATCAGGCACATGAGGTTTCGTAAGGTCACAAAGTTGAAATGGTGGCAACATGTACCGCATCCTCACAATGTACACATAAGTTGGAGCTTCTAGCATGACGAGTAGTGATGAGCGAGTATGCTCATTGCTCGGGTTTTCCCGAGCATGCTCGGGTGGTCTCCGAGTATTTGGAAGTGTTTGGAGATTTAGTTTCTGTAGCCGCAGCTGAATGATTTGCGGCTACTTGACAGCCTGAATACATGTGAGGAATGCCTGTTTGTTAGGGAATTCCCACATGTATTGAGGCTGTCAAATAGACGCAAATCATGCAGCTACGGCAACAGAAACAAAATCTCCGAGCACTTCCAAATACTTGGAGACCACCCGAGTGTGCTCGGGGGACCCGAGCATCGAGTATACTCACTCATCACTAGTGACGAGTAGTGATGAGCGAGTATACTTGTTGCTCGGGTTTTCCCAAACACGCCTGGGTGATCTCCAAGTATTTGGAAGTGCTCGGAGATTTAGTTTCTGTTGCTGCAGCTGCATGATTTGAGGTCACTTGACAGCCTGAATACATGTGGGGGTTCCTTAACAAACAGGCATTCCTCACATGTATTCAGGCTGTCCAGCAGCCATAAATCATGCAGCTGCGGCAACCAAAGCTAAATCTCCGAGCAACGAGTATACTCGCTCATCACTAGTGACGAGGCTTGTAACGTTCCTGCACATGTAAGTCATAAGGTTGTGACTAGGGATGAGTGCGTATACTCATTGCTCGGGTGCATGCTCTGGTGGTCTGAGTATTTGGAAGTGCTAGGAGATTTAGTTTCTGTTGCCGTAGCTGCATGATTTGCAGCTATTTGACAGCCTGAATACATGTGAGAATTCCCTAACAAACAGGCAATCCCCACATGTATTCAGCTGTCAAGTAGCCGCAAATCATGCAGCTGCGGTAACAGAAACTAAATCTCCGAGCACTTCCAAATACTCGGAGACCACCCAAGCATGCTCGGGAAAACCCGAGCAACGAGCATACTCACTCATCACTAGTTGTGACATCAAATCACACATCACAATCTTGCTACGCCCATGTGCAATTACTTCTTGGCTTAGCGAGAAGATGCCTGAGGTTTCAGCATACGGAGGCGATAAGAAGAGGCGCCGAGGAATGTACAAGGGACCAAGCAGTGGTTGTGGCTGGACAGATAAGCAGTGAGTATTATTTCATCTTTTTTTCTACATTTTATCTTTACTATGCTCTGCGACTTTCCAGAACCCATGACATATTAAGGGACATTCAATCCATGAAGAATAAATGTGCTACAAATCAATTTTTCCAGTGACATCAGCGCAATTTGAATTTCAGATGTCCATGAAACACGATTACATACATTGTATATTTTACTATGTTACTCATTCAAATGTCCTGTGTTGCACGTATGTGTTCTATTTGTTTGTTTTTTTACACAGATACAACATGTACCCATTATATGGTGCTATTCACATGTCCCTGCTGTTCTTTCACGGACCATGCGTCCATGCAAAACTCATGGAGAAATGTCCGTTTTTTTCCGGCATCATAGATGATATGGACCTGTACGAGTCTATGGATCCCTGAAAATTGTGCAGCACACAGATGGCACCAGTGTCCAGTCTGTGTGCTGCATGTATTTAACATTGCAAAGTGTAGGAGAAGCTTTGTAATTTATTTATTTATCCTTTCATGAAAAATACTTATGATAAAAAGAGGCACACGGATGACACTATGATGGAAAACACTGATGACACTGGTACCTTTTTTCATGTACATGTTTTAATATGTCAGGGTCTTTGCCATCTGGCTGAGGGTTAACCATCCCGTCCTTGATAAGCCCTGTCCCTCCCTTATACCTCATAATGTGTGGGTTTCCACATGTTACCATATCCTGTTAACATATGGGGACAGCTATCAGGATATATTCACTAATACGAGGGTGGCACGGTGGCTCAGTGGTTAGCATTGTAGCGCTCGGGTCCTGGGTTCAAATCCCACCAAGGACAACATCTGCAAGGAGTTTGTATATTCTCCCCGTGTTTGTGTGGGTTTCCTACGAGTTCTCCGGTTTCCTCCCACATTCCAAAGTCATACTCATAGAGAATTTAGATTGTGAGCCCAATCGGGGACAGTACTAATAATGTCTGTAAAGCGCTGTGGAATTAATAGCACTATATAAATGAGTAAAATAAATAAATAATACTATTATGTACTATGTCCCTACTTACTATGTATGCTCATTGTGATTTTGTATGACCCTGCCGTTTTGTTACCCCTTACAAGATTTATTCCAGGCAAACTTGGAAACACTTTGTATTCTTGTTTTATTGTTATAATTTTGTTTTATTTTGAATAAATATTACGATATATTAAATATTCAATGCTATTGTGTGACGATTGACTGGTGTTCTCTATTTACACATACATTGAGTATTTTCCAACTAATCAAATATTTTACTACATCAATTTGGACACACTTTTTTTAAAAATAGGTTTCACATTGGTGTTGGGAAAAATGTGCAAATTCAGTTTGTATGTATAATAATAATAAAATAACCCTAATCAGTATAATGGAGATATCAGAAAGGTGCACTAATCATAACAAACAATTTTGTTAAAGATTAACCCCTTAGTGACAGAGCCAATTTGCAGCTTAATGACCGGGCCAATTTTTTACAATTCTGACCACTGTCACTTTATGAGGTTAACTACCTCCATACAGTAACAATGAAGACTAGCAGACTGAACAGAATTAAAGTAACAGCGGGAAACTGATGGGACCAAAGATATAAGTATGTCACATGCATACTTGTATGTCGGTGGCTGCAGCTGCCCGAGAACATGCTTTGGAGGAGCAAAAGACAAGAACATTTAAGGTACTGTCACACTTAGCGATCGCACCAGCGATCACGACAACAACACGACCTGGCGAGATCGCTGGTGCGATCACTATGTGATTGCTAGTTAGATTCCAAACACATCTCATCAGCGATCTGTATAACGACCTCTGACGTCGTTGGGAAAACCTAGTCCCACCTGCGACGCTGGTAAAGTCGTTCATAAAGGGTGTCACACTCAGCGATTCAGGCTCACCAGCGGGACACCAACGACCAAAAAACGGCTCAGAACGTTCATAAGCGATCAACGACATCTCAGCAGGGGCCACATCGCTGCTACATGTCACACACAGCTAAGTCGCTAACGAGATCGCTACTGCGTCATGAAATCGGTGACTCATTAGCGATCTCGTTAGCGATCTCGTTTAGTGTGACAGTACCTTTAGAGTTTCTTTGCCTGCGTGATACCATAGCATGTTGTGAAATAATCCCATTGATGTACTCTAAAGTGGTAAAGGCTGACAACTATAATTGTGTTTAACATCTCTCTTACAAAAAGAGACACATACAGTTAGGTCCATATATATTTGGACAGAGACAACATTTATCTAATTTTGGTTCTAAACATTACCACAATGAATTTTGAACAAAACAATTCAGATGCAGTTGAAGTTCAGACTTTCAGTTTTCATTTGAGGGTATCCACATTAAAATTGGATGGAGGGTTTAGGAGTTTCAGCTCCTTAACATGTGCCACCCTGTTTTTAAAGGGACCAAAAGTAATTGGACAATTGACTCCAAGGCTATTTCATGGAAAGGTGTGGGCAATCCCTTCATTATGTCATTCTCAATTAAGTAGATAAAAGGGCTGGAGTTGATTTGAGGTGTGGTGTTTGCATTTGGAAGGTTTTGCTGTGAAGGAAACATGCGGTCAAAGGAGCTCTCCATGCAGGTGAAACAAGCCATCCTTAAGCTGCAAAAATAGAAAAAAAACCATCTGAGAAATTGCTACAACATTAAGAGTGGCAAAATCTACAGTTTGGTACATCCTGAGAAAGAAAGAAAGCACTGGTGAACTCAACAATGCAAAAAGACCTGGGAGCCCACGGAAGACAACAGTGGTGGATGATCGCAGAATACTCTCCATGGTGAAGAGAAACCCCTTCACAACAGCCAACCAAGTGAAAAACACTCTCCAGGAGGTAGGCGTATCAATATCCAAATCTACCATAAAGAGAAGACTGCATGAAAGTAAGTACAGAGGGTTCACTGCATGGTGCAAGCCACTCATAAGCATCAAGAATAAAATAGCTAGGCTGGACTTTGCTAAAAAACATCTAAAAGAGCCAGCACAGTTCTGGAAAAACATTCTTTGGACAGTTGAAACCAAGATCAACCTCTATCAGAATGATGGAAAGAGAAAAGTATGGCAAAAGCGTGGTACAGCTCATGATCCAAAGCATACCACATCATCTGTAAAACACAGAGGAGGCAGTGTGATGGCTTGGGCATGCATGGCTGCCAGTGGCACTGGGTCACTAGTGTTTATTGATGATGTGACACAGGACAGAAGCAGCCTAATGAATTCTGAGGTATTCAGAGCCATACTGTGTGCTCAGATCCAGCCAAATGCAGCCAAACTGATTGGTCGTCGTTTCATACTACAGATGGACAATGACCCAAAACATAAAGCCAAAGCAACCCAGGAGTTTATTAAAGCAAAGAAGTGGAATATTCTTGAATGGCCAAGTCAGTCACCTGATCTCAACCCAATTGAGCATGCATTTCACTTGTTAAAGACTAAACTTCAGACAGAAAGGCCCACAAACAAACAGCAACTGAAAACCACCGCAGTGAAGGCCTGGCAGAGCATCAAAAAGGAAGAAACACAGCGTCTGGTGATGTCCATGAGTTCAAGACTTCAGGCAGTCATTGCCAACAAAGGGTTTTCAAGCAAGTACTAGAAATGATCATTTTATTTACAATTATTTAATCTGTCCAATTACTTTTGGTCCCTTTAAAAACAGGGTGGCACATGTTAAGGAGCTGAAACTCCTAAACCCTTCATCCAATTTTAATGTGGATACCCTCAAATGAAAGCGGAAAGTCTGAACTTCAACTGCATCTGAATTGTTTTGTTTAACCCCTTAATGTCCATTGACGTGCACAGTCCGTCATGGCAAGGTGCCAGTTCCGGCACCAGGACGGACTGTGCACGTCATGCCTTTGATCTACCACTGCGTGTAAACACGCAGTGGTAGATCAGTGCCGACAGCTGTCATAGACAGCTGACAGGCATGGCAAGCGGTGCGGGGACCTTTGCCGTCGGTCCCCGCACCCACAGCACTGTGATTGGTCAGTCAATCTGACTGACCAAACACAGCAGCGATCGTGCAGGACAAGCTGAAATTTCAGCTTCCCCAGCGCGATCAGTGCAGGAGCCGGCGCTGCAGTGGCCAGGCTTCCTGCACTGACAGCCAGGAGCGGAGCCCCCACCGCCCCTGGCTGTTAACCCCCTGACTGCTGCGATCCAGCGCGATCGCAGAGCTCAGGGGGGGAGGCAGAGGGTCGGGAGCTCCCTCTGCCTCAGATCGGCGCCCTGCAAATGTATTTGCAGGGGCCGATCTCTGCCTTGATGACCCGGGGGTTGTCATGACAACCTCCGGGTCATCTACCTACGGGAAGCTGCTGTGATCATGTCACAGCAGCTTTCATCATAGGTACAATGCATTGCAATGCTGGAGCATTGCAATGCATTGTAACTGCAATAAAAAGTAAAAAAAAGTGAAAGTCCCATAAAGGGACAAGTTAAAAAAAATCATTTTTTAAAAAAATTGTAAAAAAAATATTTAAAAATAATTTAAAAAAATCCCCTAAAAAATACACATTTTTATGTAATAAAAAAAATAAAAAACAAAAAAAATGCACATGTTAGGTATCGCCACGTCCGTAAAAATCCCATCTATAAAAGCGTAACCCTAGTTAACCCCTTCAGTGAAAGCCGTAAAAAAAAAACACAAAAAAGTAGTAAATTATACTTTTTCCAAGAGGTATCATCATACCGCTTGGAAAAAGTGCAATAACACGCGATCAAAAAGTCAGATATAAATAAACATGGTACCGCTGAAAACGTCATCTTGTCCCCCAAAAAACAAGCCACTATACAGCATCATCAGCGAAAAAATAAAAAAGTTATAGCTCGCGGAATAAACTGATGCAAAAATAATTATTTTTTCTATAAAATTTTTTATTGTGTAAAAACCGCCAAAACATAAAAAAAAATATATAAATGAGGTATCACTGTAATCGTAGTGACCGAAGAATGAAGCTGCTTTATCAATTTTACCACATGCGGAACGGAGAAAAAAAAAAAAAAAAAACAATTCCTGAATTGCTGGTTTTTGTTCATTCTGCTTCCACAAAAATCGGAATAGGAAGCGATCAAAAAACGTTATGTGCCCGAATATGGTACCAATAAAAACGTCAGCTCGTCCGCAAAAAATAAGCCCACAGATAAACTCTGTCGGCCGAAATATGGAAAAATTATAGCTCTCAAAATACGGCGATGCAAAAATTTCTTACAAAAAATTATTCCAAAAAAAAACGTCTTTTAGTGTGTGACAGAAGCTAAACATGAAAAAAAGGATGTTAAAACTGGGATTGCCGTAATCGCACCAACCCGAGGAATAAAGTGCCTAATCACTAAACCGCACGAGGACGGCGTTAAAAAAGAAAACCAATTCTTCACCTTTTGTAAATTTGTTCATTGTTTCCTCCCAAAGATCGCAGTAAGGCGATCACAGTGGTTCCCCCCCAAATATGGGGTATCAGCGTACTCAGGACAAATTGCACAATAGCTTTTGGGTCCTATTTCTCTGTTACCCTTAGAAAAATAAAAATTTGGGGGCAAAAAGGTCATTTTTGTGGAAAAAAATATGATTTTTTTTTTTCACGGCTCTGTTTAAACTTCTGTGAAGCCCTTGGGGGTTCAAAGTGTGACCCCACATTAGATAAGTTCCTTGGGGGGTCTAGTTTGCAAAATGGGGTCATTTGTGGGGGTTTCTACTGTTTAGGCACATCAGGGGCTCTCCCAAAGGCGACATGAACCCCCAGACCCTTCCATCAAAGTCTGCATTTGAAAAGGCGCTCTTCCCTTCGACTCTGCCATGCTCAAAAAAAATGGTTTTCCCCCCTTTTTTTGGGGTTTTAGCAAAACAGGACAAATGCACAATAACTTTTGGGGGCCTGTTACCTTTTTGGGAAAAAAACAATTGGGGGGGGAAAAAAAACATTTTTGTGGAAAAAATATGATTTTTTTTAAATTTTATGCCTACGTTATAACTTCTGTGAAGCCCTT
>JARQOD010000005.1:155277527-155299459 GCA_033576555.1 Oophaga sylvatica | reverse complement strand
AATGGGCTCCCGACTCAGCTCCTCCTAACCCACCCCGCAAGTTGTTTTCCTTGGAACTTCTTCAAGGGTGACTGCCTGCACAATTCTACCGGTTCCCTTATGAAACATTTATCCCCCGCCTGTATTACTCTGCCCAACCCTCCCTTGGGAAATCCCGGCGTCTTCTTAATCGGGGAAGTCCCTTTTTTTACCCCTGATGTGGCCTGCCCGTGACCCCCAATTGAAAACCCCCCATGTCCTTTTCAAAAAACTGAAAACCTGCTGGCTGCTGCATGGCCTCCCTTCCGCAATCCCAACTTGCCACTGCCCCGGATGCTGGGTTTTGTCTGCTCCGGCCCCAGCTTTGGCTCTTGTCTCCATTGTTCTGTGCATGTTTCCTGCTGTGTAATGGGGGCGCAGGAACTTTGGTTCTTAGGAGCGGTGATCTTTTTTATATGTCCCTTAACCAATTACCATTAGCCTCTAGTATTTAGGGCCTCCCCCTGTGGATTGCCTGTGCAATGTGTTAACCCCAGTTAGTTAATAGTACTGAGCCCCCAGGTCTTGCTCTGTTTCCTCCATTTTTTGGGGGCTTCACTCCTAGCTTTGCTTTGTACCTTTTTCCGCCCTCCCAGGAGACAGAATATCCTGGTCTCTGTGCCTTGCTTCTGCCCGTGTCTTGTACTTGTCCTTGCCGCCCTCCAGGAGCAAAAATCCAGGTCGCTGTGTCTTTGTCCCTGTCCCTTGTCTGTGCATTGCCTAGTCTGACTCTGTCTCTTATCTCCTTGTCGTGGTTTCATCCATGCTGTGTCTTGCCTAGAGTTCTCTTCTGAATCTCTTTCGCCTCTTGTCCGCACTCCTGCGTTTTTGCTCTTTCCACTCTGATTTGCCCCTGCAGCTGCAGAAATCTCTTGCTGCAGTCCTCTCCGCATATCTTGGGGTTTCCCGCCTGCTTCACTCTGCCGCGCAGAAGTCTTGCTGCAGCTCCTCTCCCCATACCTTGCAGTTCCGCTTTGTTTTGCTCCTGCCACTGCAGAACCTCTTGCGCACCCTCTCCGCATACCTTGGGGTTTTGCCTTTGCTTTGCTCCGCTGCGCGAATCTTTCTCTCTACAGCCCTTCTCCACTGCCTTGCGTTCTCCTCCTGTGTGAACAGGTCTCTACCTGTTTCTCCATACACCTTCCTTCCACCCTTCCAGTATCTACATTTGCTGTGTGAACAGGTCTCTACCTGTTCCTCCATACCCATCCTTCCAGTCAGTTCCGTATCTGCATTACCTGTGTGAACAGGTCCCTGCAGCCCGTATTTTCATTGCGCCTGGCAGCCCTGTGTCTCATCTGTGCCTGCCCCCCTGTGTCTCATCCGTGCCTGCCAGCCCTGTGTCTCATCCGTGCCTGCCAGCCCTGTGTTCATCCTGCCTGCAAGCCCTGTCTCAGCCATTTTTATTATTATTATACATTTTTAAGTGCCATTTATTCCCAGGCGCTTTACATGTGAAAAGGGGCAATTATAGACAAGTGAAATAAACTTAAGCAATACAAGGACACACAAGTACAGAAGGAGAGAGGATCCTCCCGCAAGGCTCACAGTTACAGGGATGAGGGGAGAATACCTAGGAGAGGGTAGAGCTGGTCGTGCGGTGGTTCAGTAGACTGAGGATCATGCAGGTTGTAGGCTTGTCAGAAGAGGTAGGTCTTCAGGTTCTTTTTGAAAGGTTTCCATGCCAGCCACCGTCCCCCCAAGTGGGATCAGCAGCCACAACTAGACACCACCGTGAGTGGCACCTGGCAGCTGCCTGCCGCAAAACCCTGACCTCCCCACAGACGTTCCAGTGAAGACCGAGGCAGCTGTCCTAGACACGCCCCTTCCAGGGTAGTCTGATTTATGGCACAGTGGGGCCACAACCCCCCGGCTCACGCCCACCAGTCAGTGCATGAGCATGATACTAACACGTCTATCCATTCGCTAATGTGCCCCCCTCTATTTCAACCCTGCTGTTACTCTATGCTAACATCTATCCCAATCCTAAACATATTGAGTACACCACAATTACAATACAATGACACACATTAATGAACATTAGGGAACCACACATTTCATTAGCATTAATAAAAAAATCAGTGTGCCGCACGTGGGCACATGTGCTCGGTGTTCTTAGAGAGAAGTCATGTGGGGTCCCCGCCCCCCTCCTTACACACCTCACTCCTAAAATATGGTCATCCCCGACTGTGGCGGCACCTGTCAGTGTAAAGCTGTTAAAAAAAATTTTTTTAAGCATATTTACAATATAAGACATCTTTATCGATAAGTTTTGTGGGTCAACCAGACCTCGGGTCCACTCGTTGCAGCCTTGCAACAGAAAGTTCAATTTTTTTAATCGTGTCGACTGACCCAGTCCCCTTGCTCCTGGGACACTAACATACGGTGTCAAACAGCAACTATTCAGGCCAAAGGGCCATACTTTCCTGCTCCGGGAAAACCAAATACAGGGAGTTACTTTTAAAAAATGGCCCAGTGACCAACTCAGCATCAGTCCATTTTGTCCTGAACCGTCTTGCTTTTTCGGTCCTCCTGCACAAGGTCTCCCTCTACCTCCTTTGAGTGGATCCCGAACCCCCAAAAACAAGTGAGCTGCTTTAATTAGGGGACAGTTAAGGTTAAGAAAGGGAAAATTCAGGGGGAATACAGGTAAAATATAAGGTTAAAACAAAAACAGTCCCTAAAGCAGCTGACACACAATGATTGATTTGGGGATTAACCCTTTCAGGGTTTTAGTCCCGTAAAACCAGCAAGGGATGCGCAAACAGACAAATGAAACTTGGATGAGGAAGGGATAAAACAAACACAACAGTCCTTTACTCGTAACCTCGGGTCACCAACGACACTCAATCCTGGTGTCGTCTAGGGTTTCCAGCCCCTCAAGAAAGCGGAACAGTCATGAATTTTTCCCAGTGTCAACCGGCACAACTCTATCTTTAAATAAATCCACATCATTTAAAGCAAGGCAGCTGAGCAGCATAATTTAAACTGCATTCATCCCTGCACCATATGTTACGGTGCCTGAAGATCCTGGAGGGGGTCCCCCTTTTCCTCCTGCTTCTTTTCCTTTCCTCCAGCGGCAGATCCAGGGTGAACGGAGCCCGAGAGAGTGATGGATCCGAAATGGGTGACGAAACCAAAAGAGGGTGACGCACAGGAGTTGGTTCGGCCACTGGGATGGCACGATTCTCCACTGTTGTGAATAGGGGAAATGAGTTTCTGAGCAGAAGCTCCCCTTGGTGGTTACAAACGGTACTGGACTGTCCAGTGAAGATTGTGAGGTGTGGGAATCAGGTGTTCTGACGGTCTTATTAAGGGAGTCACCTTCCCTCAGGGTTGCCGGTGATCAATTGTTCTGCTCTCAATCCTTGATTCCTGTTTCCTTTGAAGCCTAAAACACCTCACTGAGGTGTTTTCGTCTTCTCATTTGGTGGTTTTGCCATCCACCTTTTTTTGTTTTGAGATTTAATTGATCAGTGTGGATTTTTTTTTTATAATTTTATATTATTTGCTTTATTATACATTTCCACACTGCATTATATTTCAATTCATTTTGGTTTTATTCCTTTGAAGCCTGCTGTGTTGTGTCTGAATCTCCTGCTAACAGATAAGACCTTTTCTTCTTTTGTTTTTGTGCTTGATTTTTGCATTTTGTCCTGCACTTCTGTGGGGGCCTTCAGGGTCCCCTCTGGGGCTTTTGCCTCTCAGTTCAGTTCAGCCATTGATGTTTGTACATTTGCTTTTTCCAGTTTTCTCAGTGGCTGCTGTTTTGTTTTGGTTACACCAGAAACTAATTTAGGTGGTAGAGGTCGTGTGATCTCAGGTGTTTTTGAAATTAGTAGAGTTGGTGCTTTTCAGGGTTTTTTGGGATTGCAGTAAGTGCCCTTCCTATCCTTTCTATTTAGTAAGCTTGGGCCCCAACGTTTGCTCATACTATTTTCTGTCTGTGTCAGTATTTCTTTTTGTCTAACCGCCATTACATGTTTGGGGGCTTTCTATGTTCTTTGGGGATCTGCTCCGGGGCAGATAGCTTTCCTCTTTCTTCTTTAGGTGTACCGTATTTTTTGGACCATAAGACACACTTTTTTTCCTCCAAATTTGGGAGGAAAGTGTGGGTGCGTCTTATGGTCAGAATGTAACATGTGGGGAGGGGGCAGTGGGCAGCGGTGGAGTGGATCAGCAGGAGGCAAGAAAATATCCCCTCTGCTGCAGGAAACAAGCGCTGGGGAAACCCTGGTCCCTACTTAAGTGCAGTGAATATTAATCAGCCGCTTCAACGCCCACCTATCAGCTGAGCAGTGAGCGGGGAGCAGCAGATCACAGAGCCACACAGTTTCCCCAGCGCCTGATTCCTGCAGCAGCTGGGCAGATCGGTGTCTGAAGGAGAAGGAGGCAGCAGGAGCAGCTGGCATACCTGACAGCCTGGGGCTGTGCTGATGGGAGGCTGAATGCTCCTGTGAAGGACCTGTGATGAGGTCATGAAGAGGGCTGGCTGGAGCATCACATGACCAAAGCCCTGCCTCTTCATGATGTCATCACAGGTCCTTCAGACACACTGTATAACAGAGAATTAATTAAAAGGTTAGGCTACTTTCACACTTGCGTTTTTTTGTGCAGCGCATCATGCGCACATGAAACGCATACGTGTCACATTTCTATAATCTCTGTCTCTATCATCTGTCTCTATCATCTGTCTCTATCATCAGTCTCTATCATCTCTGTCTCTATCATCTCTGTCTCTATCATCTGTCTCTATCATCTGTCTCTATCATCTCTGTCTCTATCATCTCTGTCTCTATCATCTGTCTCTATCATCTGTCTCTATCATCTGTCTCTATCATCTGTCTCTATAATCTGTCTCTATCATCTCTGTCTCTATCATCTGTCTCTATCATCTGTCTCTATCATCTCTGTCTCGATCATCTGTCTCTATCATCTCTGTCTCTGTCATCTGTCTCTATCATCTGTCTCTATCATCTGTCTCTATCATCTCTGTCTCTATCATCTGTCTCTATCATCTCTGTCTCTATCATCTGTCTATCATCTCTGTCTCTATCATCTCTGTCTCTATCATCTCTGTCTCTATCATCTCTGTCTCTATCATCTCTGTCTCTATCATCTCTGCCTCTATCATCTGTCTCTATCATCTGTCTCTATCATCTCTGTCTCTATCATCTGTCTCTATCATCTCTATCATCTCTGTCTCTATCATCTCTGTCTCTATCATCTGTCTCTATCATCTCTGTCTCTATCATCTCTGTCTCTATCATCTCTGTCTCTATCACCTGTCTCTATCATCTCTGTCTCTATCATCTGTCTCTATCATCTCTGTCTCTATCATCTCTGTCTCTATCATCTCTGTCTCTATCATCTCTGTCTCTATCATCTGTCTCTATCATCTATCTCTATCATCTATCTCTATCAACTCTGTCTCTATCATCTGTCTCTATTTTATGCAGCATGTATTTCTATGCAGCTGCACGATCCAGTCTGAGTGCCGGCGGCAGTTCCGGGTGTTCATGCGAGAGACTCACACGAAATCGTGCGAGTTTCTCGCATGTGTGACCCCGGCCTTATACTCACCCTCCAGCGTCTTCACATAGTAGTTTACAGACACCACACTGGTCCCGCAGCACCATCTCCTACCCGTAGCTTCCAACATAATAACATACTATATAATAACACCACATATAATAGTATGTTATTAAATATTTTACCACATTTTTTGCTTCAAATATTATTTTTCCCTATTTTCCACCTCTAAAACCTGGGTGCGTCTTATAGTCCGGTGCGTCTTATAGTCCGAAAAAATACGGTAGTTAGATTCTCAGGCTGTGACGAGGCGTCTAGGACCAACGTAGGAACGCTCCACGGCTGCCTCTAGTTGTGGTGGTTAGTCAGGGTACTGCAATCTCATAGTTTCCAACTGCTCTGGTGTATTTCCTTTTTGCCTGCTCTCCTCAGCTACCAAATCATAACAGTATCACCGGCCTCAACTGAAAATTATATGGTAATCACAGAAGGGAAAATATTGTGAAAGAAAAAAGTTGTCAGAGTTGTCAGAGATTTTTTTTTTTTTTTTTTTGTTTGTTGCATTTTTTTTTTTTCCCTCTGTATCTCTGGTTGCTGAGGAGGATTTTTTTTTTTTTCTCTCAATGGAGTTTGCACAGTTGTCTGGCCGTGTGGATCAGCTTGCCACTGAAGTTCAGAGTATTGCTACCTATCTTGCTAAGTTGCCTGTTGTGGAACCTAGGATTCCCATGCCAGATTTGTTTTTAGGGGACCGAGCTAAGTTTCTGAATTTCAAAAATAACTGTAAATTGTTTTTTGCCTTAAAATCTAAGTCCTCAGGGAACGCAGCGCAGCAGGTTCAAATTGTCATCTCTCTCCTGCGCGGCGACCCTCAGGATTGGGCTTTTTCCCTGACACCTGGGGATCCTGTTTTGAGTGATGTTGATGCGTTTTTTCAGGCTTTGGGGTTATTGTACGATGAGCCTAATGTCACTGATCAAGCTGAAAAAACTTTGTTGGCATTAAGTCAGGGCTTGAGGACGCTGAGTTATACTGTCAGAGATTCCGTAGGTGGGCAGTCCTGACCAAATGGAATGACGACGCTTTGGCAGCTCTTTATCGGAAGGGACTGTCAGATAATGAAAAGGATAGGAAGGGCACTTACTGCAATCCCAAAAAACCCTGAAAAGCACCAACTCTACTAATTTCAAAAACACCTGAGATCACACGACCTCTACCACCTAAATTAGTTCTCTGGTGTAACCAAAAACAAAACAGCAGCCACTGAGAAAACTGGAAAAAGCAAATGTACAAACATCAATGGCTGAACTGAACTGAGAGGCAAAAGCCCCCAGAGGGGACCCTGAAGGCCCCCACAGAAGTGCAGGACAAAATGCAAAAATCAAGCACAAAAACAAAAAGAAGAAAAGGTCTTATCTGTTAGCAGGAGATTCAGACACAACACAGCAGGCTTCAAAGGAAACAGGAATCAAGGTTTGAGAGCAGAAACAATTGATCACCGGCAACCCTGATGGGAAGGTGACTCCCTTATATAAGACCAGTCAGTAACACCTGATTCCCACTCCTCACAATCTTCACTGGACAGTCCAGTACCGTTTGTAACCACCAGAGGGAGCTTCTGCTCAGAACTCATTTCCAGCCTATTCACAACAGTAAAAAAAAATCCTCCTCAGCACCCAGAGATACAGAGGGTCATATCAGACCATCCTCTTCACCCTTAGGTGCCGGTTTTTTCTTTGTGGCCAAAAAGGATGGTTCATTAAGGCCGTGTATTGATTATCGTCTCTTGAACAATATTACTGTGAAATATCAATATCCGTTACCCTTGATCTCTGATCTGTTTTCCAGGGTGAAAAACGCTACTTGGTTTACCAAGCTTGACCTCAGGGGGGCATATAACCTTATTCGCATTAAGCACGGGGATGAATGGAAGACGGCATTTAATACCCCTGAAGGGCATTTTGAGTACCTTGTGATGCCCTTTGGGCTCACTAATGCTCCTTCTGTCTTCCAGTCCTTCATGAATGACATTTTCAGGGATTTTGTGGATAAATTTCTGATTGTTTATTTGGATGATATCTTGATTTTTTCCAATGACTGGGACTCTCATGTAAAACATGTTCGGACTGTGTTCCAGATTTTGAGAGAGAATGCTCTGTATGTGAAGGGATCAAAGTGTCTTTTTGGCGTTCAGAGGATCTCATTTCTGGGTTTCATTTTGTCCCCATCTGTTATTGAAATGGACCCGGTCAAAGTTCAGGCTATCTGTGATTGGGTCCAACCTACTTCTTTAAAGGCTCTTCAAAGATTCTTGGGTTTTGCCAATTTTTATCGTAAATTTATAGGTAATTTCTCTGTTATTGTTAAACCATTAACTGATTTGACCAAGAAGGGTTCTGATGTGGTGAATTGGCCTCCTGAGGCAGTCTCTGCATTTCAGGAACTTAAGCAGAGATTCACTTCTGCTCCTGTTCTACGGCAGCCTGATGTTTCTCTACCATTTCAGGTGGAGGTTGATGCCTCTGAAATTGGGGCAGGTGCCATTTTGTCCCAAAGAGATCCAGAGACCTCTAAAAGTAACCCTTGTGCCATTACCTAAGTTGCCTTCCTCCTCTGAATTGGTGCCTTTGTTCCTTCAGCACGTGGTTCGTTTACACGGCATTCCTGAGAACATTGTGTCTGACAGAGGAGTCCAGTTTGTTTCCAGATTTTGGAGGACCTTTTGTTCTAAAATTGGTGTTCAATTGTCTTTCTCCTCGGCGTTTCATCCTCAGACCAATGGTCAAACTGAGAGAACAAACCAGACATTGGAGACTTATCTAAGATGCTTTGTGTCTGCTGATCAGGATGACTGGGTCTCTTTTTTGCCTTTGGCTGAGTTTGCTCTTAATAATAGGGCTAGCTCTGCCACTTTGATGTCTCCATTTTTCTGTAATTCTGGGTTTCACCCTCGATTTTCTTCTGGACAGACGGAGGCTTCTCTCTGCCCGGGTGTTGACTCTGTTGTGGAGCGTATGCAACAGATTTGGGACCAGGTAGTGGAGGGGTTGTCCCTCTCTCAGGAGAGGGCCCAGCGGTTTGCTAACCGGCATAGGACTGATGGTCCTCGGTTTAAAGTGGGGGACTTGGTCTGGTTGTCCTCAAGAAATATTCCTATGAGAGTGGCATCTCCTAAATTTAACCCTAGGTTCATTGGACCTTATAGATCATGGAGATTCTTAACCCTGTTTCTTTTCGTTTGCTTCTTCCAGGGACATTTAAGATCCATAACGTGTTCCACAAGTCCTTGTTGAAAGGTTTGTTGAGCCAGTGGTTCCTACTACTGTGCCTCCTGACCCTGTTTTGGTTGAGGGCAATCTGGAGTATGTGGTTGAGAAAATATTGAATTCTCGTTTTTCTAGACGGAAACTCCAGTATTTGGTTAAATGGAGAGGTTATGGTCAGGAAGACAATTCTTGGGTGTTTGCTTCGGACATCCATGCTAGGAGACTCATCCGTGCGTATCATAGAACTCATCCTGACCGACCTGGTTGCTCAAATGAGGGTTCGGTGACCCCTCCTCAAGGGGGGGGTACTGTTGTGAATAGGCTGGAAATGAGTTCTGAGCAGAAGCTCCCTCTGGTGGTTACAAACGGTACTGGACTGTCCAGTGAAGATTGTGAGGAGTGGGAAACAGGTGTTACTGACTGGTCTTATATAAGGGAGTCACCTTCCCATCGGGTTCCCGGTGATCAATTGTTCTGCTCTCAATCCTTGATTCCTGTTTCCTTTGAAGCCTGCTGTGTTGTGTCTTAATCTCCTGCTAACAGATAAGACCTTTTCTTCTTTTTGTTTTTGTGCTTGATTTTTGCATTTTGTCCTGCACTTCTGTGGGGGCCTTCAGGGTCCCCTCTGGGGGCTTTTGCCTCTCAGTTCAGTTCAGCCATTGATGTTTGTACATTTGCTTTTTCCAGTTTTCTCAGTGGCTGCTGTTTTGTTTTTGGTTACACCAGAGAACTAATTTAGGTGGTAGAGGTCGTGTGATCTCAGGTGTTTTTGAAATTAGTAGAGTTGGTGCTTTTCAGGGTTTTTTGGGATTGCAGTAAGTGCCCTTCCTATCCTTTTCTATTTAGTAAGTTTGGGCCCCAACGTTTGCTCATACTATTTTCTGTCTGTGTCAGTATTTCTTCTTGTCTAACCGCCATTACATGTTTGGGGGCTTTCTATGTTCTTTGGGGATCTGCTCCGGGGCAGATAGCTTTCCTCTTTCCATCTTTAGGTGTAGTTAGTTTCTCAGGCTGTGACGAGGCGTCTAGGACCAACGTAGGAACGCTCCACGGCTGCCTCTAGTTGTGGTGGTTAGTCAGGGTACTGCAATCTCATAGTTTCCAACTGCTCTGGTGTATTTACTTTTTGCCTGCTCTCCTCAGCTACCAAATCATAACACTCCACTCACTGACGCTGCTTCCAACGATGATCCTCTCACACGGCCGCGTGAGCTGGGGATGATAGTTGCAATAACTCCTCGCAATATGGCCTCCAGTGTCTTTCAAGCCTCTTCCGATTCCGGTCCGCTCAGGCTCCCAGCAAACTCCTTCCCCCGCTGTCCGAAGGGGAATCATTCGTCCATTTCCCTCAGCTGCCAGCTTCCGGGACGCAGACCTGTCTCCGCCCGGGCCACAGACCGCTAACAGTCCTGGCATCCTATTCCTCCTCTGTAGGACATACTGCTTCATTGCATCATGTCAGGTAATGGCGCCTATCCCTCAGACATGCTGGCTAGTCCTTCTGGGTTCCACCCATTCGTGGGTGGAGTCACTTCCGGCTGCTCCACCGTTTCCTCACACTCTGCGGTAAAGGCCGAAACTTCTTCTTAACTGCACCCATTTTAGGCAGACATCAGTCAAAGTGGGATGTGGCCTCGACTCAGGCCACAGACTCCTTCCTTTTGGCACCAGTTTCTTTCCAGGACACCCACGAAGGGCGGCACCGCTCTCAATTTTCACGCCACTGACCATCTCCTTGTAGATGGTCACAGTTGCCTACACATCATAGGGGAGATCTCATGACACTTTCTCGGTAGACAGTGTTCGGCGCCATCTTGGACCACAATTAAGTCACCAGTCCACAAGTCCCGGAAATGTTTTCACCAGCTCTGCAACTACAGGGGTTCTGGATTCGATCCTGCCGACTACGCCAAATGTAACAAGGTGAAATGGGTTGATAGTCATGGGCGAGTCCATTAAGCAACAGTCAGTGAGCACCCCGAAACTTGCACATGAAGAGATAGGTATTCACTGTGTCTGCTGAAATTCTAGTCCATGAAGCATGACAGAGTTGCAGTCTTTGTTCCAACAATTAAACTTAACTAAACAGTGGCATATTCATCTCACAGGCAGCACAAGGTAAACACAGAAACATCTTATCTGCATTCATCACACAGGCAGCACAAGTTAAACACAGAGACATCTTCTTATCTTTTCTGCCTTTTGGGCAGACTTGGTTCTTCCTGTCAACTCTCTCTATGTCCTTGCAGCCTCTGTCTCACTCTTGATTAGTGTTGAGCGATACTGCTCGATATCTAAAAATATCGGATCGGAATGGTATCGCCGATATCACTAAATATCGGCGATATCCGATTCCGATACGGAAGTCCAATGTAAGTCTATGGGAACCAAATATCGACATTAAAAAAAACCCATTCTTGCCTTGTTGGTTAATTGTACATGAAGGAAAACAACAAAGAGTGATGTAGAATGTATTGGGGGAGGTTGAGGAGACAATAAAGGCATACATGTTTAACCCAATGCATTGGAATAGCATTAATATATATTTTTTTGGAAATAAGTTTGGATTGACGAACAAATTGACAATGTTAACCTTTTTTCTATTTTGGCAAATATGTATGTTTCACAACTTCCATGCTCTTCACCTTTTTAACTTTTGCCAGTGCACACTTTCTCCTTCATAATCTTCAGCAGCATCATCTTTCTCATCAAATTATTCTTCATCTTCACCTTCTTAATCTTCTTCTTAAACTTCTTGCTATTCATGTTTTTGTTTACATTACTCATATTGTTATTATTAAACTATTAATCTTCTTCATATTCAAATTCTTCATCTTCCTCCTCTTCATCTTCTTCATCATATTCTTATTTGTGACAGAGATTCCTGTACTTGTAATCTGTAAAAGTATGAATTTTTTCATTCTTCCGTTCTTGCTGTCACAAAAGATTTAAATTACAACAGTATTTGTCCGTGTTCAGTTTAGCCTGCAGCAGCAGGCATTTTCCAGGGGCACCATGAGGAGGAACGGACTCACCCCATACACTGCTTAGTCTTCTTCTGCTTAGAATTTAGAGCATATATTTTGCTCTTCATTTTGGTCTTATACTTCATGTCCTTCTGCTTTTTGATCTTCTGCTTATTGTTCCTCTGTCTCTTGTTCTGTATCTTGTAGTTTGTCTTAACCTTCTTTGTCCTGTTGGTGATCTTCTTCTGGGTAATTTTTATTTTTTCTTTGTGATGGTGTTCAGGCTGGTTGGCTTCATGCTCGTCGTCCTTGTTGTCGTCATCTTCTTCTGGGTGGTCTTTAAAGTCGTCTAATTTCCGAGAACCAGCTGACGTTACTGGAACCCGGATGGGTATCAGATGGAGCAAGAGACAATGGAAGTAACGAGGACCAGCTGACTGTGCTGGAACCCGGAGGGGCAGCAGAAGGAAAAGAGGCAATGTCACAACCGAGTACCAGCTGACGTTACTGTGACACGGTTACTAAGCAGGAGGTACCTGTGCTCCAAAGCACTACCAAGGACCAGCAGACGTTGGTGGAACTCGGATACGGAGATGGAGGCACCTAGGCCAAAGGCACTGGGGACAACCAGTTGACCGTACTGGACCCTGGACGGGTAGCAGAAGGAAAAGAGGCAATGTCACAACCGAGTACCAATGACGTTACTGTGACACGGTTACTAAGCAGGAGGTACCTGTGCTCCAAAGCACTACCAAGGACCAGCAGACGTTGGTGGAACTCGGATACGGAGATGGAGGCACCTAGGCCAAAGGCACTGGGGAGAACCAGTTGACGGTACTGGACCCCGGACGGGTAGCAGAAGGAAAAGAGGCAATGTCACAACCGAGTACCAGCTGACGTTACTGTGACACGGTTACTAAGCAGGAGGTACTTGTGCTCCAAAGCACTACCAAGGACCAGCAGACATTGGTGGAACTCGGATACGGAGATGGAGGCACCTAGGCCAAAGGTACTGGGAAGAACCAGTTGACGGTACTGGACCCCGGACGGGTAGCAGAAGGAAAAGAGGCAATGTCACAACCGAGTACCAGCTGACGTTACTGTGACACGGTTACTAAGCAGGAGGTACTGTGCTCCAAAGCACTACCAAAGACCAGCAGACATTGGTGGAACTCGGATACGGAGATGGAGGCACCTAGGCCAAAGGCACTGGGGAGAACCAGTTGACGGTACTGGACCCCGGACGGGTAGCAGAAGGAAAAGAGGCAATGTCACAACCGAGTACCAGCTGACGTTACTGTGACACGGTTACTAAGCAGGAGGTACCTGTGCTCCAAAGCACTACCAAGGATCAGCAGACATTGGTGAAACTCGGATACGGAGGATGGAGGCACCTAGGCCAAAGGCACTGGGGAGAACCAGTTGACGGTACTGGACCCCGGACGGGTAGCAGAACGCACCCATGAAAATGTAAGTTGACAGGACGCAAGCCGTCCGCAGTTACTGAATCACACAGTCCTACAGTGGGTGCTTGTCCTATTGTCACAATGGAAACAGCCTTTATTTACATATCCCAGAGCACACATAGGAATCACCTAAACTGCAGGCACCATAGAGTCGGCTAACCCGAATGCAACACGACAGCACAACTTATTGGAGGATAATTGACGTTCACACTGCCAGGAAACAGCTGTCGTGCTGTAACCAGGCTGGCAGGAGTCAGTACCCTGCCAATTACTTACGAGCAACAAATGGCGGTGTTGTAGCCCAGGGAGTAGAGTTTCAGGTGGTAGAAAGATGAACATAACAGGAGACATGGAAAACGTTGCCAAACAGTTATTTAATCTGAAAACGGACAGGCAAATTCAGGTGAGATCCATGCCTTGTTCATTTTCAGAAAAGTAAGCCGGTCTACATTCTCTGAGGATAGTCGCATGCGACGGTGTGTTACTACACCACCTGCAGCACTAAAGACGCGCTCAGATAATACACTGGCAGCAGGGCAAGCCAGCACCTCCAATGCATACTGGCTAAGCTCTGGCCATGTATCCAACTTAGAGACCTAAATTTGAAAGGGGAGAGGCATCTGGGAGTACACTTAGAGGGGAAAACCAAGTAGTCTGTCACCATCTTACGGAAACGTTTCTTCCTGGTGACTGGAGCAGTCTCGGATGGTGTAGACCTTGCTGGCGCTGTCACAAAACTTCGCCACATTTGTAACATACAGCTCTTGCCCTGTGCAGAGGCGCTGCTTGTGCTCCCTCTTGTTGTAGAGGTGTCTACACTGCCTCGACGCACAGAGCTGTTTGTAAAGCAGTAGCAGCAGCAGCTCTCTCGGCTGGAAATTTTACAACAGTATGAATTGCACCAGTGTGTCTTTGGTACTCCTGCATTTTACGGTCCCGGTTCACCGGTGTGATGAGGGTTTGTAAGTTGTCCCGGGAGCAAGGGTCTAGGAGGGTGTACACCCAATACTGACGTGGTGAGAATGTGGGCGATGCGGCGGGGCGTTTTCTCAGGCATGAAGCATGAAATCAACCATGTGCTGCAGACTCCCAACTGGCCAACAAAGGCTGTCCTCTGGAAGAGGCGTCATCTCTGCCTCCTCTGCATCACCCCACCCTCGCTCTACATACTGACTAGAGCGTTGTGTACCTCCCTCTGTAGGGATTTCTTCCTCCTCCATTGACTCCTCCTCCTCATCCCCCTCACAAAGTGAGCCCTGCCCAGCCCTTTGGGGGAACCACGTTGCGTGACTGTCCTTAAGGTAATTGAATTTGTGACTCCTCATCCTCCACCTCTTCCAAAACCTCTTCCTTTAGTGCTTTCAGTGATTTCTGAAGCAGGCAGATAAGGGGGACAGTATGCTGACTAGTGCATCATCTGCACTCGCCATCCGCGTTGAGACATCAAACGCACGCAAAACGTCGCAGATGTCCTTCATAGAGGCCCACTCAGTATGGTGAAGTGTGAACGGCGCAAATTGCGAGTTGATTGCGCCTGTTGCAGCTGATATCCATTACTGCTGGCTGCTGCTCACACAACCGCTCCAACATATGTAACGTGGAATTCCACCTGGTGGGTACGTCACATATGATGCGATGTTCAGGAAAGGCGAAATCTGACTTGCAGAGCTGCAATGCGCGTCTGGCCATGCTGGAACGTCGCAAGTGAGCGCACTCTAGGCGGACCTTGTGCAGCAGTGCATCAAGATCCGGATAGTCCATCAAAAAAACTCTGCACGACCAAGTTGAGCACATGTGCCAGACATGGTATGTGAGTGAGGTTGCCAAGGCCCAGAGCTGCCACCAGATTTCGGCCATTGTCACACACTACCAACCCTGGCTGGAGATTAGCTGACAAAACCACACGTCGCTCTCCTGCTTGATGGCATCCCAGAGCTCCTGCGCTGTGTGGCTTCGATTCCCCATGGAAATTAATTTCAGGACGGCCTGTTGACGTTTGGCCACGGCTGTGCTCATATCGGTCGCAACAGGTAAGCGTTCACGGGTCCATGTGGAGGTATACCGTGACGGCTCGTGCAGCGATGATTCTGAGGAACTGGAGTAGGAGGAGGAATCAATGTGTACGGACTGGATTCCTGCAATCTTGGAGTTGGCAGAAACACGTACAGCGCCACTGGCAAGATCTGTACCCGGCTCCACAACATTGACCCAATGGGCAGTGAGGGAAAGGTATGTCCCTGGCCAGGGGGGTACTGGTCCACGCATCGGTGGTCAGGTGGACCCTGTACTGACGGCGTTTAGTAGCGCATGTTTAATGTTTCCCTCGACATGTTTTTGCAGAGCAGGGACGGCTTGCTACTGAAATAAAATCGGCTTGGCACATTATATTGTGGGACTGCCAATGCCATTAAGTTCCTGAAACTGTCAGTCTCCACCAGCTGAATGACAGCATTTCAAGGGACAGGAGTTTTGCAATGCCAGCATTCAGAGCCTGTGCTCGTGGATGGGTTTGCCGAGTATGGCGTCTTTTATCCCATGCCTGTGGTACCGATGGCTGTTTTGTGGTCTGGGAGTGTGACGATGACTGTGAACTTGCTGCTGTGGGTGGAATAACAGTTTGTCTATGGACACAGTGACCGAGTTCTTCCATGGAGATCCTGTGAGGAAACCGAACCAGGTGTGTGTGAGCTGGAGGTAGAGGCTCCAACACGACCTGAAGATGTAGGTGTGCTGTAGGTTGGCCTACATCTCCAGTGTGTCTTTGTAACTCAGCTACGTGCTTTGTCCGTACATGTTTCCACATATTTGTGGTATTCAGGTTACTGATATTTTTACCTCTTTTAACTTTTTGCTTACACAGCTTGCATTGAACATAGCAAATATCATCTACAAGTCTGTCAAAAAAGGACCACGCAGTGCAAGTCATGGGAGCGTCAATTTTTGACATTTGTAAGAGAACTGCTCCCAACACGTGCCAAACTGGAGGCTACAGGCAAGCGAGTCTGCAGCCTACCTCTCCCTCCTCTTTGTACCGTTGGGACAATCTCTTCCTCAGAGCTGCTTTCCCCCCCCTTCCTGGGTTTCTCACGCCATGTTGGGGTCTCGGACTTCATCATCTTCACTACCCTCTTCAACACCTGCTGCTGTTGGAGGGCTGGGCAGCACCTGCTCCCAAAAACTGGCACCTGGTCTCATCATCATCATGAGATACGTTCGCGGTGTGCTGTCCATCGGGCACGGCTCACCCGCCCTTTTAGATTGAGAGAGACACAGCTGTTGCGCATCACTGCATACTCCCTCTTCTTCAAATTGCCCGAATGCTGCTTCCTGTGCCCGTGTTTGCGAGCCAAAGATTCTGAGAAGAAGCAGAGACTCAGCTGGCTCCTGTACGAACTCTCTGATGCCTGGCCAATTTGACAGGCGGTGAACAGACAGATGGTTGCTCAACAGTGTGTTTTTCCGAAGGAGGTGGAAGGAATTGAAGTGATGCATTGGCTGCCTCCAACCAACAACGGCTTCAATTTGTTCTTCCCGCAGCAGGGGGCACGCCGAGCTCCACCAAAGTGCGCATAAAAAGGAACGCTCACGGGGATAAATGGTGGATGCGTGTCACTGAGGGCGGCAGCAGCCCAGAACCCCCGTCCCTTTTTCCCGCTGAATCCACGGCACGACCGTGCCTTACTCAGACTTCTTCATCTTGGGGATTGTAAGAAAGTCAAAAAAATTATAAGGCCAATGTGGTTTTCGCAAAATGAAGTGAACATGAAACACAATGTTACAATCTGTGAAAGGCTAATCCTTTTTTTATTCTATAGGGTTTCAAACCCAAAGTATTGGTTGGATGGAAGGGGGTCACACTAATATATTATTTTATTTTAAAGGAATGGGCAAAAACCAATTGGGAGAAATGAAAAAGGATGAGGCCTGAGCACCTCACAGAGTCAAGCATGCTTAACAAGTATGGAGCGTGATGTGATCAAAAAAAAAAAACACAGACTGAATGAAACTGAAACACAACGTTCACAATTTGAAAGGCTACTCTTTGTCTACTTTATAGTGTTTCAACCAAGTTTGGTCGGATGGAAACGCGTAAAAAATAGATTAATTTATTTTAAATGGGTGGAGCAAACCAATTGGAGAAAATGAAAAGGTTTAGGACTGAGACACCTCAGCGAGTACAAGCACAGTCTTAAAAGTAAATGGGCGTGTGTCACTAAAAAAAAAAAAAACCGTAAAGGGAAACCAAAAAACCAAAATGTTCACAATCTGTAAAAGGGTACCTTTTTACTTCTATATGTTTGAACCAATGTAGGGGGAAAAAGGATGGAGCGCATCCACTAATAGTTTATTTTTTTTAAAGGTTTAGCAGAACCCAAGGAGAGAAAGAAAAGGTGGGCACTGGACCCTCGCAGGTACGCACCTTGAAAAAGTAAACGGAGCGGATGTGCCTCAAAAAATAAAAAACACAGACTGAATAAACAGGGAAAAAACAACTGTTCACAATCGAAAAAACTCCCCTTTTTTCTACTTTATAGTGTTTGAAACCCAAGTATTGGTCGGAGGGAAGCGCGTCACCCTAATAGATTTATTTTTTTTAAAAAGGAAGGACAAAACCCAAAATTGGGAAAATAAAAAGGTGTGGCACTGGGGGAAAAGCCCCGCAGAGTACAAGCGCAGGGGTTTTAACAATAATTTTGGGCTTTTGTGCACTAAAAAATAAAAAACACAGACTGAAGTGAAAACTGAAAACAACTGTTAAAAATTGTGAAAGGTACCCTTTGTTACTTTTATGTTTTTTAAACCCAAATGTATTGGATAGGAGGGGGAAGGCCCCCTAATAATAGATTATATTTTTTTTAAAATGGAAGGAGCAAAACCCAAATTTGGGGGAAATGAAAAGGATGAGGCACTGAGAAAAAGTAGCGAGTACGCAGCAGTGCTTGAACAAGTAATGGAGGTATGTGCCTCAAAAAAAAAAACACAGCTGGAATAAAAACCGAAAAAAAAAATGTTCAAAATCTGTGAAGGCTACTCCTTTGTTACTTCTATAGTGTTTCAACCAATGTTTTGGGATGGGTGGAAGGGGTTTACACTAATGTTATATTTTTTTTAAATGGAATGGGCAAAACCCCTTTGGGAAAAAAAAGAAAGGTGGGGCATGGGCCCGTCAGCAGGGTAAAAGCAGCGTGCTTGAACAAGAAAAGGAGGTATGGGCACTCAAAAAATAAAAAACCAGACTAAAGTGAACCTGAAAAAATGTACAATCTGTAAAAGGCTACTCCTTTGTCTCTTCTTTAGTGTTTGAAACCCTTTTATTGGTTCGGTTTGAAGGCTACAAATAGTTTAATTTTTTTTAAAAGGAATGGGGCAAAAACCCAAAATTTGGGAAAATTTTAAAGGGGGGGGTGGGCCCCTGAGCCGCTCACGGTAAAAAGCAGCAGGTTTGAAAAAAGTAATGGGGTTTTATTGCACCAAAAAAAAAAAAAAACAGCTGAAGTGAACACTGAAACACAATTTTCCAATCTGTGAAAGTTATCCTTTGTCAAATTTTGTGTTTGCAAATGTCTTGGAACGGTTGGAAGGGGGCACACAAAATTTAAATTTGCTGGGCGCAAAATTACAAAAAGAAAAAAAAAGTTGTGAGTGACACGTGCATGCCTCAACAGCGTTGTGAGGCAACGCAGCGCCCTGCACTACACAACCTTGCGAGCTGTTAAAAAACTGCGGGCAAAAAAGCTTACAAGCGGTTGGTGCTTGCCTAAAGACACTACAAAACGCAACTTTGTCCCTCGA
The DNA here is from genome assembly GCA_033576555.1 of Oophaga sylvatica. NCBI lineage: Eukaryota > Metazoa > Chordata > Amphibia > Anura > Dendrobatidae > Oophaga > Oophaga sylvatica. The sequence continues at coordinate 155,280,418 of JARQOD010000005.1, read as the reverse complement.
GTCAGCAAGCGCGTTTGTCCCTAACTGAATTCACAGCACAGTGACGCTAAAAACGGCGGCGCCCTTTTTAGTTTTGACTCATTCAGCATCCAACCAGCCTGCCATTTTAACATGACCGCGCATACAGATGTCCCCCTTCTTTGGTTTTCCCCCCCTTGGGGGACTAAAAAACATTCCCCCCAAAGAATTTTGGGTTCCCTTCCCGGGATAAAAATATGGAAAATATGAAACAAAAATTCGAAGGCCGATAGAGCTAATATCGGGCGATACCCTACTTGCGAAACTGTTCCCCCCCCACCGTAGCTTCAGTTTCCTTTCCCTTTGGGAAAAAGGTTCTGAAAAAGGGGGGGTAACCCCTGCACGATTCTCAGTCTGGGGCCCCTTAAAAAAACGCTTTTTCCCCCACCAGCCTTAATACTCGCTCACACGCCCCCCCCTTTAGGAAAGGTCCGGGCATCTGTCTCAAACGGAAGTGCCAGTCTAAAATTCCCTGCCTGCTCGGGGACTGCTGCCATTGCTTTCCCCCTATGGTGCCTGTAAAAAACAGTTTCCATTCTCTAACCCCCCCCCTTTTCCCCCAAACCTGCTGTTACTTATTTAACTTTTTCCCCCCAATCCAAAAACATATTGATTTAACCCACATTATTTTTGAGTACAGACACCATTAAGAATCTTGGGGAACCGCACATTACTTATTTTAAAAAAACTCGGGTGCCGCAGTGCATTTGCTGGGTTTTTCAGGGGGGGAAAAGGTTGGGGGTCCCCCCCCCCCTTACATATAAGTCTCTAATACTTTATTTTAGCATTTCAATCAAAAAAAAACATAAAATTTTCTTTTTCCCATATTTTAAGAGGCTTAATTATTCATGATTACCCACCCGCCACTATTATTTTTTTTTAAAAAGTATAGGCTTTTTTTGTTTGCAAAAAGTTCCCCGTTTCTAAAGGTCCCCGGGGGGAGCTCATATTTTGGGGGCCAGAACCCTAAAAAAAAAATTTTTAAAATAGCAAGAAACTTTAAAAAATATAAAAATTTTTTTTTGATGAAGATTAAAATAAAAAGTGAACAAGAAAACATAAGGGAGCAAGTTAAAAGGGTGAAAAACCGCGGGGGAAGATATACAAGTTTTTTAAACGGGTTACATAACGGGTTTAATTTTAACTTTTAGGGGGGTTTTAAAATTTTCCCCTGTGAACCTAAACCCCGATATGAAGTGTCCTCAAAAATTTCAAATACACAGCTAATTAAATACAGTTTTGTAATGGTGGAAAAAAAATCCCCAGGGGCCCTCTCCCTGTGGACTGTCCCCTTTTATCCCAAAATTTTTTGGGGAAAAGGGGGCCTTTCCCCTTTTTTTTTTAACTTTTTCAAAAAGTTTTAATTTTATTTTTATTTTGGGGGGGCTTTATAATTTTATTTTAGGTTGTTCTTTTCATAATAGCTTTCTTTTAATTTCTAGATAATTTTTTTCACTTTTTCTATAAATTATTCCACTTTTTCTGGCAATGGGGGTTTTCTAATTTTTGGGGAAGAGCCTAAAAAAACCATTTTTTTTTTTCATAAATGTCCCCTGAAAAAAAAAACTCAGGGGCTAAGGGTGATGTCAAAAGGGGAAAAAAAGGGGGTTTTGTGCACACATTGAGACCCCCTGCAAATTTTTTCTGAGAAATCTGCATTTTTTGGGGCCAAAAACGCAGCCAAAAATGCTTGCATATTTCTGCGGAATGAGGGTTTTTTTGGCTTATTGTAATGCTTTTTTGCTGTTTTGATTTGGAGGTGGTAGTGGAGAGGGAGAAAAAAGGAGAGAGGGGAAAAAAAAAAATTTTTTCACGTGTTAAAAGGTCCCAATAAAAATCAACTGCCCAAAAAAAAAACAATTTTTCACATGATTTTTTGGGGGCCCCAAAAGGGGGAAAAAAATTAGGGCTCTAAAAAATGTGGTGAGGGAAAAAAAATACTTTTTCAAAAAAAAAGCTTTTTTTAATGTGTGACAGCTGCCAAAAAAAAAAAACCCAAAAAAAAACCCCCATAAATAGTAAATCAAACCCCCCCTTTTTACCCCCCTTTTTTTTTGAGAAAAAAAAAATAAAAAAAAAAAATATTTATTTTTCCCTTTTTTCCCCTTAGGGTTGGGGCTACATTGGGGTTAGGGTTTTGGGGGGGGGTTTGGGGGGGGATTAGGGGGGTTTTTGGTTTTGGGGTTAGGGTTAGCGGTTTTTTTGGGTTGGTTTTGTTTGGCTTTTGGGGTTTGGGGTTTGGGTTTGGGGTTTGGAGTGTGTTGGGATTAGGGTTGGGGGTTGGGAAAGGGGGGGGGGGGTTTTCCCCCTTTTTTTGGACATCAGGGGCTCTACAAACACAAAAAGGTGTGTGTCTCAATTTTCCCCCCAATTTGCGTTGAAAAAAATCAAACAGTTCTCCTACCCTTTTTTGCTCTGTCTTTCGTTTCCCAAAAGTGGGGTTTTTTCCCCCCATATGGGTTTTCATTCCCATCAGGGCAAATTTTTTTCCCAAATTTTTTTTTTTTCCAATTTTTTCCTGTTAATTTTTTGGGAAATAAAAAAAGGAGGGGGAAAAAAAATCTTTTTTTTGGGAAAAAAAAAAAAAAATTTTTTTTTTTTTTGGAAAACTTTTTAAAAATTCGTGAACATTTGGGTTTAAAATGCTCACCCCAAAAACTAATAAGTTTCTTTGGGGGGAAATTTTTAAAAAAGGGGCCAAATTTTGGGGGGGTTTCCACTTTTTAGGCACATCGGGGGTTTCCAAAACCCCATGGGTTCCCCCCTCATTCCAGCCAATTTTGCATTGAAAAAATCAAACGGCATCCTTCCTTTCTGAGTCTGCCCTGGGGCCCCCAAAAAATGGGTTTTCCCCCAATAAGGGGGGTTTAGCC
>JARQOD010000005.1:155171441-155277427 GCA_033576555.1 Oophaga sylvatica | reverse complement strand
TTCAGGTACAGACAAGTTAAAAAGGCGACCTTTAGGGAATTTACTACCAGGCACTAATTCAATAGCGCAGTCATAGCTCCTATGGGGGGCAAGGATGCAGATTTACTTTCGCTAAACACATCAGAAAAATCAGTCAAAAAGTCAGGAACATCCTGAGCCTGGGGAGAGGCAGAAAAAACAGGAGTGTTGGCATTAACACATTGGCAGCCCCAACTGGTTACAGACACAGATTTCCAATCCAAAACAGGATTATGAGACTGTAACCAAGGGAAACCTAGTACAATAATGTCATGCAGATTATACAGCACCAAAAATTTGCAACTCTCCTGATGATCAGGTTCAACCCTCATTATCACCTGAGTAGAGAACTGGGGTTTATTCTCAGCCAAAGGGGTAGAATCAATCCCCAGTAGGGGAATAGACTTCCGTAGGGGTATCAAGGGAAACCCACAACGTTTAGCAAAATCAAAATCCATCAGGTTAATAGCTGCTCCCGAATCAACAAAATCCTGAGCAGAAAATGTGGACAGGGAGCAAATCAGGGTAACAGTCAACAGAAATTTAGTCTAAACACTACCCAAGACAACTGAGCGTGCAAAACGTCTTCCCCGCTTAGGGCAGACTGAAATAGCATGAGAGGCGTCACCACAGTAGAAACATAACCCATTGCGTTTTTGAACCTCATGATGCTGTGCAACAGAAGCCACTCTATCACACTGCATGGGTTCGGAAGCTGGTTCACAAGGCAACACTATTCCACGCATACCTCTACGCTCACGCAAACGTCTGTCAATTTGAATCGCTAATGACATAGAATCATTGAGACCAGAGGGAGCAGGGAAACCCACCATAACATCTTTTACATTCTCTGACAGACCCTTCCGAAAAAGGGCTGCCAAAGCATCATCATTCCATTTGGTCAGGACTGCCCACTTTTGGAATTTCTGACAGTACAACTCAGCGTCCTCAAGCCCTGATTTAATGCCAACAAGGCTTTTTCAGCTTGATCAGTGACATTAGGCTCATCGTACAATAACCCCAGAGCCTGAAAAAATGCATCAACATTACTCAAAACAGGGTCCCCAGGTGTCAGGGAAAAAGCCCAATCCTGAGGATCGCCGCGCAGGAGAGAGATGACAATTTGAACCTGCTGTGCTGCGTTCCCTGAGGACTTAGGTTTTAAGGCAAAAAACAACTTAGTTATTTTTGAAATTCAGAAATTTAGCTCAATCCCCCAAAAATAAATCTGGCATGGGGATCCTAGGTTCCACAACCGGCAACCCTGCAAGATAGGTAGCAACACTCCGAACTTCAGTGGCAAGCTGATCCACACGGCCAGATAACTGTGCAAATTCCATAGAGAGAAAAAAAAATCCTCCTCAGCACCCAGAGAAAAAGAGGGAAAAAATGCAACAAACAGAAGAAAAAAAAAAAAAATTCTGACAACTTCCTTTTTTCTTTTTCCTTTTACTATTTTTCAATTCTGTTGAGTACCATATAATTTTCAGTTTGGCCGGTGATACGGTTATGATTTGGTAGCTGAGGAGAGCAGGCAAAAACGGCAATACACCAGAGAGGTTGGAATCTACTGGATTGCAGTACCCTGACTAACCACCACAACTAAAGGCAGCCATGGAGCGTTCCTACTTTGCTCCTAGACGCCTCGTCACAGCATGAGAGGTAAACTACACCTAAAGATAGAAAGAGGAAAGCTATCTGCCCCGGAGCAGATCCCCAAAGAACAAAGGAAGCCCCCAAACATGTAATGGCGGTTAGACAAGAGGAGATACAGACACAGACAGAAAATAGTATGAGCAAACGTTGGGGCCCAATCTTCCTAGACAGAAAAGGATAGGAAGGACACTTACTGCAATCCAAAAAACCCTAAAAAATACCAACTCTACTAATTGCAAAAACACCTGAGATCACACGACCTCTACCACCTAAATTAGTTCTCTGGTGTAAAAAAAACTAAGCCGCAGCCACTAAAAAAACTGGAAAAGGCAAATGAACAAATAACAGTGGCTCCAGAAGAACTGAGAGGAGCCCAAGCCCCCCCCCGGGGGGGGGGGGGAACCTGGCTAACCTCACAGAAATGCAGAGAAATATGCAAATGGTAAGCACAAAAACCAAAAACAGAAAATATCTTATCTGAGAGCAGGAGAAGAGGCAAGACTCAGCAAGCTTCCAAGTGAACCAGGAACCACAGCCGAGACAAGAACAATTGATCACCGGCAACCATGATGGGAGGGAACCTCCCTTATAAGACCAGTCTTTAACTCCTGATTACCAATCCTCATTGAATGGTTCAGTACTGTTTGTAACCACCAGAGGGAGCTTCTGCTCAGAATTCATTTCTAACACATTCACAACAGGCCACCCAATCTCAAAGATCGCCTTGTTCGTGCTGACATTGGTCCGATTCATCGACGCAAACAACTGTTTCTTTCTAAACCAAAAACAGGCACCTATCCCTGTTTACATTGTGCCCAATGTAACAACGTACTAAAGGGAGGCAGGTTCCAACATCCAAGAACGGGTAAAACATTTTACAATAAGGACTATTACACATGTGAATCCTCTTTGTAATATACCTTGTCAAGTGCCCCTGCGGACTACTTTACGTTGGCGAAACAACACAATCGGTCAGAGACCGAATTTCGAAGCATAAGTCCACCATACGATGCCAGAACCTCCTCCTTGTTATCCCATGTCATTTTCACATGTTGGGTCATTCCATCTCTCAATTGAAATACCAAGTTATTGATTCTGTCCCTCCCCGAGGCGAGGTGGTGACAGAATATTACTCCTTAAGCAGCGTGAATCCTTCTGGATTCACACACTTGAAACATTGGCCCCAAAAGGTTTGAACAGAGATTACGATCTATTGTCTTTCATATAATCTGTGATGTCTATTGTATAGCTAATACTATATCTTTATTTTTCCAGAGTCGTTTATATTGAATATCTTGCTATCTTTCTCTGGATCCCCACTGTCCACCATTTCATACCTCTGAGTATTAGTTACCTCTCCACAGAGGCATTGCACCTATAGTCCGGAGATCACATCACCGTCTGACATCATTGTCATCACAATATGTCCCTGGACGGCTACCTTACAGCCTGGAACGCAAGCTTTCCCTAACCTGGAACGCATTGTCACTCCCTAGACCATGTCACTTCCGGTTCCGGCTATCATGTCGGGCACTTCCGGCCACACGGCACATCCTCCTTCACGAGCGCTTTGCTCATAAGTCGGTCACCGCTCTGCCTACCTTAGACTAGTGGTGGATACCGCGTTGGTAGCACCTCTTATTAGGTAAGAACACCGGCCACTTTGACCTTATAGCCTTCTTATCCGTCCGGACACCATTGTTCCTTATGGACATATTTTTACCTTAGGCTGCAACCTCACTTAATCAGACTGGGCATCCTACCCTACTCTGTGGTATGTTATTATACATTCCTTACATCACTTAAACAATGTGACATCATGGTTTATTATTATACTTTATCACTCATTACTCCTAGGGCATTTTTCTGTCTGCACCCTGTGGCTCTGAGTTTATTCAATTATCATAAACGGTATGTCCGTATAGGTTTTTCCTTTGTTTATGCATCTCTAAACTTGTTTCATAATCATGACTGTGCTGAAACTGCAATCTTCCTAATGTTATCAAATAAATTACTATGACCATGTAATTTTGATGAATTCCCATGTATATACTTTATTTTTTATTTTTCTATCTGATTTTCCTTTTTGGTTCTGTTTGTTCAATTTTGTACACAGCAACCGACGAAGGTCCGATTGTGGACCGAAACGTTTTGCTGTTTGATTTTTATTTGCAGTATCGGATGCAATAAATTACACATCGTTTGAAGTTGAGTGCCAGATTCTTTAATTAATATAGTCACGGTGTGGGAACCTATCTTGACACCTCCCCATAGGACAGCTGTGCACACGCTTTTTCTCATTATGAGTACATAGACACCAAACATGCCTAGGTTCTTTTTAATCTAAGTGGTGAAAAAAATTCCAAACTTTGCTTAAAAAAAAAAATTGTGCCATTTTCCGAGACACGCAGCGTCCCCATTTTTCGTGATCTCGGGTTGGGTGGGGGCTTATTTTTTTGCGTGCAGAGCTGACATTTTTAGTGATACCATTATGGTGCAGATATGATCTTTTGATTGTTTGTTACTGCATTTTAATGCAATGTCGCAGCAACCAAAAATACTTAATTCTGGCGTTTTGATTTTTTTTCTCGCTACGCCGTTTAGCGATCGGGTTAATCCTTTTTTTTTTATTGATAGACTGAGAAATTCTGAACGCAGCGATATCAAATATGTGCAGGTTTCATTTTAATTTTATTGTTTTATTTTGAATACGGCGAAAGGGGGGTGATTTAAACTTTTTTTTTATATTTTTAAAAACATTTCTTTTCACTTTTGGCATGCTTCAATGCTCTCAATGGGAGACTAGAAGCTGCCACTACCCGATCACCTCTGCTACATAGAGGCGATGAGCAGATCGCCTCTATTTAGCAGAATTACTCACTTGCTGTGACCGCCGACCACTAGGTGGCGCTCACAGCAAGGCGGCCACTGACAACCATAGAGGTCTTCAGAAGACCTCGGGTTGTCATGCCGACACACCTGTGACACGCGATCACGTGATGCCGGTCACTGGTGAGCACATTTCCGGCGCAATTGTCAGAAGTGCCATTTAAATGCCGCTGTCAGCATTTGACAGCGGCATTTAACTAGTTAATAGCCGCGGGTGGATCACGATTCCACCTGCGGCTATTGCGGGCACATGTCAGCTGTTCAAAACAGTTGACATGACCCGGGAAAGATGTGGGCTCACTGCCGGAGCCCACAACATGGGGAGGGATACCGACATCGGTGTAAATATACACCCGGTGTCGGAAGGGTGTTTCCTAGCATTCCCCATGTGTTGTAACAAAATCAGGAAAGAGACCAGCAGGAACCAGATAAGCCTCAGAACGGTTTCTGTCCTGATGAAGAGGTCCTGCGTGACCTCAAAACGCATTTATCCGTTGGAAACGATTGTGGATTCAATCAGCAGCAGCACATGAGTGACATCTCCTTAAAGGGAATCTGTCACCCCATTTTGGCTATATCAGATAAAGATATGCCTGAATAGTGCGTCCCATAAGTAACCTATCAGTATCTATCATATATCCTGACTAGTGTTGAGCGATACGATACTGCAAATATCGGGTATCGGCCGATATTGGCTGTATCGGAATTCCGATCCCGAGTTCCGATATTTTCGTCATATCGGATACCGGAATCGGAATTGTCACTGTCACTGTCAGTGTCCGTCGGTCGGGTCTGTCAGGAGTCAGCGGCACTTACCCGGCAGAAGATCTCCGGCGGTCACATCCCGGGCTGCTTAATGGCCGCCATCCTCTTCTCCCCGGCGGTCACATGCAGTATCTCGCGATAACTGCAGTGACTGCTGGGTAATCGCGGCCGTAAAGCAGTCCGATGACGTCACCGCCGGGGAAGCTGGTAAGCAGCTGTGCTGCGCCGGGATGACAGGCTCTGCCTGTCATTCCAATGTAGCAGAGCTGGATCGTCGTGGGACAATCGTTACTATGGACTGCGTCGGACAGGTGGTATACTGTTGGTTTGTTTTTTTTATTTTTTTACAGGAGATCGATGGCGTCGCAGGAATGAGAGAGTAATAAAAAAAAATGAAAACTGTGTTGTCTCTTTTATTTCATTAAAATACTTTTTTCTTGCTGTGTCTTTTTTTAAAACATTTAATAACTTTGGGATTAATAATGGATCGGTGTCTTATTGACACCTCTCCATTATTAACCGGGCTTATTGTCACCGTGCAATCAACGGTGACAATAACCCCTTATTACCCCGCTTGCCACCGCTACAGGGCAAGTGGGAAGAGCCGGGTAAAGTGCCACAATTGGCACATCTTTTGATGCGCCAAATGTGGGGCTGCTGTAGCCTGGTATTATCAGGCTGTTGAGGGCCAAAATCCATGGGCCTTGACAGTCTTTTAATACCAGACCGCAGCAGTCTGCATTTTACTTGGCTGGTTAACAAAAATAGGGGGGATCCCCACGCCGTTTTTTTTTCGAGGGGATTCCCTATTTTTGTTAACCAGCCAAGCTAAGCAGACTGCTGTGGCCTGGTATTATCAGGCTTGCAAGGTCCATGGATATTGGATCCTTACCAGCTTGAAAAACCAGGCCTCAGCGGTCTGCTTCATCTGGCTGGTTAACAAAAATAAGGGGACCCCACGCTAATTTTTTTCGAGGGGATCCCCTATTTTTGTTAATCAGCCAAGATATGCAGACTGCTGTGGCCTGGTATTATCAGGCTGGCAAGGTCCATGGATCTTGGCTCCTTAACAGCCTGAAAATCCAGGCCTCAGCGGTCTGCTTCATCTGGCTGGTTAACAAAAATAGGGGGGACCCCACGCCATTTTTTTTTCGAAGGGAACCCCTATTTTTGTTAATCAGTTCCCTCTGACGTCACTGATGGTGTCCCTGGCTGACCTGAAGTGAAAGTGGAAAGCAATCAATTAAGCTTTCCACTTCCTCTCCTGTCAGCCAGGAGAGGAACTCATTCATTTGGGGGTTTACTGTGAGGCTGCAGCATTAGCTGCGGTCCCTGCAGTAAACATTAACCCTTTCTGAAGGATTACACCGTGGGACCTGACTGTGCATCGGATTGGTAAGAATAATTTTGCTTTATTATTTTATTTTTATTACAGGAAATGGTTTTAGCAGGTAAATAAAATATGGTCAAAAACTGTGTGATTATTTCATTAAACTTCTTTTTTATTAAAGTGTGTGTGTTTGATTTTTCTTTCATACAATAGGATTAATAATTGATAGTTGTCTAATTGACAGCTCTCAATTATTAACCTGGCTTAAAGTGACCTTTCAATTGCAAGGTCATTTTAACCCCTTATTAACCCATTCGCCACCGCTACAGGGCAATGGGAATAGACGGGCAAAGTGCCAGAAAGGGCAAATCTAATTAGAGATTTGCCCTTTCTGGGGTGTCTGGGGGCAGATGTTAGTAGCGGGGGGGGGGCAAAAATAATGGTCCCTCTCTGGGCTATTATTATCTGCCCCCACTCACTGGCTTTGTCTGTCTGGTTGCGAAAATAGGGCGGGAGCCCACGCATTTTTTTTCAGCAATTTTACACCTCATATATATATATATATATATATACGTGTCATTGAGTTTGTGATATATAATATATATATATATATATATATATATATATATATATATTTATAGTTCATACACTTCTACATAGTATAATAGCCGCTAATTCAATTGCCGGCTTTTGTGAAAATGCAGAACCCGACATGAAATGACATTTGGTGTACATAGGGTTAACCATGTCCTTTGCTATCTGATTTGCACAAACAATTAAATCAGTCTATGTGTGCAAAATTTCACACCTGTAGGGGTTAATTAAAGGTGTAAATTCGTAGCAAAAAAGTCCGGTTTTTTTACAACGAATTTACACCTTTAATTAACCCCTACAGGTGTGAAATTTTGCAAACATAGACTGATTTAATTGTTTGTGCAAATCAGATAGCAAACGACATGAAAAGACATGGTTAACCCTATGTACACCAAGTGTCATTTCATGTCGGGTGCTTCTGTCTTTTCACTGAAGCCGGCTTTACCCGGCAATTGAATCAGAGGATATTTTACTATGTAGAAGTGTATAAACTATACATATATGTATATATATATGTCACAATGACATGTATATATATATATGTATTCTATGTGTGTATATTTAGTGTTTACAAGGAAAGAATGGGGTTTTTTTAGTTCCGATATTTTGTTCCCATAGACTTACATGGGACTTCCGGTATCGGGTATCGCCGATATTTTAATGGTATCGGCGATACCATTCCGATTCCGATACTTAGGGGTATCGGAAAGTATCGCTCAACTCTAATCCTGACACCCCCATTTTCATGCCCAAATACCGTTGTAAAGTTCGGTTTTCTGTATGCTAATCTGGGCAGTCCGGTCCGGAGGGCGGTGATTTTTGCTTCCTCCCCCCGCTCCTCGGCTTCTCTTGCGTAGGTCCGTCTGTGCATAGCAGACGGCGTAGTGTTCCCGCAATTGCGCGTTTTAAGATCCCCTCGCGCCGGCGCAGTGTGCTTTGCCCTACAGTGGGCAAAGCATAAAATCATTACAGCGCATACGCAACTATTTTCGGTCACTCTCCTTGCCCCGGAAATGACTGCTTGCCTTGGACGATTTCCGGGGCAAGGAAAGTGACCGAAAATAGTTGTGCATGCGCTGTAATGATTTTATGCTTTGCCCACTGTAGGGCAAAGCACACTGCGCAGGCGCGAGGGGATTTTAAAACGCGCAATCGTGGGTACACTACGCCGTCTGTGCTACGCACAGACGGACCTACACAAAAGAAGCCGAGGAGCGGGGGGGGGAGGAAGCAAAAAAAAAAAAACACCGCCCTCCGGACCGGACCGCCAAGATTAGCATACAGAAAACCTAACTTTACAAAGGTATTTGGGCATGAAAACGGGGGTGTCAGGATATATGATAGATACAAATAGGTTACTTATGGGACGCACTATTCAGGCATATCTTTATCGGATATAGCCAAAATGGGGTGACAGATTCCCTTTAATATCTGACAGTGGCATTTCAGTGGAGTGATTCCAGTGGGGCATCCAATATTGCCTACAATGGCCCCAACCCTTGCGATCTGAGGGTGTTGATGGGTTGCTATGGGAGCCAGGGGCCTCCTGAAAGCCCCCGTTGTCACCATTTTCCAGGCCATGTGAAGCCCAACTACAGCTGAGATTCAAAGATGGTTATTTGTGCTATAAACGGCAGAACTGAAGTATTGTTGCATATCATACAATGATCAAACAATATAAGAAAAAGTTATAAAAACAAGCTATAAATACCAAAGAAAAAAAAAATACCAGATTGAAGCATTCTGCATTCCCCAACCAAAAATGTACAAAAAATGAACACATTCAACATTGCACATCTATTAAACTCCAATCAAAATATGAACTTAACCCATAAAAGGTAACTTAAAAATTCAGATTTTTTTTTCCTTCCTTCAGGCACCGTACATCCCGTAAAAAAAATGCTATACAAAATGTTTACCGTAAATGTCACAAGTATACCAAATTAGTACCACAAAGGACTACAGCTCGGCATACAACATACATCATGTAACTATTAAAGGGAATCTGTCACCACATATTCCTATCTAAACTATTAATATGGGCCTACAGGTTATAGACTGCTGAGGAGAGTGATGCCTGTATGTCTCATATCAGATGCCTTGTTGTTGAGAAATCATGCTTTATCACTTTATCTAAATGACCTCTTCCAGGCTATGGGCAGAACGATGCCCGAAAGATAACTGCCTCTAGAGCCTGTATTACAAATATAAGGGGGAGTGATCAGTGTGATGTGTAATAGTTACCAGTGTGATGTGTAATGGTTGACAGTCTTATCACTGTGATATGTAATGGCCGCTCTTTGATCTCCTGATCTCACTGCAGATCTGTGTGTGATTATAAGGCAGGGATCACACATGCGAGGAATATGGCCGAGTCTCACATGTTAATACCTGGCACTGCCGTCGGCCTCAGGAGCCTAGCATGCGGATCCATGTATTGCTATGTGGCCGCACGCTCCACTCTCGAGGCCGTATTCCTCGCATGTATGATCCCGGCCTAACTCACACATCTGCAGGTTCCTCTCAGCTTCCATCTCACAGGCAGACAGGGTTGCAATATTGCTACAATACAGCAGAGCTCAGACAGCTGCAAAAAATGTGTTTGCAATAAGGCAAAGTTAATTTCTCCTGTTCTGATTTGGTTACTTGTCTCACACTGGTAACTTTCCTTGCATGTAAAATAATCCTGGAGGCAGAGATATCTTCCAGGCAGCGTCCTTACCATAACCTGCAGAGCTCATTTCTATAAAGTGATAAAAGATGATATCTAAGCAACAAGGCACCTGATGTGAGACATACAGGCATCCCTCTTTTTTCAGCATTCTATAACCTGTATGCCCATAATAATTTAGATGGGTCAAATGTGGAGACAGATTCCCTTTAAGTGAAAAAAAGACACTATGGATAGGAAAATTGTCACAACAACCCCATTTATTTTATTTTTTTTTTCAAAAATTTTGATTTTTTTTTTGTAAAAATAATAATAACATATAAATAGAAATTTGATATCTGCAGAATTGTACTAACCTTAAGAATAACGTCACTTTTACCGCATAATGATAGCTGTAAAAACAAAACCCAAAAAACAATGGCAGAACTGCTTGTTTTTCATCATACACCTCAATTGTTTAAACGGTTTTACGATTCAGTAGATTATTTGGCAAAATTAATGCGGTCATTCAAAACTGCAACTCATCCCTACCATTTTTCACCTTTCCTTTTGGTTTTGGTTTACAAAGTTAGACATCTCATTCCATTCATCTAGAAGAAAGATTAGGAACTACATATCTGAAGGATGCTTCTACTCGTCATGGAGCAATGTCCTTTTACACAGCAAAATCAGGAAATGACAAATGAAATCATACAAAGTAAACCAATAGCTCAAATATATAGAAAGAGAAAGTTTGTGTTGTTATAGTGGAAGATATATGTTATAAGGGTGGCTCAGTAGTTAGCACTGCAGCCTGCAGCGCCCGGGTCCTGGGTTCAAATCCTACTAAGGACATCATCTGGAATAATTCTGTATTTTCTCCTCATGTTGATGTGGGTTTTTCCGGGTTCTCTGGTTTCCTCCCACATTTCAAAGACATACTGATAGGGAATGTAGATTGTGAGCCCCAATGGGGTCAGTGATGATCATGTCTGTGAAGTGCTATGGAAATTAATGGCGCAATACAAGCAAATAAAAATCAATAAAAAAAAGGAATACCAAGATTTGCTTTTACATTAAAGGAGTTGTCCACTACTCAAAGGGTATGTGCACACGTTGCGTATTTTCATGCGGATCAGCAGTGTTTTTGGATGCGCAAAATTTCATCAAATCCACAGTGTAGTGCAGCACCAATAATAGTCAATGGGAATTTGATAATTGGTGTGCACATGAGGCGGAAAAATCCGCGCGGATTCTTCGCATTATATTTTCCGCAGCATGTCAATTCTTTTTGTGTTTCTGCACCCATTGACTATACATTGAAGTCAAGTAAATCCGCTTACCCAAAAATGCATGAAAATCTGCAACAAATCCACACGGATTCTTACCAGCGTTTTCTGCCAAGATAGGCAGAATCTGCTCGGAAAATTCCACAGGCAAATCCACAACGTGTGCACATACCCTAACAAGTCCATCATACTATAACGATCCATCCGGTTACAGCTTCGTCTGCACTGGGTCTTCTGGGGCCACTTCACTCTCATTTCCTTTGGACAAAACGGATATCCAAAAGAAGATAGAGCCGCTGCTGCTCTCAGATTTCCCCCAGATATCAGTTATGTCTGAAGAAGGTCAGGGTGAAGTGGCCGCAGACTGGATGCATGGTTTACGTGGCATAACATCACTGGAATGGCGCCAGAGTTGAGTATGAGGTGTTTTACTCTACGTGGGGGCATATTGTAATTATGAAGGGATTGTACAGTTAAATCCGTTAAGGGAACAATTCTCTGTCAGAATTTAAGACTTCCTCCTTCAAATTATCAGGATCACAAAACAATTACGGTAACTTCATTTTAGTAAAATTATTGTGACATAATGCATCACAAAGAATGGCATAGTCTATATCTGGATCACAAAATATGGCCATATGACAGAGGAAGGAGGGGGTGGATTCCAAGGAAAAATTAGCCATTCTTACTGCCTCAAGCCGACAGGAGTCTTAGGTTAGACGAAATGAAATTAAGGAATGTGCAGGAGAACGTCTCAGACATGCGTGACAGGATTTGTACAGCTTGAGTTTGTTACACAGACTACACTAAATCCACACAAATGGCAGCACGTAAGCCCCAAGCAATCTATGGTTATACTAACTGTAAAGACGGAAATGTGTGCAATTATAAAAAGAAAAAAAAAGGGTATCATGGTTTATTACTAAACATTTCACACATCCACTTAGTGACCTCCAGCGTTTTATTCCCCCTCACATCCCCTCACATACAGCCAACATGAGGATGAGCATTGTAGACCCTGAAAGGCTATGGGCTTAATCAGTTCATATGTTGCTTTGGTTTTCTGTGGTGAGACAATGTGGGATTAAGCTCTTATAAATGTTTTTAGGTGTTAGGCCTCTTTCACACTTCAGTCGTGTGACGTCCGCCAAAGTGTGAAAATGGCGGGTCCGTCAGAAAAGTGTAAAAACGGATGTAAACTGATCGTGTTCACCCGGAAATGATGAGAGAGAGAGACCCCGGACAGTTTTGTCAGCTTTTTCAATGGTTTTCTATGGAAGCGACGAGAATCCGCTGGCGGATTCCGTCAAAGACGGATGCCAGTGAATCCGCCGCCCATAGGCGGCCATTATACAAAATGGCGGATTTATTAGACGTTTTTCTGAAAGGACGGACGCCAAATTTTTGGCGGATCCGTCAAAAAAACTGACCTAACGGACGAAAATCCGTCACTAATGCAAGTCAATGGGAAAAAAAACAGATCCGCCAAAAAAAAAAAAAAAAGGCGGATCCGTTTTTTTCACATTTTGACTGACGTCGCATAACTGAAGTGTGAAAGAGGCCTTAACAAGTAGATATTGAATTTTCAAGGTACATGACAGGGACTCAAATAGATCAGGGTTCCCCAACTCCAGTCCTCAAGGCCCACCAACAGGTCATGTTTTCAGGATTTCCTTAGTTTTGCTTAGGTGATAATTGCATCACTTGTGCAATACAAAGGAAATCCTGAAAACATGACCTGTTGGTGGGCCTTGAGGACTGAAGTTGGGGAACCTTGAACTAGATAACCAAGGCAACAATGACAACTAAAGTTCAGCAAATCTTTTGAAATTTAAAGTCACCAGCTTCAATACATTTTTCCAAAAAACTAGATTTTGGAACTAACAGCTCCGAATAGCAAATATCTTCCCTGAAAAGACGTGTATATCATTAAGGTTTCCTAGGTCGCCCCCAGAAGAAGCAGGGCGAAACGGCATTGGGATGGAGGGACACATGCTGTGGAAACCCATTGGCAGCTAAACAGATCTATCTAGGTAATATTACCTCTATATTGTCGTAATGTCACGGTTGCCATGTGTTATCTATCTGAAACCCTAGATTGCTTTCACTTAAATTGAGGATTAGATATGGTGAATTATCTACTACAATTAGCACTTGCCCTTTACTACTTTTCACCCTACACTTGTGGATTTCTCCAACAGTGTTCCATTTAAGGTTCTGCTAAACCTATGTTATGTGCCCTCTTTTTTAGCTACTCCCTGTGAATAGTTTAAGCATTTACCTTTTTATTTAATTGTATTCAATAAAATGAACACTTATTATTTACCTTGTATAAGTCGCTTCTTATTCTGGGATAACATCATATATCCTAGGTAGTGTTATTACAAATTCCATTCAAGTGGTATGCGCCTAAAATGTTTAGGACTAGTTGATAAATTACACTACTCAAAAAAAATAAATAAAGGGAACACTAAAATACCACATCCTAGATATCACTGAATTAAATATTCCAGTTGCAAATCTTTATTCATTACAAAGTTGAATGCATTGAGAACAATAAAACAAATATGATCAATGTAAATCAAACTTAATATCCCACTAAGGTCTGGATTTGAAATGATACTCAAAAATCAAAGTGGAAAATCAAATTACAGGTTTGATCCAACTTCAATGGAAATGCCTCAAAACAAAGAAATGATGCTCAGTTGTGTGTGTGTGTGTTGTGGCCTCCAAGTGCCTGTATGGCCTCCTTAAAACATCTGGGCATGCTCCTGATGAGGCGACAAATCATCTCCTGAGGGATCTCCTCCCAAACCTGTACTAAAGCATCCGCCAACTCCTGGACAGTCTGTGGTGCAAAGTGACGTTGGTGGATGGAGCGAGACATGATGTCCCAGATGTGCTCAATTGGATTCAGGTCAGGGGAATGGGCGGGCCAGTCAATAGCTTCAATGCCTTCATCTTGCAGGAACTGCTTGGCACACTCCAGCCACATGAGGTCTGGCATTGTCCTGCATTAGGAGGAACCCAGGGCCAACCGCACCAGCATATGGTCTCACAAGGGGTCTGAGGATCTCATCTTGGTACCTAATTGCAGTCAGGCTACCTCTGGCGAGCACATGGAGGGCTGTGCGGCCCTTCAAAGAAATGCCACCCCACACCAGTACTGACCCACTGCCAAAACGGTCATGCTGAAGGATGTTGCAGGCAGCAGATCGCTCTCCATGGCGTCTCCAGACTCTGTCACATCTGTCACATGTGCTCAGTGTGAACCTGCTTTCATCTGTGAAGAGCACAGGGCGCCAGTGGAAAATTTGCCAATCCTTGTGTTCTGTGGCAAATGCCAAGCGTCTTGCACGGTGTTGGGCTGTGAGCACAATCCCCATCTGTGGACGTCGGGCACTCAGACCATCCTCATGGAGTCGGTTTCTAACAGTTTGTGCAGACACATGCACATTTGTGGCCTGCTGGCAGTGCTCCTCCTGTTCCTCCTTGCACAAAGGCAGAGGGTAGTGGTTCTGCTGCTGGGTTGTTGCACTCCTACGGCCCCCTCCATGTCTCCCGATGTACTGGCCTGTCTCCTGGTAGCGCCTCCAGCCTCTGGACACTACGCTGACAGACACAGCAAACTTCTTGCCACAGCTCGCCTTGATGTGCCATCCTGGATGAGCTGCACTACCTGAGCCACTTGTATGGGTTGTAGAGTCCGTCTCATGCTACCACGAGTGTGAAAGCACAACCAACATTCAAAAGTGACCAAAACATCAGCCAGAAAGCATTGGTACCGAGATGCGGTCTGTGGTCCCCACCTGCAGAACCACTCCTTTATTGAGTGCGTCTTGATAATTGGCAATATTTTCCATCTGTTGTCTATTCCATGGGCACAACAGCATGTGAAAGTGATTGTCAATCAGTGTTGCTTCCTGAAGGGACAGTTTGTTTCACAGAAGTTTGATTTACTTGGAGTTATATTCTGTTAAGTGTTCCCTTTATTTTTTTGAGCAGTGTAATTAATTCATCTGCCTAGGCCTGTGGCCCACGACAAACCTAGTTTGACCCTGCATTTTATAAAAGATGAATGCAAGGGCCAGAACTTGAGGATGACCGTCCATTCTTATGTCACTATCTGTTCTATCAACTTTTGCATGTTGCATTTGGTGCCAGACCACGAGAAAGTGTCAGAGTTTGATTCCCAATTCGACGACCTTATTCAACAACGTGAGCTAGTGATGAAAAAACTAACACTAACACTACCATAGCCCTTTATGTTAGTAGTCTTTGACAGGGGCCCAATCATGCACAGGGGCTTACCTGGGGAAATTGGGCTATGCTCACAAGTAACGTTTTTGCTCCAAAACATCATCTCTTGGCAGAAAAGAAGCTGCTTACAAAAAGCAGGTTTTGCTGAGTTTTTTGTTGTGTCTTGTGCATGCTGATAGAGTTAAGTGGCCCAAAAATTTCACTTCCTTAGGTTTTTGCAGCAATAACTGATACCTGCATTTTTGCACTTACCCATTGTTTCTTATTGGTTAAAAAATGCTATAAATACGCTGAAAACACGCCAATAGAAGTGACATGCTGCAGTTTGCAAAAACGCAGCAGTTTTCCAAATCAGTCATGTACCGTAAATAAACCAGGGTGTGCATATGAGATTTCTGAAATCTCAGACTTTGTTGGTACTGTAAAATGCAGCTTAAAATTTGCATAAAAAAACAGCAAAAACTTAACATGTGAACATAGCCTTACACCAGTAAAAACAAAAAAAAACACATCTAAAATCCTAATTTTAACACAAAATAAGGATGGTGGTAATCAAAGAATCCCAAGAAGTTAAAGTTTCCTCACAAACTGATGACTGGACTCATGTTTCCTGAACACAGATATGGCTAATTGAAGGCACAATAGAGGAAGAGTACGGAAAGCAGAAGATGAAAACTATGAGGATAACATCAACCAGGCACTTATTGAGCATGTGGCCTGGCTACCAGAAATATGAGCATGAGAAGAAGATATAGAAGGACATCTTCAGCCTTGCAGGTATTGCTGGCCAGCTTTGTTTTCCTAAATGAACAGGTGATGTTGTTTCATGTGATGAAGAAGAGTAGTTCCTAGTCTATTCAAGCCTGGACATTCATTTTATTTTCCTCCTGCAGTGCTTGCACACTGCAAAAAGCTGACAACTTGGAAAAGAATAACCAGACCTGAGATGCTTCACTGTGTAATTTGCCACCAGAACAACCAGAGCTTTCAGACTGTTAGCCTCTTCTACCAATAGCAGTTTCAGAAAAAAGTAGATCTTCCCCAGAAGATCTGCTAGTTGAATGTCGGTTCTGCTCTTTATCGCCAATGCCACCACCCTAATCTACTGATGACATCACCTCTTTGTTACCCTTATGGTGGTTTTACCACCTCAACATCATCATCATCATCTCAGCTGAGAGTTGCCTTAGTGTGGGAAATGTCTAACTCCATGCTCCCCTGCATGTGTACCACCTTTAGATTTGCCAACTCAGAGTGCAATCACCAGTACTCCTACCACCATGGCTGCTAGAGCCACCAACACAGCTATTCGTTTGAATTTTGCGCTCCATCTTATCTGGCATTATGTCATCCGAATATAAAGACTGAGTGTTCATCTCAACCAGTAAATCAACTGGAAGTAGTTGTGAAATATTTTCCATAGCCCACTTAGTGAAGTGGCTTAGAGGACTAAGCGGTAGATCATACAAATAGGTAATTGATGGAACAGGAAATCTGCAAAGGAAAGATACATTTTAAGGCGGCTTGTACACAATACTGACTCAAGCTGATGGCTTCGTTGCCAGAGGTAACATTATCCTGCTATAACACCCCGATGTCCTCCCCACTAATACGCTTGCAGGAAGCAAAGAGGGTCAGTTGAAACAATTTTCTTTGTTGCAGTTCTGACTGAATGGCTGGCACCATTGGTGGTTGTGTTGCCAATTACGGCCCCCACATTTTTAGTGGTGGTGTAGTTTTCCTTTTAAATTACCCTTCCAATCTCAATTTATACATACATTTTTTTTTACAAAACTATAAATTAACTTTTAGCATATCACCCAAGCCCATTTCCCTAGCAAAAGGAGTGGGCCACATTTCCCCCAGGAAGAAACACGAGCGAAACGCGCATCAGGGTGGGGGAGAGAAAGCATGCCACTCGGTATTCACATGCTCAGCAGGATTACAGGTAATATTTATGAGGCACAGCCTGATTAATTTTTTCCTAATGATGTTATGATTATGGTTTACTGCATCGGATCTGTGTTATAATATAGGGACATTGTGTTTTCCATGGTGAATTTTACCATATATGCACCGCACTTTACTGAAGCATGTGCACATCTGATTAGTCTAACCCATGTCTGCAGGCATCAAAGATTTTTGCAGTTTTTTCTGTAGGATTTAATTTAATCTGTAAGGAAAGGGACGCCGCCATTTTGTATAGGGCCTATACCAGCCTCCATTTTGTCGGTTCAAAGAGCCACAGACTGCTAACTACACAGGGCCTGTTAGCATATCCAGTACGACCAGTTTTGATGTCCACTATGAATCAAAAGGGCTTTAATATGCTAATTGGTTTAGGCCAGTGTCTGAATGGGATGGCCATTGGTATGTTGAATGGCTCGGACTCAGGCCAGTGATTCCTGCTCCATATGAATTGCAGGCCAGTTAATATGCGTGCTTCAAAGCAAAGGGGAAGGGCCTAGCAGGTTTAAGAACTGTAGCCATGAACAGGCTGCTTGCAATCCATTTTCTCACAGCAGCAAGGGACAGACCTGCCAAGAGAGCAGCGGCACACGTTTTGGGGGGCTGTCCAGCAACTAAGACTTTGACCTGGGGATCGCAGCGCTCCCTGCCTCCCCATGACCATACAACCCGGTAATATTGATCTATAGCTTATACCTTTAAGCCTTGTACATTATCGTTGTATTTTTTCTCTGACTGCAAATCCATTGTAATTACGTTATATAGTTTTACTGTATATTTCTGTAATTATCTAGTGCGCCCTTAAGGCAATTAAACCATAAAATTAATCTTGGGCTGATGCTTTTACTCTGATCACGAATCTTAAAATACCCAGTGGGTAACAGGACAACCTCCCCGGCGGCCATTTGCTCTAGGTGCAGTTCCCTTACTGACCTGAGAGACAAAGGGGGCGCCGGAGAGCTGTACCTGTGGAGTTACGTCCCATTGGTGACGTGGGAGAAAAGGGGATCGTCCTTCACATTTGGTAGCGGCGGTGGGATCAGAAGCTGTGATACCAGGGCTACCGTGTGGCGGTCGGCTTAGTTCCTCACATAATCCCTTGTAAAGGATTTCCGTTTTGGATGACTGCAAATTGGCAACCCCATATACCAACATGGGTATTGTTTTGTATGTAAATTCTTCAGACATGGAGATGGAATTTGATGCATAATAAAGTAAACTGAATTCCCAGTTATACCAGTTTCTGCATTATATGGCCATAAGGTCTTTTTTAAAAAAGAGACTTATAAAAGGGTATACGGTATTTCTTCTGCAATACATTCATTTACCAATATTCTGATTATTATTGCTGTAGCTGTCCTTCCCACTTTATGTGATATGGTTTTGAGGCACCTTTTTATAATGTTTTATGAAACATTTTTTAATTTTTGTCGAAATAAAGTATTTTATTCTCTACTATTGTGCAAACACTTTGTGATCTTTAGGCTGCTTAATTGCCGCTTGATCAATATGGCTCTAACTTTTGTCAATGTTTTCAACACAAATTTCACCCCCATGACAAAAAAGACATGACAAGAAATGGTAGGTAGGCAAGTACAGGTTAAGAAAAGTCAAATACAGAAACAGATGGAATCTTGGTGCGGCATGTAAAGGTTTGAAATTAGACTAGTAAACCTGTATAAAACAGTTATGCACAGTAATAGGTCTAGATTTTTATTTATTTTTTTTTACAAAATTATCCCCTTCCTTTACAAAAATAACTTGACGAAAAATGATAGATAGGTACATAAACACCCCAAAAGCCAAAAACTGCAACAGGCCACCGTCCACTCACCATTTCTGCGTCTCACAAAGATATGGTACTTAGTACCAAAATCTAGAATATTTTGCTTAAAACCACAGTACAATTTTCCACTGATCTGTCCTTGTGTTGCCTGGCACAAAAGTCTCTTCTTGCTTGCAGCCCACAGAAGTGGTGTCTTTGCAGCAATTAGACCACAAAAATCTGCTTCTTGCAGTCTCCTCTGGACAGTTTATACTGAGATGTGTCGGATACTTGATGTCTGTGCATCATATATGAGGGCGGTTATTCGAAGGTCCTGTCAATGTGTGGTTTCTAAGACTGTAAACCTGATGAACTTATCCTCTGCAGCGTAGTTAATTCTTGGACTTCCTCTCTTGTAGTGGTCCTCTCGTGTGCTAGTTTCATTTTACCTTCATGGTTCTTGCAATTTTCTATATCGACTAACCTTCATGTCTAAAGTAATGATTGACTATCATTTCTTTTAGAACAGGTGTAATATATGCCACAGCACTGTATAGAACGATGCATCAACACTGCATCTGCAAAACACATAATTTGGTCGCAAACACTTTCTGAAGGCTACCGATTCCAACACTGGACTCTTGACAAGGCATACCTGTTCATTGGAAACCATTCCAAGTAAACTACCTGATGAAGCTGTTTGAGAAAATGCCAAGAGGGTTTAAAGCTATCAGAGTAAAAGGAAGGAGTCATTTGAGGAATCTAGAGTTTAACACATTCTGGTTTGCTACATTACTCCTTGTTTGAAAAGGTCTTGCTTTTTGGTTTTACTGTCTTAATCTGAATTTACCAGGTGCACATTCCAATTTGAAAAAGGAAAAAGTTAAATGAACAGGTGTCCAAACTTTTGAATGGTATTGTATATCAGTGGCTCTTTGGAGAAATATCAAGAATTCTATTTCAAATTAAATAATTATCAAATAATACAAAGTAAAAAGACCAGGGATTGAGCCTGGATATTAAGCTAACCAATCAAGTAAACTCATGGCCAAAAGTGACACTGGCTCAGCTTTGTCAATTCGCCTGTCAGTGCCGGGGGGCACGGTTATAGCCGGAGCTCTGTATTTTCGGAGCAGTGACTGAACAGCATTGCCCCATAACGGAGCTGAATGCTGCCTGGGAAAATTAAAGTTAATTTTCTCCCCACAGCATTCAGCTATGTGCAGGCACTGGGGGCAGGTTAGTAATGTTATTAACCTGCAGATTAACCCCAAATCTGCAGATTAACAGCGTTTTTTTCTAGTGACAGGTTCCCGTTAATATTTGGTTGCACACCCTTTGGAATAAATATCTGCAATATATCGCTTACTATGACCATCAACAAACATCTTACACCTCTTAACTGGAATTTTGGACTACTTTTCTTTTGCAAACTGCTCCAGGTGTCTCATTTTGAAGGCTGCCTTCTCCCAGCAACCATTTTAAGATCTCTCCACAGGTGTTCAGTGGGACTGATCTGGTTTCAGGTGTGATTTTCATATAGCCTACACCTGCTACTTGCCACAGGTGAGTTTGAACGAGCATCACGTACTTAAAACAATTGTTTACCCACATTTTTTATAAGGTGCCAACAATTTTATCTGGCCCAATTTTAGAGTTTGGTGTGAAATTATGCCCAATTTGCCTTTTTTTTTTTTTTTTTGTGCTTCAATACACACAAAGGAAATAAAGATATCTAACAAAACATGTGTAATTGCAATAATTTTCTATGAGAAATACTTCATTTTCTGGAACAATTTCAAGGGTACCATTACTTTTGGCAATGACAATATATAGTACAATTGCTAAAACCTCACAGGAAGGAATAATAACCTCGTGTTCAGCTGTTATTACCCATGGTAGCCCTATTTTCGAATATAACAATAAACCTCAGCAGTATCTATTACTAAGGAGCATACAAGTGACATTCCTGCATCTGGCTTTACATGCCAGCTAATCAGAGCTGCACAGAAATCTTTATGCTCCCATGAAACCTTATGCAAATGCCAAAGACTGTATGTCACAATTAATCATGACGTAGGAGTATTATACAAAACTGTTTCACCATTTCCATTTTCTTTTTTGTTGCTTTATTGCTGAGGGTCATATAATTAATGCAGAATGATGTTATCACTCTCATGGGACAGGATTCATTCCACTTGACTGGTTCCACATGAACAATAAATAAATCAGTAGGGTGTCTAAGCATGGGCAGACCTAAACATTGCCTTTTATCACCTTTCATGCTGCTTCTATTAACCCTTGGAGGTTCACAAAATAGTCCAAGCATGAAGACCTAAAATAGGGAAAAAATTCTATACTACATTTCATTTTCATTTTTTCCCTTTTCTAGAGAAATTGTTCTGTAAATTTGAGAAACAGTTTGCAGGAAAAAATCTTCAATGTTTGAGATTTACTAGTTGCAAATGTAGGAAAACAATAGTTACCATAAGAGGGCAGACATAGAAAATAAATAGGTTGAAAGGAGTAGGTAACTGTTTGGCCACGTAAAGGGTACACTGAGCCCCTTTGCTAGGTTTGAACAGTCATTTTGTGCTGACAGACTTCCTTTACATTGTTTACTGTACTTAATCAAGACTGATGTGGTAAAAATAAATAAGCCAAGATAGGACAATTTATATCGATTATGATTCCCCTCTGTATTCTCCGTACAGGAAGATTATCACATGACCGTATGCCTGCGATTTAGATACTTGCGGTCACATGCCCACTAGACTTACCAGAGTTCTCTCAACAGAAGACAATTAAGAGATGCCAGATACATGCAGACTAGACATGGCATGAGATCGAGCCAAGAGGACTATTGACGTTTTCTTTTAGTCCATTTTTTTAATTTGCTCTAATGCATTACTGACAAATTGATTTCTAGTGCAATGTTTATTGCGGTTTTAATATTTTTGACACTGATGTAATTTCTATGAAGCGTTTAAGAGTTTTAACAGTAACAAAATCTAGCAGAAAAAAAAAAAACTATAGGTACAAGCATTAAACTTTTAGGTCTGTTGGCTAACTAGCTAGTCCGATACGACCAGTCCTGATCCAGATACAAACAGGTAAATACAAGCCCAATTTCTGTAAGCTAGCAGACAGAACTTAAAGGGGTACCCTGGGGAGATTATAATATATATATAGAAATTGTACTGTCTCTGCCCTCAAACTAAGAAGATGAGCTGCCCAGTGCAGTTTAGAACACTTGTAATTCCATGTGACAGCAGCTGCTCATCACTGCTCTCCCCTCCAGTCTGAGCTATTACGTCACACACCAATGTTAGGGTATGTGCACACGTTGCGGATTTGTCTGTGGAATTTTCCGTGCAGATTCTGCCTCTCTTGGCAGAAAACGTAGGCAAAAAACCACGTAGATTTCATGCGGATTTGCCTTACTCAATGGGTGCAGAAACGCTGCAGTTCCGCAAAAAGAATTGACATGCTGGAAAAAATAAAACGCAGCAAATCCACGCGGATTTTTCCGCAACATGTGCACACCAATTCTCAAATTACCATTGACTATCATTGGTACTGTACTACACTGCGGATTTAACCAAAAAGAGGCCAATTTATAAACGCTCATCCATATATAGACAATCAAATTTTTAAAAAATCATAAACATAATACAGAATATTAATGACAAAGGAGAAGGCAAAAACCTAGATACCGCCATTCAGTTAAATGGATGCCTAAAGCCATATATCATGAAATGCTTTGTATTAACAACAGAACAGATAGGTATCAGGATGCTGTGATATGATTATACAAGGCTGTCCATCAATAAATGAATAAAGTGCACAGTGCACATAATGGAAAAATTCCAAAAATAATTTTGGAATTGGAATACACTGCGGATTTGATGCAATTCCACGTGTCCAAAAATGCTGCGAATCCGCATCAAAATCTGCAATGTGTGCACATACCCTAAAGCTTCCCCCGCGAGTAATATCCAGCCTGAGAAGAGGAGGCGATGCCCGCTTCCTGCTAGTATCCCTGCAGTTAAGGAGACATTATCAGAGGGCTGATGTGACAGGAGCTGCTTTTCACTGCACTGCTCATTCCTCCCGCCAGGGATGTTACAGCAGTGTGCAGATCCATGCTGTTACCATCAGCCAGTCTCCTGATAATAGCAGATTCTCTGCAGGAACAGGGGACGTGGCCATGCCACCTCTTACTCACAGGGAGGAGCTGCACACTGGTGTGTGATGCAACGTCCCAGGTGGGAGGGGGGGAGCAGTAAGGAGCAGCTGCTGTCACATGGAATTACAAAATGTTATAAAGATAATTAAATTGCACTGGCCATCTCATCTTTATAGTTTATGAAGGCAGGGACAGTACAAAACTATTGTACCCCACCGGAGTACCAGTTAAAGGCATCTTAGAGTATATCAGATAAAGCCAAGACATTGCACATGCTCTGCATCCATCTTATTTACTTAAACATACAGAATCTCTAGAACACATCTATTTCTTGTTACCAAGGATCATTTTTTACAAATAAGCCATATGTTAGAATTACTGGCATGACTAATGATTTCCATCCTATACACAGTTCCCAGAGAATCTGATACCAAATGCAAGACCCACTCATATTCCACAGGTCTTAACTTCCACACCTTCAAACGTATAACCTCCCTGACCCAACGAGTAATGTTGCTTATCAGAATAAGTCAGATTGTTGGCTTTCACAATATTTCTAATTAACTAAAAGATAGAAAGAGGCAAATCTAAAAGACTTGGACTATTTAGACCATCAAGCCCGCATACTTTTCCTAATTACTGTAAATACTTAAACTTTATATGAACTCTTGCGTTTCCCTCCCCTCAATTTTCGGTCCCCTTTGCTCTATACAGAGAATTATTTTAGTGTATCTAGCTCAGTTTGGCATCAGAGGGGCCTGTCTTGCATTTGCTCAACAGTACATGGAAAGCTACCCCATCACCATAGGAGCTAAAATCTTCAGTTATGTCTGCTTTTCTTAAGAGTATATTCAGAACATCTGGCTTTGGCTACAACTAAACATGGCAACAAGGGCATCTCCTTTATTGCAAATAGTATACTACGAAGGCAGGAAATCTAACAATCCAGAATAATATTAGTAAGACTATCAAAAAGAAAACTTTGCTACGTACACTGCTCAAAATAATAAAGGGAACACTCAAATAATACATCCTAGATCTAAATGAATGAAATTTCTCATTGAATACTTTGTTTCAGGGTGGATAAAAATCAATGATTTTTTTTAAAAAAATCGGATTTTTTTGATTTAAATCGGATTTTTTTCAATAAACTGCTTTTTGAGGAAATATTTTACCATCCAAAGGTTCTTCCATCATGAGATAAAGCTGAGTTGTTTAACTCAGTAGAATAAAGGCTGTATATGTGTAACATTCACAATGCCATGCTCTTCCAGAGGTTTCTGTAGGATTAGTGGGCAGTTTCTCTCCTATATTATCACAGACACTCGCTTTACTTACGCAGTTCTCAAAACTGAATTTGACTCCGC
This sequence comes from Oophaga sylvatica, assembly GCA_033576555.1. Lineage (NCBI taxonomy): Eukaryota > Metazoa > Chordata > Amphibia > Anura > Dendrobatidae > Oophaga > Oophaga sylvatica. The sequence goes on along the minus strand of JARQOD010000005.1, from coordinate 155,252,687 downwards.
AGAGGTCCCAGCCTCTTCTTCACGGCAAAAATGTTACAACATGAACAGAGTTGAGAAAAAGACCTTAATCCTATTGTTCTACAAACCTATATGAATACAGAATCAACCCCTTCAGTGCCAAGTCCAAGAAGTTAGACAATATGTTTCTGATTGTTTGGAGTGGAATAGATCTGCACAACACAAGAAGAATGTGAATCTAAGTGTGAGGAGGAGGAAGGGCAAGCAGACAAGAAAATGAAAGTGAAACTTTGAGCACAATACTGCAGCATAGCCACAGACAGACAAGTCTGGATCTGTTTGTGTGTACGATCTGAGGTTTATTACATTCTTTCCTTATAATGGCAGCAGGCCGTAAAAGAGACCCAGTTTGGGAATATTTTAATGAAGCTCCTTCGCCTATCGGTAAGGCAGGCATGCGTGCAAAATGCAAACGATGCAAGGCCTGGTGGCGCGAATGAGGCAACATCATGAGAAGTGCGGTGATGAAGATGACCAAAGAAACACTTCTGAACAGGCAGGATCTTCAGGTTGGTAAACATTTTTATTGAATCCTATTTCTAAAGACTGAACTGTCATGTGTGAGAAAAATTATATTTCTTATTATTACTGCATGTTACTGTCATTTGGTACAGTTATGAAGAAAAACAAATATTCCTTTTGGGGCAGTGCTGTGTTGTGTACAATAAGCAGAAATTGTATAAACAATAAAATAACAGCATTGACTTTTTTTGTTTAGGGGAATTCATGGATTCTGGAAACTATCCACCTCCAAGATCACCATCATCCTGTTCTACAGTTTCAGAGTTATCCATCCATGATAGTGCTTCATTAGCAGCAGCATCATCATCAGACACCCACAGCCACATATCACCATCACCCAAAAGGAAGAAAAAACCTTTACCTCCTGGAACCACCATAGATAGGTTTGTGATAAGAACTAGCAGATTAGAAAAAGAGTTGATTGATGAAAAAATTGCCCAGTTTATTTATGCAACAAACTCTTCTTTCCGTCTGACTGAGAACCCACATTTCATTAATATGGTTCAGTCACTGAGACCAGGATAGAGTCCACCCAGCAGAGCTGATGCTGCAGGGAAACTGCTGGATCAATTGTATGACAGAGAAATGGAGCAATGTGCAACAGCTCTGGAGGGTAAAATTGTTAACCTAAGTATTGATGGGTGGAGTAATGTCCACAATGATCCTATTGTATGTGCTTGTATAACAACAGAAGAAGGTAAAGTCTTCCTTGCACAAACAACTGATACGTCAGGAAATGCACACACAGCAGAATACTTACAAGAAGTGGCAGTAAAAGCTATAACAACATGTGAACAAAAATTCAAATGTCTAGTACGCAGTTTGGTCACTGACAATGCTGCAAACGTATCCAAGATGAGAAGAAATTTAGAAGAGCAGGGAGGGAATACAAAGCTAATAACATATGGTTGCAGTGCTCATTTGCTGCACCTCTTAGCCAAAGACTTAAGTGAAAGTGTTCCAGAAATAAAGGCTAATGTTGTTGAAATTGCTAAATACTTCCGTAATAATCATTTTGCTGCAGCAGCTCTGAAAAGGATGGGTGGAACCAAGCTAACGCTCCCACAAGATGTTAGATGGAACTCTGTGGTGGACTGTTTTGAGCAGTATATCAAAAACTGGCCTATTCTGATGACACTTTGTGAAGAAAATCGAAATAAAATAGATGGCACTGTCACGGCCAAAATCCTCAACATTGGGCTTAAGAGAAATGTTGAACATATGCTGAGCTTCCTGAAACCCATCTCTCAAGCTTTAAACAAAATACAGAAAAATAGCTGTTTTATTGCGGATGCTGTTGAAATTTGGAAGGAACTGAGTGAACACTTAAAAACAGAACTACACATGGACAGAATTAAATTACAAGCAGTAAACAAACGAATGGGACAAGCACTGACTCCAGCCCTTTTTTTTCGGCAAATATTGTCAATATCCAATATCAGGGTCAAAACCTAAGTGCTGAGGAAGAGGAGTTAGCTATGACATGGGTATCCAGCAATCATCCATCTTTAATGCCAACTATAATAAACTTCAGAGCTAAGGGGGAACCATTCAAGAAATATATGTTTGCTGAAGATATTTTAAGGAAGGTCACACCAGTAAACTGGTGGAAGTCACTTAAGCGCTTGGATTTAGAGACTGTTCAAGTAATGATTTCACTTTTAACAGCAGTTGCTTCATCTGCAGGCGTTGAAAGAATATTCTCTTCCTTTGGACTCATTCATTCTAAATTGAGAAATCGGTTGGGACCCAATAAAGCAGGAAAGCTTGTTTTTCTTTTCCAGATTATGAATAGGAACAAAGAAGAAGATGATGATTAAGATGACGACGAGTGAGATACAGAGGACAGCAGGGACAGTAGTATTTAAGTTTTTCATGTGTCGGCTGGGCTGACAGTCTAAGTTTCTTAAAATATATATATATATTTTGTTTAGCCAAATTAGTTACCAAACATGGATGTTTGTTTAAGCAAATAACTTATGCTGTAATGTTGTTATTGTTTCAGTTGAATAAATTATTTAAATTGTTATTAAGGTCAGGATTATTTTTCTCCTTCCTAAGTACAACAGAACAGTGGTGTCCAAATATGAATGAGACTACTGGACTCGTGACCCCGCCTAGAACTACTGAAAGGAGTCATTTTGACTCCTTGCTTGTTTTCGTTTATTTTTAGAGTTTCATTTGTGGTTATTTATTAATAATTATATTTTTTGTAATGTATTATTATTGTGAGATCCAACAGTAATGCTTTTGATTGTTTTTTTTCTGCTTTTCTTATTTTTCTACAGAAAATAACAATAATTATAGACGTTTTTCAAACATTTTTTTTTATTCAAGTGCACACATATAAACAACAACTGAAGAACAAAAAGCAGAGAAAATGTAGGTGGAGGAGCATAAAAATGATAATATGGCGCAGAATTCACCTTCTAAACATTTGGTGTTTCGCATTTTAGGCATTGCCTTTGATTTATGGCAGTACATAGCCCACACAAAGACTTACCACAAGTCTTACAATTGCCGACAGATCTATTTTCTTGCACTTTTCTTTGATCTGGCAAAATTTTGTTTGAACCATCACTTCTGAGCATGTAGAAACTTGGGACGTGGAACCCTTTTCCCTATCTGTGACATAAGGACCACTCAACTCTCTCACAAGCGTTTGCAAAAATGCCTTGCGTGACATTTTTTGGTGGGTTATCTCATTGAATATTATCCATGCATTTATACCCGCAAAGTCTAAGGCATTTTCAAATGCATGAACAGGCCATCTCCTTGTGCATGTTCGTGTGGTATATTTTCGTGCCATCTGATCCACTACATCTACTCCATATTTTGTTTCATTGTAAAACTTTACCTTTTCTGGAGTTTTTTTAGCGGAATCAGACGCAACAACAACATCAGGATGGACGGAACTCAAAATGACAACATTTTTGTTGGGCTTTCCTTGATATACTGTAAGTGTAAAATTGTCTTCATTTCTAAACACTTTAGTGTTGTACAATTCCTCTTTCATGGATTTTATTTCTTTAGCCACTTCTCGCCTTATCTTGTTCAGTGTTCCCACGATGGTTGTTCCTTTGCTTTTTAGCTGTTTAGCTAATTTTACTGAAGTAAAATAATTATCGGTTGTAACATTGCGACCTTTTTTCAAAAACGGGTCCAATAACTTCATTACCACATGGTCAGCTAAACGGTCCTCAGCACGGCGTGTGTCATCTTTGCCTAGATAAGGGAAGCCATTTGCCAGATATTTGCTCTCCTTATCAACAGCTAGCCAATATTTGTGGCCATATTTATCTGGTTTGGAAGGCATGTACTGCGTGAATGGACACCTAGTTTTGCTTGGGAAAAGTTGCTCATCCACCGTTATGTATGGGCCAGGTTTGTAACACGCAATACAATTTTCAATAAACCTGTCCCACACAGTAGAAAATAGAGCAAACTTGTCCGTTTGCAGTCTCTCCGATCGAGTAGATTTCTCATCAAATCTGAGAAACCTCATCATTTCAACAAAGCGGTCCCTAGACATTGTCGCTTTGCAAAACGGTAAAACACAAGGAAAATGTGAAAAGTTGACATGTAAATTGAACTACATCTATATGAACATCAGGGTAAATAAGACAGAGTGAAAAAATTATGCACAAAACTTTATAGCAACATTTAGTGACAAAAGGACCTCAAAATATAGTAGGGAGTCAAAATGACTCCCTTCATTAGTTCTTGGTAAATTTTGAAAAAAAACGCGCAAATTTTTCACCAAAATTATTTATTCTCACAAAATCTTTTTTCACATCATATTTGAGGAAAAGTCACCGAGTTTCAAGCCGGAATTCTGAAAAATGAGTTCACAGAAGAGAAATAAAAAACGAAAGGAGTCAAAATGACTCCATCAGTAGTTCTAGTGTTAACCCATTAAACTGGGGAGAAAAAAGTAATATAAAAAGTGATTCTAAAAATCTTCATCTACTTGCATGTTAAAGTAGCAAGAACTAGTTTAGGTAGAAACTTTGATTTAAATCACTGATTTAAATCATGCCTTACTGACTAGTGATTTAAATCGTGATTTAAATCAGTTTGATTTAAATAAAATCCACCCTGCTTTGTTCTGTACAAAGTTGAATGTGCTGTCAACATAATCACACAAAAATCATCAATGGAAATCAAATTTTTGAACCAATGGAGGCCTGGATTTTGAGTGACCCCCAAAATGTGGCCCTTCAAAGAAATGCCACCCCACACCATTACTGACCCACTGCCAAACCGGTCATGCTGAAGGATGTTGCAGGCAGCAGGTTCACACTCAGCACATGTGACAGGCATGACAGAGTCTGGAGACGCTGTGGAGAGCGATCTGCTGCCTGCAACATCCTTCAGCATGCCCGATTTGGCACAAACAGCCCTCCATGTGCTTGTCAGAGGTAGCCTGACTGCTGTTAGGTACTGAGATGAGATCCTCAGACCCCTATTGAGACCATATGCTGCTGCGGTTGGCCCTGGGTTCCTCCTAATGCAGGAGGATGGCCAGACCTCATGTGGCTGGAGTTTGTCAGCAGTTCCTGCAGCTATGGACTGGCCTGCCCGTTCCCCAGACCTGAATCCAATTGAGCACATCTGGGACAGCATGTCTTGCTCCATCCACTAATATCACGTTGCACTACAGACTGTCCAGGAGTTGACGGATGCTTTAGTCCAGGTCTGGGAGGAGATCCCTCAGGAGAATATCCGCAACCTCCTCAGGAGCATGCCCAGGCGTTGTAGGGAGGTCATACAGGCACGTGGAGGCCACACATAATACTGAGCATCATTTTGACTTGTTTTCACTTTAATTTTGTCTTGTTTTGATTTTCATTTTGACTTGTTTCCACTTTCATTTTGGGGGTCTTTCCAAATCCAGGCCTCCATTGGTTCAAAAATTTGATTTCCATTGATGATTTTTGTGTGATTATGTTGACAGCACATTCAACTTTGAACAGAACAAAGTATTCAATGAGAATATTTCATTCATTTAGATCTAGGATGTGTTATTTGAGTGTTCCCTTTATTTTTTTGAGCAGTGTAGTTTCGATAATAGTAAAGATTTTTGATTAATCAAAGGAAGCACAACTTTTTAATGTGAATCAAGGCACACTGGAAAATAACAGCAAGTGTGCATATCTACACAGTATTGCTCATTTTCTCGTTTACTTTGTAACACAAATTTATATTTTCCTGGCCCATACGGACGATTTGCTGTCCAGGAGCCTAGGAAAGCTAGACACACAACCCACAAGAACTGGAATGGAGGCCATAATAAAATGCTTGGAGAAAAAAGAAATTGATGTGAAACTGAGAAATGACTGCATAAATTTATTTTTCTCCAACTGGAGAGAAACAAAGCAAGGGTTTATATTAAAGCAACAAAAACTCTAGAAATGCATGATAAAAGCACACAGAAGTAATGCTTGCCTATAGTGTTTGACTGTTTGAAGAATCTTTCTTGCAGATACAGGTCCTTCTCAAAAAATTAGCATATAGTGCAAAATTTCATTATTTTCCATAATGTAATGATTACAATTAAACATTCATATATTTTAGAATCATTACACACCAACTGAAATTTGTCAGGTCTTTTATTGTTTTAATACTGATGATTTTGGCATACAACTCCTGATAACCCAAAAAACCTGTCTCAAAAAATTAACATATTTCAACCGTCCAATAAAATAAGTGTTTTTTAAAAACAAACAAAAAAAACCATCAAATAATAAAGTTCAGTTATGCACTCAATACTTGGTCGGGAATCCTTTTGCAGAAATGACTGCTTCAATGCGGCGTGGCATGGAGGCAATCAGCCTGTGACACTGCTGAGGTGTTATGGAGGCCCAGGATGCTTCGATAGCGGCCTTAAGCTCATCCAGAGTGTTGGGTCTTGCGTCTCTCAACTTTCTCTTCACAATATCCCACAGATTCTCTATGGGGTTCAGGTCAGGAGAGTTGGCAGGCCAATTGAGCACAGTAATACCATGGTCAGTAAACCATTTACCAGTGGTTTTGGCACTGTGAGCAGGTGCCAGGTCGTGCTGAAAAATGAAATCTTCATCTCCATAAAGCATTTCAGCCGAAGGAAGCATGAAGTGCTCCAAAATCTCCTGATAGCTAGCTGCATTGACCCTGCCCTTGATGAAACACAGTAGACCAACACCAGCAGCTGACATAGCACCCCACACCATCACTGACTGTGGGTACTTGACACTGGACTTCAGGCATTTTGGCATTTCCTTCTCCCCAGTCTTCCTCCAGACTCTGGCACCTTCATTTCCGAATGACATGCAAAATTTGCTTTCATCAGAAAAAAGTACTTGGGACCACTTAGCAACAGTCCAGTGCTGCTTCTCTGTAGCCCAGGTCAGACGCTTCTGCCGCTGTTTATGGTTCAAAAGTGGCTTTACCTGGGGAATGCGGCACCTGTAGCCCATTTCCTGCACACGCCTGTGCACGGTGGCTCTGGATGTTTCTACACCAGACTCAGTCCACTGCTTCCTCAGGTCCCCCAAGGTCTGGAATCGGTCCTTCTCCACAATCTTCCTCAGGGTCCGGTCACCTCTTCTCGTTGTACAGCGTTTTCTGCCACATTGTTTCCTTCCAACAGACTTCCCATTGAGGTGCCTTGATACAGCACTCTGGGAACAGCCTATTTGTTGAGAAATTTCTTTCTGGGTCTTACCCTCTTGCTTGAGGGTGTCAATGATGGCCTTCTTGACATCAGTCAGGTCGCTAGTCTTACCCATGATGGGGGTTTTGAGTAATGAACCAGGCAGGGAGCCTCAGGAATCTTTTGCATGTGTTTAGAGTTAATTAGTTGATTCAGAAGATTAGGGTAATAGGTCGTTTAGAGAACCTTTTCTTGATATGCTAATTTTTTGAGACAGGTTTTTTGGGTTATCAGGAGTTATATGCCAAAATCATCAGTATTAAAACAATAAAAGACCTGACAAATTTCAGTTGGTGTGTAATGAATCTAAAATATATGAAAGTTTAATTGTAATCATTACATTACGGAAAATAATGAAATTTAGCACTACATGCTAATTTTTTGAGAAGGACCTGTATCTCGCAAACAATACAGGTTTTAATCTCTTCTTGATCCCTTAGATTTTCAGTCCTGAGGGGCTTTAGTACTGGTATGAGACTACACAGCTCTTGTACCCCCACTGTGGGCAAAAGGGGGCTCCTAATGCATTCAATTGTCCTACGGTGCATTTACACATCTAGGTCAAATCTTAGAGTGCCGTTCGATTTTTTTTTCCTTGGACTGCACTCAGACTCAAAGTTTCACAGATCCAGTCACACACCCGTGAAAAAGAAGGATCCAAAAACGAGATCGGTGAAACATCTGTTCCGTTGTTGTGGATCAGAATGAGGGCGTACTCAGTGGGTCAGTGTGTGGTCTGATAAAAAACATATGGGCAGCACTCAGATATTTGAATACACCCTTAAAGGATGTCTAATGTTTGAGGGTGTTCAACATGGCGGGAAAAAAGGTGAAAATGAGTTAACACCTGAGAGACTTTATTTTTTTTTTTTAAAGGGATTTGTCTGGTAACAAGACTATTGATCACTTAGGATAGTTCATTAATGTCAGAGAAGAGAGGGTCCAACATCCTGTACACCCAGATGATAACACATTGCCCAGAGCTGCACTGCGCAACTTCATTTAATGGGAAGAAGCAACTGCAAAGTACAGGAAAACAGCTTCTGTTCAAGAGAGAAGAGACCACCGCATTGCAGCTCCCTTCAACGTTGTTACATCCGGCAACTGACAGCTGATGGATGCAGGTGTCGTACCACCACTAATTATCTTTTCGATAAGATATCAATATCTTGAGACCAGACAACCCTTTTAGTGATATTGCACATTGACCCCTTCTCTTCATTTGTAAGAAGATGTGTTTATAGTGGATATTGTAATCTAACACTGGGAATACCAAGGGTGTTGAGGTAAGAAGAGGCTGCTCACACTGCTGTCCACCGTCTATCTGATCTAACACTGGAGATACCAGGGGTGTTGAGGTAAGAAGAGGCTGCTCACACTGCTGTCCACCGTCTATCTGATCTAATACTGGAGATACCAGGGTTGCTGAGGTAAGAAGAGGCTGCTCACACTGCTGTCCACCCTGACCCCTGTCTATCTGATCTAATACTGGAGATACCAGGGGTGTTGAGGTAAGAAGAGGCTGCTCACACTGCTGTCCACCGTCTATCTGATCTAATACTGGAGATACCAGGGGTGTTGAGGTAAGAAGAGGCTGCTCACACTGCTGTCCACCCTGTCTATCTGATCTAATACTGAAGATACCAGGGTTGCTGAGGTAAGAAGAGGCTGCTCACACTGCTGTCCACCCTGTCTATCTGATCTAATACACTGCTGGGCATCCTGTAGATCTAATCTAAATCTGGACATATCCATGGTGAGGAAGTAGGAAGAGGCTGCTCACACTACTCTACAATAGCAGTTGTCATAAGATGGAGAACATATATCTTGCACTGTCAATCAGCTCACAACAGTGGAGATTCCTACTGTATATGCTCGTAGGTACCATCCTATTAACTATTAATACATTTTGTATTTAAGGTATTTAAAGGGAATCTATCAGGTCCCTAAATGCTGGCAATCTGTCAGCATTAGATGTTGAGTTCAGGGACTGACAAGAGGACGCTGGTGGTGTAGGGAACTTCAATCATGCCCACGAAGGCACAATTATAGCTACTGGGGGAGGATTAGGCAGGAAACGTGAATGCCCAACTGGACTAGTCCACGTTAATTTTCATAATCTCCACAGCAGTATATAAGTTTTTTTGCTCAAATAGATGCACTTATGGTAGCACAGGAACGTTAATGAATGACTACGGTTGGCAGCAGCTTAACATCTTGTGATCTGACTAGTTCCCGTAAAGAATATATAGGAAAAGTTATTTTCTTTAGATTTTTCTTTTAATTACTAAAGAACTCCTTTAAAAAGGAGCACTCAGGAAACATAGATAGATAGATAGATAGATAGATAGATAGATAGATAGATAGATAGATAGATAGATAAACAAGAAAAATAGGAACAGCACAGTCAGTAACACATTGGGTGCAAAATCCTTCAGCAAATCATCCAATACTTGCCCAAATCCATAGAAACAAAAAGGCAGCACTCCAAAAATGAGGTAGATATGTGCATTTATTCAAGCCAACATGGCGTGGCGACGTTTCGGCTCACAATGAGCTTGAGAAAGGCTTATTGTGATCCGAAACGTCGCCACGCCATGTTGGCTTGAATAAATGCACATATCTACCTCATTTTTGGAGTGCTGCCTTTTTGTTTCTATAGATAGATAGATAGATAGATAGATAGATAATGGATAGATAGATAGATAGATAGATAGATAGATAGATAGATATCTTCTCTACTGATACAATGACATTTAGTACATAGGACTAGTACTTAATTTTCTGAAGTGTCTGGAGAGTTTTTTATAAATTAGTACTTTTGTCTTCATAAATTAGAGGGTTTGTGAATTCTCCTGACATGTCAGCACCAGTAAATATTTGCACTCCAGATAAACAAGCACTTCTGCTATTCCAACAGGAAATGTAAGAGTAACTTAACAAGTGAATGATCAGTCCCCTTGTAAAGGGACTGTCAGGTCTAAAATGATAAACCTGCAGTCACCCTGTGTGATTGCGGACTTATAAATCCCCAGCGCATGCACAGTTTGCCGGTTTCTTAGATGGGACCAGCGGTGATGTATGAGTTATACATACTCCCGGAGAGAACCCGACTAGAGGGCGTGGCCTGGCTCCATACACTTGAGAGGCCACGCCCACTGCACGGTCCCATTACTAAACAAGGCGACTAGACGCAATACAAGTGTATGGAGTTAGGCCACGCCCAGCAGTCAGGCTCTGGCCCGGAATATGCATAAGGCCACGTTCACATGTTCAGTATTTGGTCAGTATGTTACCTCAGTATTCATAAGCCAAAATCAGGAGTGGAACAATCAGAGGAAAAGTATAATAAATAGTTTCTTGACGTGTTTCTATCACCCACTACAGGTTTTGGCTCACAAATACTGAGGTAAAATACTGAACGTGTGAACATGGCCTGACACATACGTACCCGCCAGTCGCGGCTCAGAAACTGGTGAATCCTCACAGCACAGTGCGTGCATGGGGTCAGTCATAACTCTTGTCATTTTGGACAGGACAACCCCTTTAAACTGTAAAAAATTAAGTATTCATAAATTTCCAGGGGGGAAGAGAAATGTTCAAATGCTTCTATGAGAGGATGATGCAGGACGTTTAATGAGGAATATAAGCATTTAGAAAAGCCGGCGTGCTAGGAGAGCTGGCAGACCATCCTATAAGACCAAACAAAGAAGGAATGCATTTAATAGGTAGAACTGCATGCTAATAGACTCCACGCCGATTGACATGGCATACAACCAACTATTAAACTATGAATGGACAAGATGTGAAATCATGAGAGCCTGTACCCAGCTGTTCTCACATCATGTACAGAAATACGGATGGGAAGGTTGTCAGGTTCATTCTGGTGCTGAGCAGATGAAATGACTGTTCCTTCTGATAGCAGATGGCATACTAGAATTACTAGTTGTGCCTAATATTTCTTATGGCACGCAGAAAATAAATCCAGAATATGTAAATTACTGTCACCAGGATAGGTCAGGTTTCCTTATCCAAACTCAAAACTGAAACCATCTGCTACCCCAACATGTTTACGTGGCTATGGGGCAAATCTATTGTACTCATTTTATTGTACACAAAATCCCCGATTCATCAATGCGGAAAAGCTTTTAAAGGTCGAAAAAACTTTGCAACTTTAAGTTTTCATCCCAGTTTTGCCCAGCTCCACCAAAATGGGTGAACCTGGGAGGAACCGTGGCACAATGTTGTGTCTCCAGCTCAAAATCACGACGAGGGGCAGCGTGTGACAAATTTTACTCCAGTATCCAACTTTTTTTCAAAATGGCTACTGTGAATATAAAAAGATATACATAGCTCGCCGCCTCCTCCTTCATGCACAACAAAATTATATATAGCCTCTGCACTAAACTAAAACTCAAGCCCAAAGTGAAAATGTGATTTCTCGTATTATAAAGAATATCTTAAAAGATCAGCTGCAGTGACACCACATGAGATGCATTTTAAAGAGAGATGATACATGCTGACTGATCCAGGGGCAGCATGTATCAGTACTGGCGGTAGGATCTCAGCCTGGTATGTTTTTCTAAGAACCACTGTGGCGTTTCAGACAAAAACATACTTTAAAAGCTTCCAGGGACCGAGCCACTATGTTTACTAGTCAGACAGGTCCGTTACGGCTTCTCCCTACCTGCTGCCCTGGATTGACAGGTCTCAGGCTATACGCGCACTTAGGTAGAGACTTGTCAATCGAGGGCAGTGGCTGAGGAAAAGCTGACGGGGAACTGCTTGTCCAAATTTACAGCACAGCTCGGGCTCCGTGGAGGGGCAGCATGCAATAGCTATCAGGTTCTCCTTAAAGAAAAAAAATGCTGAACATTGGGCAAGGTGCAAACAAGCAAACACCAGTATACAACTTTTATTTGACTCAACAGCACCCCTCAATGAGGTTCACACATTCATATGCTATAAAAGTATTCGTAAAGAGTGTGCTAAAGCCGATACAATGTTTGCGAGCATTGTCGCTTTACAGATTTTAATGGCTTTTCATTTAACACTAGAACTACTGATGGAGTCATTTTGACTCCTTTCGTTTTTTATTTCTCTTCTGTGACTACATTTTTCAGAATTCCGGCTTGAAACTCGGTGACTTTTCCTCAAATATGATGTGAAAAAAGATTTTGTGAGAATAAATAATTTTGGTGAAAAATTTGCACGTTTTTTTCAAAATTTACCAAGAACTACTGAAGGGAGTCATTTTGACTCCCTACTATATTTTGAGGTCCTTTTGTCACTAAATGTTGCTATAAAGTTTTGTGCATAATTTTTTCACTCTGTCTTATTTACCCTGATGTTCATATAGATGTAGTTCAATTTACATGTCAACTTTTCACATTTTCCTTGTGTTTTACCTGCTTGTATTACTGTGTAATGCTGAACAAAATAGCTTGTTTACTCTAGGCTCTTATCTTATGCTAATTTTTGATTCATATATATTGACACATATAAAGAACTGTACGCTTGCAGAAGCATGCAGGAACAATAATTTACAGTTTACTCTATCTGATGAGGAGCTAGATGCATTCATTGCGATATTCTATGCTCGTGGAATATCTGGCACGAACCGTCACTCGATTAGCAGTATTTGGTGTAATGACTGGGGAATACCGTTTTGCAAAGCGACAATGTCTAGGGACCGCTTTGTTGAAATTATGAGGTTTCTCAGATTTGATGAGAAATCTACTCAATCGGAAAGACTGCAAACGGACAAGTTTGCTCTATTTTCTACTGTGTGGGACAGGTTTATTGAAAATTGTATTGCGTGTTACAAACCTGGCCCATACATAACGGTGGATGAGCAACTTTTCCCAAGCAAAACTAGGTGTCCATTCACGCAGTACATGCCTTCCAAACCAGATAAATATGGCCACAAATATTGGCTAGCTGTTGATAAGGAGAGCAAATATCTGGCAAATGGCTTCCCTTATCTAGGCAAAGATGACACACGCCGTGCTGAGGACCGTTTAGCTGACCATGTGGTAATGAAGTTATTGGACCCGTTTTTGAAAAAAAAGGTCGCAATGTTACAACCGATAATTATTTTACTTCAGTAAAATTAGCTAAACAGCTAAAAAGCAAAGGAACAACCATCGTGGGAACACTGAACAAGATAAGGCGAGAAGTGCCTAAAGAAATAAAATCCATGAAAGAGGAATTGTACAACACTAAAGTGTTTAGAAATGAAGACAATTTTACACTTACAGTATATCAAGGAAAGCCCAACAAAAATGTTGTCATTTTGAGTTCCGTCCATCCAGATGTTGTTGTTGCGTCTGATTCCGCTAAAAAAACTCCAGAAACGGTAAAGTTTTACAATGAAACAAAATATGGAGTAGATGTAGTGGATCAGATGGCACGAAAATATACCACACGAACATGCACAAGGAGATGGCCTGTTCATGCATTTGAAAATGCCTTAGACTTTGCGGGTATAAATGCATGGATAATATTCAATGAGATAACCCACCAAAAAATGTCACGCAAGGCATTTTTGCAAACGCTTGTGAGAGAGTTGAGTGGTCCTTATGTCACAGATAGGGAAAAGGGTTCCACGTCCCAAGTTTCTACATGCTCAGAAGTGATGGTTCAAACAAAATTTTGCCAGATCAAAGAAAAGTGCAAGAAAAATAGATCTGTCGGCAATTGTAAGACTTGTGGTAAGTCTTTGTGTGGGCAATGTACTGCCATAAATCAAAGGCAATGCCTAAAATGCGAAACACCAGATGTTTAGAAGGTGAATTCTGCGCCATATTTTCATTTTTATGCTCCTCCACCTACATTTTCTCTGCTTTTTGTTCTTCAGTTGTTGTTTATATGTGTGCACTTGAATAAAAAAAAATGTTTGAAAAACGTCTATTATAATTATTGTTATTTTCTGTAGAAAAATAAGAAAAGCAGAAAAAAAAAACAATCAAAAGCATTACTGTTGGATCTCCCAATAATAATACATTACAAAAAATATCATTATTAATAAATAACCACAAATGAAACTCTAAAAATAAACGAAACAAGCAAGGAGTCAAAATGACTCCTTTCAGTAGTTCTAGGCGGGGTCACGAGTCCAGTAGTCCTAGTGTTAAATATGCAAACTGTAATTTGTTCTGTACATTCTCTTCAACAGCTGATCTACACATCTCTAGGTTCAATAAGACTTAAATGAATAACCATTATACACTGTATATGACGAACATAAAAAGTGTATCAGTGGTAATGTAGGGGCAGAGTTCCCAATGCCAGTGATGTATCACTTAGTATACTGGGTGCAGCAGTTATTTTAGAAGCACAATTTTCTCTGCTGCAGATTGAGCAGAGCTCAGTTGTTGAGCTGTGTATAACCCCACACACATAACAGCTTTCTGTATAGTGACAGAGAGCTGTTAATCAGTGCTGGGGGAGTGGCCGGACTACCCCTCACAAGCCAAGTGGTCCTGGAATGATAATCTGCTGATAAACCATTAATTATATTGAAAAAGCAAATCACAGCCCAGTAAGTGACATATCCTTGTAATCATGGTCTCTGTTCCTACATTATCATGTTCTCAGAATACATAGCAAAAACCTGGTGACAGATTCAATTTAAATAGTCAACACTGTTTCAATCAACTTTGCATAGATCAATAGTACAAGTGAATACAAGAAACTTGGAAATATATCTTATCAGAAAAAAATGCTTCTTTCACCACGTATGAGCCACTTCATTCTCTCTGCCCTGCCTCACGGACTCATCTTTCACTCAGAAAAACAACTAAAATCAATGTTGCTCAAGACAATGGTAGAAGGAGGGAAGAGCAGAATTAGAGAGACACTGGTATTTAACTCACACAAGATCTGAATTCATAACTACAATGCTCAGTACTGCTGTACAATGTTCTCCTGGATGCTCTGACTTCTGATCATGTGCTAGACAAATGGGAGAAGAAGTCTCCTATGTCTGTGTGTCCTATGCATGGGAGACATCATAGCAGCTAGTCTCCATTGTAGGGGTTCTGCTCTCTTGTGGCTGCTTGGATATGCACAACCACAGGCTTTTTTAATATCAAAACAGCATAACATTTATTGTCCATCAAACTTTACAGCTCCAAAACCAAAAAAAAACAAAACAGCTTTTCTTCAATACAAGTGAATAACAAACAGTCCTTTCTTCAGGCACAAAGAAACAAGGTAAATATAGCAGCTTCACCAATCTCGGTATTTCAAGCTGAAGCAGTTCCAGCAGTTTAAACGCGTTCACCAAACACCTCTATTCAGCTCCAGTCCTATCTCCACTCTGCTGAGCTAATCAGCTGCTGTTATTAGGCCTGTAAACCCAGGGCTAGATTATGGGAACAACCTTTCCCACCCTGACTCTTTCAGTTGCTCCTAAATCCTGGACCCAAAATCCAGTCAAAACTCTCTCAGTAACTTAGTGTTAATGTTACAGGCTTTACATTATTGAGGCCATCCATCTCAGTGACACATATCTGCCATCCAGGACCTTACTTCCTGTGTCTTTTTAAACAATCTATTAACTGATTATTACATATAGAGCCTGAAAAGAGCAAATATTGTGAAGTATGTGAGATACAGGTCATACAAAAGCCAAAAACAGTATTCTTCTTCATGTACACACATGAAAGCTTATTCTGAAAAGTTAACTGAAAGATTGGTACAGACTTCACAATGCAAACTTCATACATTTTTTAGTTTTTGTTTTTTTTTACACACCTGATGTACTTACTTTAAAACAGATCTGATATCACGTTGACTGTGCAATTCTTTTCGAAAGTTTTCCTACTTGATATTAAAATGAACATTTTATCCAAATGATAAAATACTCAACTTAATATCAGGCACTAAAACAAAAAACACCTGACAGATTAATTTTAATAAATGTACGAAGTTCGTATTGTCAAATCTGTTAACGAATCCTTTTTAAAGTACAGGCACTTTTGAACCTTATGAACCCATGGCCAGTAGATTGACAGATAGGAAAATGACAAGGACACTGCATTTTAGATACGTGGGTAACTCCATTAAAACAACATTTTTCCAAATTCAGAAATCAATAAATACTCATAAACCATCCGGCTAGGGTTTTTTTTAAATGATTTCTGGATAGGACTGAATATTTTCTGACCATCTGGAGCTAGTCAGGGCAGCAAGCCAGCATTTTGCAATTTTTTTTCTCTCGAAGTAAAGGACAGATCTGCAACTGCCACGTTGCGAATGAAAAGCCAGGAGAAAGCACATCTTATCTATGGGAAGAGGCATGTAGGCTGTAAAGTCTATTTTACATCTATGTGTTCATTGAAAATGTAAGACAGCTAAAAAAGTCCAACCAACATTTTATGGTGCTTTCAGCATGTATGGTACATAAATCTTTTTACACCACTGTATAACTAAACGACCCTGTCAAAAGATTCATAGAGAAACATTATGAAAGGGTTTTCTGTCATGTTTTATTATCAATTATCACCACACGAACACGGCCGGAAAAAGCAGAAGACTGCCGAGTGCAGTGAATACTTCCGGCAGTTGATGAGCGGCCCCGGAAGCAAACGCAGCAGCGGGACGAGAGGACGCGTCGCTGGATAGGCAAGTATAATTAATGGCCCTGGACTCGAACCCGAACGGGACCCAAACTGATAACAGGGGTTTCCCATGGAAACCGTGTTCGGGACCGTGTGACCGAAGACTATGTGTTCGGTACGGTCCCAAACCTACAGTTCGGCATCGCCCATCCCTGATTACAAGCAAACCATTCACAGGAGAGGATGTTACCTTTAGTAGCCATTCAAACACATTTGTGTCAATTTCTGTGCATGTTATCAGACGAAAATCAGCAGGGTATGTAAACTTTTGATCAGGGTCATTTGGATATTTTGGGTTGTTATTATGATTCAAAAAGAGAAAACACAGTAGTTTGACAATAAATGGCTTCACCCAACCACTAACCATGAGTGGAGAAGAAGTTTTGGCGTTATCATTCATATTCTTTGAAAAAAGGCCAAGAAAGTAAAAAATTCTGCCAGGGTATGTAAACTTTTGAGCACAACTGTATACACACACACTTTATATTTTTGCACTATATGTCACTAATTTTGTATATATTATATATAATATATATTTTATTATATATATATATATATATATATATATAATATAATATTAACAATATAATATCAATAGGGAGCTTATCATCCCTCTAACTGGTCTGAGGGAATCCATTCATTTTCTCCCAGTAGCTACACTTTCAGTATGGTGTTGGGCAGCATTGTAACACTATTAACCTGCAGATTAACCCCATGCCTGCTGGTAAATCATATTTTCTAAGGGGACCAGTTCTCTTTAAATTAGAAAAAAAAATGTATGCAAGTTTGGCAGCACTATATACGTTGGCATCATGCCAAGGGAGCAGTCAGACGGCCGTGTAATACAGATGACGGTCACATCGCATTTCTTGGAATGGACGGTGTCTCTCCTGACCTGAGGGTGACAGCTGCATAGAAATATACGCTGCACGCTCTAGTCAGGTGAGCCGCTGGCCAGTCCGAGCACTGCGATGCGATCGTCATCCATGTTATACGGCCAACTGTGCCCTGACATGGAGAATCACAGTGAAAGGTCAATTTTATCATACAATGATTGCAGTTAAAAAAAAAAACGTGCCACAAAAACACCAGCCCTCATATCGCTATTTCTACAGAAAAATAAAACACAAAAAGTTTTCCTCTTGGAAGAAGAAAGACCAAAATGGATTGGGCTTTAGGTGGTTTTCTGGAGCATCAGTGCACATACTTGACCTCTGCTCCATTCACACCGGGGACTTGTGACTGTTCTAGTGATCAGTAGGGGTCCAATGACTGCCCCCCACGACCTGCAAAGTATCATCCATCCTGTATATAGACCTTAACGTGATTTTGGCACATTTGCCACTTCTTTATAGGGACGGTGTGACCGCCCGTGGATTTTTTAAGCTTATCTAATATATAAAGCTGAATGTGTAGTGTGTATGTATTGTGTTTGTCGGATTGGTCCGCAGTCGATTAGGTGAAATTTGCACGCCACGTCTCGACCGAAGCGCTAGGTATGTTTTGAATCGAATTACCCGCGTCAACGCCAAACAATTTGGCTATACTAATGGGAACAGCTAGCTTGTGTGTATGCCCCATAGGAATCTGCATTACGGGCATGAAATTTTGCACACCGCACGTCTCACCGGAGCTCTAGGCTAGTTGATCGAATTAACGGGATCACGCATATTTTGCGATAGACTGCACCGTTGACTTACGGCATGAATTTGATCCGCCTTCACCAGGCATATCTGTGTGAATGGAAATTTTAACCCCGCACGTTCCAAATCGCCAAACAATTTTGGCCCTATCTACATAATGGGCAGAAAGCTGAATGCTTGTGTGTATGTCCGGCATAGGAATCTGCATTTACGGGCATGAAATTTTGCACACCCGCACGTCTCGACCCCGGGAGCTCATAGGCTAGGTTTTGAGTCGAAATTTAACCCCGCGCATTCCAAATCGGCAAATAATTTTGGCCCGGGATAGGAATCTGCACCGTTGTACTTACGGGCATGAAATTTTGCATGCCCGCACATCTCAACCCCAGGAGCATCATAGGCTATGTGTTGAATGGAAATTTTAACCCCCGCACGTTTTGGTGTGTGATTTTTATGTGCAGAATAAATTTTTGTTAACATAGTCTATTTTGTTACAGCTAACAGCAGTTATTAATTAACCGGGCGAAGCCGGGTACTACAGCTAGTTTATAAATAAAAGTATGTTAATCTTCATACAAAAAAGACATTTACTGATTGTATAATTCCAGCTATAAATATATGATTGCGGGGTGGATCCTAGAAGTACTATGCTATACAACAGGCAACCCCATGTTTACGGGTGTGACAGACAAGTGCCAACAGCTGCAAGACAAGTTACCAAAGAAGTGTTTGTCGGCAGCTCTGCAGCACTGTATAACTACAGCACACACCTATACTTATGTGCTTGGAAACTAACAATTGCTATAATGGGAAAATATTTTATTGTACAATTTTATACAAGCTCACATGTATTTTATCCAACGGACGGCCATAAAAATAGAAAAAAGAAAAACATGAAGCACAAAGCTATAAGTGTGTTTAAGAAAAAAGGATCTAATAATAAGCAAAACAATTAACAATGTTGTCAAACTGCGTTCTGTATCTCTTTTGCATTACTTTTAGTCCAGCTGCATTGGTCTGCTGCATGTGAACTTTAGTAATTGGAGATGTGACCCCCCAAAAAATAAAAAGAAATTAGGTTTTAGTTTAAAGTTCAGTTTGAATATACAAATTTCTATGTACATGACCGCATCATTAATTTTAACAGGAGCACCACACCACCTGTTTAGTGCAAAGATATTGAATAGATATTGCACTTTAAGGGTCTTTTCCAGCTGGATTCATTTTACCAGTGAGTGAGTGGGTGAAAAATAACATCTCAGTTGGAGTCTGACTACTGGGACCCCACTCCAGTCACCCATTATCTCCTTTCCTCTGTCCAAATATATTTTGAGCAATCAGTACAGAAGAGAATCTAAGCAAACACACTGAAAGTCTAAGTTACTTACCGTTAACGGTATTTTTCGAAGTCCATGACAGCACTACAGAGAGAGGGGATCCGCCCCTTAGGAACAGGAAACCTACAGATACAAAAGGGCGGCACCTCTCCCACACATCAGTTGGATTACAGAGCATAAGAGGACAACCAAGGTTAAATGGTATACAGCAAAAAATTTTATGCATCACACAGTAACCTTAATCAATCGTTTATTACATGTGGACTATATAAGAGGAAGAAGTGCACATAGAACCGGGTGGGAATGTAAGGGTGCTGTCATGGACTTCGAAAAATACCGTTAACGGTAAGTAACTTAGACTTTATTCGAACGTCCATGACAGCACTACAGAGAGAATTACAGAGAGTAATAAGTATTTTAGGGAGGGACCACTGCCTGCAGCACCTTTACTCCGAAAGAAAGATCTGAGGAAGCACCCAAATCTAACCTATAATGAGTGTAAAACGTGTGTGGAGAAGACCACGTAGCTGCCTTACATATTTGGTCAATGGAGACTTCTGCCCTCTCTGCCCATGAAGTTGCCACGGCTCGGGTGGAATGCGCCCTTATCCTTTCAGGTGCCGGCTTGCCCTTTGAGGTGTATGCCAGAGAAATTGCTTCCCTAATCCATCTGGCCAATGAGCTTTTTGTTATTCTACAGCCTTTGTTAATTCCCTGAAAAGAAACAAACAATGCACTGTCCCTTTTCCAGGGATCAGTGACTGCCAAATATTGCAGTAGACATCTTCTGACATCTAACGAATGAAGTTTTATTTCTTTTTGATTAGATGGATTAGGGATGAAAGAGGGGAGAACAATTTCCTGCGTTCTGTGGAAAACGGAAGACACCTTAGGTAGGTATGCCGGATCGGGTTTAAGTATTATTCTGTCATTCAGGACCCGAGTGTAGGGAGATAGTCTAGATAGAGCCTGGATATCACTTACCCTCCTAGCCGAAGTTAATGCTACTAAAAAAGCGGTTTTGAGGGAAAGAGTTTTTATTGATGCTGCTGATATAGGTTCAAAAGGGGGCTCTGTTAAAGCAGTGAGAACAAGGTTCAAGTCCCATGGCATGATTCTCACCTTTACTATGGGTCTCGACCTACCTGCAGCTTTAATGAATCTACTGACCCAGTAATTATTTGCAATGTTGCAACTGAAGAGTGCCCCCAAGGCTGAAACTTGCACCTTAAGGGTGCTTGTGGAGAGGCCTAAGTCTAGACCCTTTTGTAGGAATTCTAGAATCTGGGATATTGGTGTTGGGTCCCCTGCCACCACCCCCGAGCTTTGGAGAAATTTTTTTCCAAATCCTAGCGTAGATTCTAGTTGTAACCTCTTTTCTGCTTTTAAGGAGAGTATTAATTACATTAGCAGAAAACCCCTTATCTCTCAGCAGCGACCGTTCAAAATCCACGCCGTCAGGTGGAGGCCCGCTACCCGAGGATGGTAGACTGGACCCTGGGAGAGTAGATCGGGAATATCCGGCAGGACCCACGGGTCGGCTATCGACATGTTTCTGAGGCATGAAAACCATGCCCTCCTGGGCCAAAAAGGAGCAACTACTATTACCCTTGCCCTGTCCTTCCTGATCTTCCTCAACACTAGAGGGAGTAATGACAAGGGCGGGAAGGCGTAGGCTAGATTGAAATCCCATTTTAATAGAAGAGCGTCCACTTGCAGAGGGCGTTCTTTGGGGTTCAGAGAGCAGAACTGTGTCACTTTCCTGTTGCTTTTGGTAGCAAAGAGATCTATCTCCGGTTGGCCACATTTCTGCACAATCAGGTTGAAGATGGAAGTCTTTAACGACCACTCTCCTTGACTCAGGAGATTGCGGCTTAAGAAGTCCGCCTTGGTATTTTCTTCTCCTCTTATATGTAGAGCCGTTAGAGAAAGAAAGTGTTGTTCTGCTATCTGAAGTAGGCGCCTTGCCACTTCCATGAGAGGACCGGAACGAGTACCACCCTGGTGGTTGATGTAAGCGACTGTGACACGATTGTCGGAGAGCACTCGAACGTGGTGACCCTGTAGATAGACAAGGAGCTTTTTAATCGCTAGCTCTACTGCTGTCAACTCCTTCATATTAGAAGACATTTGAATTTGATCCTGCTCCCATAAACTCTGAACCATAACGTCCCCCATATGAGCCCCCCACCCAGAGGGACTAGCATCTGTTGTGACTATTCGGGATATTTCATATTCCCAGGGAACCCCTTAGGTTCGTCTCCTCCTTCCACCAATCTAGGGATTTTATAGTAGCCTGGGACAAGGATAGCTGGCCTTCCAGGTAACCACCCAGCAGATTTTGATACCACAAGACCTCAGCTTGCAGCGTCCTTGTGTGAAATTGAGCCCACCGAACCGCGGGAATACAGGACGAGAGGGAGCCCAAAAGAGACATGGCCTTCCTAAGCGACATGGAGGGGTTATTGGAAGCGTTTAGGATTTGGTACCGTAAGCGAATTAACTTGTCCGACAGTAAACTACAGTTCTGGTTCTCTGAATCCAGAATTAGCCCTAGAAACTGTTGGACCCTCATCGGATTCAAACGAGACTTTTTGGTATTTATTAGCCATCCCAGTCGCTCTAAGGCAGACATTGCTTTTTGTAATTGCTCCAGGCAATGCTCTGTCAATTCTCCGATGATAAGAAAGTCGTCGAGGTAGGGGACTATGAGCATATTGGATTCACGTAAGTGGGCCACGACTTCCGACATAACCTTAGTGAACACTCGTGGGGCAACCGCCAAGCCAAAGGGAAGGGCGCTATATTGAAAATGTCGCAGCGATTCCCCCATCTGGATTGCTACTCTGAGGAAACGCTGATGGTCCACATGGATCGGTACGTGGTAATAAGCGTCCTTCAGATCTAACACCACCATAAAGCAATTTTCAAACAGAAGCTTTATTGCTGAGCTGACCGTTTCCATTTTAAATGGGTGAATAACCAGAAATCTATTGAGGGCTTTCAAATTAATAATTGTTCTAAAAGACCCATCCGGTTTACGGATCAAAAACAGAGGGGAGTAAAATCCCTTACCCCGCTCTGCTTCTGGCACCTCCACTAAGACTTTTTTAGCGCAAAGTTCCTGAACCTCTAACTCTAGAGCGGCCTGCTCCGATGGGGACGATCTGAGAGGGGTAACTTTAAAATTATATCGAGGTGCCGAGGAGAATTCTAAACGTAGCCCTGTAGCTATAAGGTTAAGGATCCAGCTACTGTTTGAAATTTCCGACCAGGCCGGGAAGAAGGCCTTCAATCTGCCTCCCACCGGCATCGCTAGTCATTGCGAGGGTTTTTTTTGTTTCCTTAGGTGGACCCCTAAACATAAACCCTGTACCTCTTCGCCTTTTATCATCCCATTTGGTTCGTTCCCTGGATGACCTTCTGCGGCTGAACCTCCTTCTACTGAAAGGTCTTTTATAGAAAGGGGTTGATAGACTGGGAAACTTTTTCTTGTCGTCCCCTGCCTTTTCTAAAAGTTCGTCCAGGACCGGCCCAAAAAGATATTCGCCGTCACACGGAATGGAGCAGAGGCGAGATCTGGCTTGAATATCGCCCGGCCAACATTTTAGCCATAATGCCCTTCTTGCTGCATTAGATAGCCCCGCAGCTCTGGCAGCCATTCTCACTGAGTCCGCCGAGGAATCAGCCAGGAAAGCCGCCGCGTTTTGAATTACCGGCAAGGTCTTCCGAATTAACCCCCTGGAGGTCCCATCTGCTAACTGGGATGCCAACTGGTCTAGCCAGACCATCATTGATCTGGCCGCACAAGTGGCTGCAACCGCTGGTCTTAGAGCACCTGCTGCCATCTCCCATGTTCCTTTCAAGAAGGAGTCTGCCTTCTTGTCTAGTGGATCTTTCAAAGACCCCATATCATCGAATGGGATGGAGGATTTTTTGGAAGCCTTCGCCACTGCTGCGTCCAGCTTCGGGACCTTATCCCATCTACCTGTCAAGGGATCTTCAAAGGGATATCTCCGTTTAAACGCTTGGGGTAAGGAGCCTCTTTTTTCTGGCTTCTTCCACTCTCTGTCTATAAGGCCTTGGATGCTACTGTTTAGTGGAAAGGATCTGCGTTTTTTCGGATCTAGACCACCGAACATCAGCTCCTGAACTGAAAGTTCTGGTTTCGCCTCCTCTACCCCCATGGTGGACCTAACTGACTTGACAAATTTGTCCATCTGGTCCAAGGGAAAACAAAAACGGGTAACTTCACCCCTGTCATGGGCGGCCGGAGAATCTGAATCAGATAAAACTGGTACAGTTCTACGCCTGGAAGATTCTCTGTGTCTTGAGGACGCTCTCATTTCTGCTCTAATTATTTCCCTCAGGCTTTCGGTGAAATCTGGAGTCTCTTCCGTTATCTAAAAAGGGAAGGGGCATAGGGGGGAGGGTTACTATCTCATCCAGGCCCCTGCCCTTCCCCTTAAAAATGCCCTACCGTTCGTTGCATGCACGGCTGGCATAACCTTTTAGGGCAAGCGTCAGGCAGAGGGCAAGCACAAAAGGCACATTCCCTGTGCTTGCTTTTCACCGAACATTTCTTCCCCTAGTAACAGACACAGAATGGGGGAAAAAACTGCATTACTGGGTGTTCTATTAGACGATCTCTTACCCAGACCATGCAGCAGTAGGTACCGGATCACGGGGAGGGGTCTTTTTCCCAGCTGCGGAACTTCTGCGGCTGGAGTCCCTGGCCGAAGAGGAGCGCTCTGTCTGCTGCTGCTGCTGCTGGCTCTCCTGATGCACCGAGGAAGCTTCTGCAGTGTCCATTGCAAAATGGGGCAGAAGCGCCTTTCCTCCTTCTCAGGCCTTTAAATACTCCCCGGATATCCGGGTCAGCAGGACTGGCCAGGGGTCCTCCCCCTCCCGCTCCCCGCCCCACAGCCCCCCTGCACCTCCCCGCCGCTCCCACAGTAGGCGCTGCCTCACCCATGGTGCAGCCACCGAAATTTTCAAAAATGCCGGCGAGTGTCCCATATCCGGTTCCGGCCAGGAGACTCCGCCCCCTTATTCAGCGCTCCCACCGGAGATCCCGATACCGCCGCACCGATCAGGCCAGTAGCGTCTCCCGCCGCCTCGCCCAGCCCCGTCGCCGCAGCAGCGGAGCGCCATGAAAAAACTCCAAATTCCCCACCTCCCCGCCGCGCCGCCCATGGCAGAGACGCGCGGCGGGAAATTCAAAAAATCCCCCGCCGCGCCGTCCAAAGCAGAGACGCGCGGCGGGAAATTCAAAAAATCCCCCGCCGCGCCGTCCAAAGCAGAGACACGCGGCCGGAAACCCAAAAAATCCCCCGCCGCGCCTTCCAAAGCAGAGACGCGCGGCGGGAAACGCCCGGCGGGAAATTCAAATTCAAAAATATTTTTTTTTTTTTTCTTCATATGGCTGCACCACCAGCAGGCCCCCATGACAGGACCGTAGGAGAGAACAGGAAGCACCGGGACCAGGGAGCGGAGGAGAATACTTACCAACCGGCGCTGGCTGGGAGACAGGGATCCACTGGATACTGCTCCACCTGCTCCGCACACTGCCGTGGAATCCCACCCGGACCCACCGTGGCGCTTCCAGGAGCTCCGCACCGGTCGAGGTAGGAGATCCTCCCCGCTACCTGGGTCGACCGGCCGGCCTGGGTCCTCCTGAAGATCTTCATCTGTAGGAAACCCGTCCTTTAGGAACAGGAAACCAACTGATGTGTGGGAGAGGTGCCGCCCTTTTGTATCTGTAGGTTTCCTGTTCCTAAGGGGCGGATCCCCTCTCTCTGTAGTGCTGTCATGGACGTTCGAATAAATTATCCATTCCGTTAACTATCATACACCAGAAGCATGCACGATTGCAGATACCAGCACATCTAAATTCATCAACAGTTCCTTCAAGGCATTGGTGTATGGTGCTCTATTGTGCACTGCAGCTTTACTTCTCACCTGGCATGGTGGGTAGGGAGGGGTGGAGCTCATGAAAGCCCTATCTTTCTTAGGGTATTCATTACCTTTAATTCAGGGGTGCATGACACATGCAGCCCATAATAACCTTCTTTGTGGTCCTCAGCCATCTGGTCCCAGGTCTTCACAGCTTCTGGTAGCTGATGACATGTATTTTGCATGTCAAAGAGAAGTGGAGTGGTGGGTAGAATGATGCACTGTGTGGCCATCTCTGGGACCACCATATTTTGGGGTGTTCCAGAGCTGATGAAGTGACCATGCATGATTGCTCCTATATCCATTGTGGCTTATTGGAGAAGGGAAACACTCAACCGTTTCAGCATCTCGCATAAAATGGATTATCCACTGGATAGATGATAACTTAATGATCAGTGCAGGGCTGACCCACAGATAGGTAGAACGTGCCTGGTTGGGCACTTTTATCCCCATTGCAAAATGGAGCAGAAGTTCAGATGCCTGACCGTGCTCCACTCATTGCCTAGTCTATGCGGCTGCCAGAAGAAGTAGAGTGCAGCACTCAGGAGCCATGTAGAGAATGGATGGAGCAGCAGTTGAGCATGCACACTATCTGCTCCATTACAAGGATCAAAATTATTTATTCTGCTGATCGTTGAGGGGCCCAGTGGTCAGACCCCCACAATCAACAAACAGTCATAAAGTCTAAAAGTTAAGTTTATTGATACAAAATTAATAAAAAATGACATAACACAGATGCAAAGCATATAGGAGGGGGAAAAAATGGGGTACACCAACAACCCACATACAAAATTGCCAAAAAGGAAGGAGCTATTTGCTCCGAAACGCGCGTCGGGGTGGGCCACAGGACTGCTGACCTCCTCCTTTTAGGTAATTATATGACGCTGTTATCTTGGTCATGTCACTTTGCTTCATGTCACATGCCTGCCGTTCAGTGGGCTGCTGACAGGACGGCCCTATCTGATAGTGATGCTAATGGTATCTAGAATTTGATATATATACTAAAGGCTACTATGTTTTTGTGGAAGGTACTTACCTTTACCCATTTAATGCATACTATTGAGGGGACGTCTCTGGCTGTCAGTGATACTGGTTATTGAATTGGATATGCATAATATATGCTTTTCTTATATATCTGGTACTTACCTTGCTAAATTTACTCTTGAACCCATTTAGTTATGATGGGCTTATAGCAATATATTATTTTAGCCCTGGTATGGTGTGTCTTTACTAAACTTATATTGAGGTTATTCGGCATTCTGTGACCCTTTTGGCAATTTTGTATGTGGGTTGTTGGTGTACCCCATTTTTTCCCCCTCCTATATGCCTTGCATCTGTGTTATGTCATTTTTTATTAATATTTTTTATTAATTTTGTATCAATAAACTTAACTTTTAGACTTTATGACTGCTTTTTCCTAGTTGTTAGTCATGTATTTGCAGTTGGTCAGTATATGATCCTAATATATGGTGTGGATCTAAGTATCATGAGGATTATATAGAGTACCTTTTTTCCACAACCATATATACATGATGCTTGTTGCTTGCTGTATTCCCCACAATCAACAAGTAGTCACCTATCCTGCAGAGACGTTCAAATTTGTTTCCACCAGTCAACCCTTTAAACTGCGATGGAAAAAGCTGAATGTTTGGTCTCTTTCTTTCTAGATTATGAGTGTGGAGAAGGGAACCTATCCTCCTGATAGGTGAGAGTCCTAAAAATTGAAGCAGCAGCTATTAGACATTTATGATGCATACTTTCAAGACGCCCTCAGAGGATAATATTCCCTAATACTTAGGTTCTACTGTGGCCCTTAGGTGCTGGTTCAATCTAAAAGTGGCGGATCAAAACAAGTTGAGCACACAGTTTTAATCATTACCATAAAAGAACGTGTGAAGTAATGAGTCAAATCGCATCTCTAACTAAAACAATCATACATCAAAGGTCTACAACAATGGATCTTTCCTATATGTAATGAAAAGCAATTACTATAAAAAAATAACGATGGCCCAACCTTCCCAGAGGGATAAAATATGAGGGCTTCTTACACCATGTTCACTTCTATCATACGAAGAATTAAAGCCTGCCTTATAAGTTATGTTTTAAGTAAAGATTTTCAACTTTTGACAACGAGATGATGTACTTGCCGGGCAAACATTAGGGCATGTTATAAGAAAAGGGGTATTTAAAGACGGCCATAAACATGATGACAAAGCTTTCCAGGTATCAAAGTTTTACAAGGGAGCTTGATTTTACGGCTCACAGAGATCACAGGTTGCAGACTGATCTGACTTGGCTCTTGTCAGCGGGTCACATAGTTTGAACATACAAAGCCATTTCCTGCCTACCATATAAAGCCATTTAACATACTTGGATGCGGGTCTTAACTCATTTGGGAAGTTAAGTTTACAATGTGTTATCAGTCCGCAATGGCAAACACTTGTATAAAGTCAAGAGGATTAATACCAAACGTTTTATTTCTTGGTAGACCAATAATCATGGAATAATCCTTACTGACCATTGTCACAAATACAGAAAATAAAAAGGGAAAAACTATAATATTTACATGCATCTAAATAAAATTATATGGCCTGTATCATTTGGTTACATCACAGGAAGTATAACACTATTGGAAAGAAAAACACCAAATCCCATGTATCAAAAGTTATGTCATTTTACTCAAAAAGGGGGTGAAAAAAAAATAAACCCCAAACAACTTTATTTTGGTTCCCTAATTGCAAAGTATTTTTGTTTCTTTAGGCTCTCCGTTGCCTGACAATAGTCTTACGTACTTTGAGTCGCCGGATCAGGATTTTTTTTTTTTTCTCTGGAACCCACCCTGTTGTCAGTTTATTCATTAACTTAATATATCAGATATCAAAAGTAACTGCACCAATTGCTGGAAAGAGTAGGGTCTGACAAAAAATAAAATTACGGAACCATAAAGAATACAGCTATAATCCAAGTTTTCTATTTTCACAGACATGAAGTACCATTTAAAGAGAACCTGCCAGGTCCCGCATGGCGTCCAACATTTGTGTATTTATTGCTAAATTCCCAGCCAAACCAGCCCTTTATCCTGTTAGTCACCTGAACACATGTTGAGGCCGGGGTCACACTTGCGAGAGTGATGCGAGAAACTCGCATCAACACCCAGGACTGTCGCCGGCACTCGGGACCGAAGTGTGCGGCTGTATAGAAATACATGCAGCCGCACGCGCCAGTCCGAGTGCAGGCGGCAGTGCCGGGTGTGTGTGAATGTGCTTACAAACAGTACTGAACTATCCAATGAAGATTGTAAAGATTGGCGATCAGGTGTTACTGACTGGTCTTATATAAGGGAGGTTCCCTCCCATCAGGGTTGCCGGTGATCAATTGTTCTGGTCTCATCTTTGATTCCTGTTCACTTTGTAGCTTGCTGTTTCGTGCCTGCATCTTCTGCTAACAGATAAGACATTTTCTTCTTTTAGTTTTTTGTGCTTGCATTTTGCATTTTGTCCTGCACTTCTTTGGGGGTCTGCCGGGTCCCCTCCAGGGGCTTGTGCTCCTCTCAGTTTAGTTCAGCCACTGTTGTTTGTTCATTTGCCTTTTCCAGTCTTTTCAGTGGCTGCTGTTTAGTTTTTGTTACACCAGAGAACTAATTTAGGTGGTAGAGGTAGTGTGATCTCAGGTGTTTTTGTAATTAGTAGAGTTGGTACTTTTCAGGGTTTTTTGGGATTGCAGTAAGTGTCCTTCCTATCCTTTTCTATTTAGGAAGTTTGGGCCCCAACGTTTGCTCATGCTATTTTCTGTCTGTGTCTGTATCTCCTCTTGTCTAACCGCCATTACATGTTTGGGGGCTTTCTATGTTCTTTGGGGATCTGCTCCGGGGCAGATAGCTTTCCTTTTTCTGTCATTAGGTGTAGTTAGCTTCTCAGGCTGTGACGAGGCGTCTAGGACCAACGTAGGTACGCTCCACGGCTGCCTTTAGTTGTGGTGGTTAGTCAGGGTACTGCAATCCCATAGATTCCAACTCTCTGGTGTATTTCCTTTTTTGCTTGCTCTCCTTAGCTACCAAATCATAACAGTATCACCGGCCCAAAAACTGATATTTGTATGGTACTCACAGAAGGGAAAAATACTGTTAAAGAAAGAAGATTGTCAGAGTTGTCAGAGATTTTTTTTTTTTTTCCCTCTGTATCTCTGGGTGCTGAGGAGGATTTTTTTTTTCTCTCAATGGAGTTTGCACAGTTGTCTGGCCGTGTGGATCAGCTTGCCACTGAAGTTCGGAGTATTGCTACCTATCTTGCGAGGTTGCCTGTTGTGGAACCTAGGATTCCCATGCCAGATTTGTTTTTAGGGGATCGAGCTAAATTTCAGAATTTCAAAAATAACTGTAAGTTGTTTTTTGCCTTGAAATCTAAGTCCTCAGGGAACGCAGCACAGCAGGTTCAAATTGTCATCTTGCTCCTGCGCGGCGATCCTCAGGATTGGGCTTTTTCCCTGACACCTGGGGATCCTGTTTAGAGTAATGTTGATGCATTTTTTCAGGCTCTGGGGTTATTGTACGATGAGCCTAATGTCACTGATCAAGCTGAAAAAGCCTTGTTGGCATTAAATCAGGGGCTTGAGGACGCTGAGTTATACTGTCGGAGATTCCGAAGGTGGGCAGTCCTGACCAAATGGAATGACGATGCTTTGGCAGCCATTTTTCGGAAGGGTCTGTCAGAGAATGTAAAGGATGTTATGGTGGGATTCCCTGTCCTCTCTGGTCTCAATGATTCTATGTCATTAGCGATTCAAATTGACAGACGTTTGCGTGAGCGTAGAGGTATGCATGGAATAGTGTTGCCTTGTGAACCAGCTTCTGACCCATGCAGTGTGATAGAGTGGCTTCTGTGGCACAGCGTCATGAGTTTCGAAAACGAAATGGGTTATGTTTCTACTGTGGTGATGCCTCTCATGCTATTTCAGTCTGCCCTAAGCGGGGAAGACGTTTTGCACGCTCAGTTGTCTTGGGTAGTGTTCAGACTAAATTTCTGTTGACTGTTACCCTGATTTGCTCCCTGTCCACATTTTCTGCTCAGGCTTTCGTTGATTCGGGAGCAGCTATTAACCTGATGGATTTTGATTTTGCTAAACGTTGTGGGTTTCCCTTGATACCCCTACGGAAGTCTATTCCCCTACTGGGGATCGATTCTACCCCTTTGGCTAAGAATAAACCTCAGTTCTCTACTCAGGTGATAATGAGGGTTGAACCTGATCATCAGGAGACTTGCAAATTTTTGGTGCTGTATAATCTGCATGACATTATCGTACTGGGTTTCCCTTGGTTACAGTCTCACAATTCTGTTTTGGATTGGAAATCTGTGTCTGTAACCAGTTGGGGCTGCCATTGTGTTAATACCAACACTCCTGTTTTTTCTGCCTCCCCCAGGCTCAGGATGTTCCTGACTTTTTGACTGATTTTTCTGATGTGTTTAGCGAAAGTAAATCTGCATCCTTGCCCCCCCATAGGAGCTATGACTGCGCTATTGAATTAGTGCCTGGTAGTAAATTCCCTAAAGGTCGCCTTTTTAACTTGTCGATACCTGAACATGACGCTATGCGGTCTTATATCAAGGAGTCATTGGAGAAGGGTCATATCAGACCATCCTCTTCACCCTTGGGTGCCGGTTTTTTCTTTGTGGCCAAAAAGGATGGTTCATTAAGGCCGTGTATTGATTATCGTCTCTTGAACAATATCACTGTGAAATATCAATATCCGTTACCCTTGATTTCTGACCTGTTTTCCAGGGTGAAAAGTGCTACTTTGTTTACCAAGCTTGACCTCAGGGAGGCATATAACCTTATTCGCATTAAGCACGGGGATGAATGGAAGACGGCATTTAATACCCAGAGGGGCATTTTGAGTACCTAGTGATGCCCTTTGGGCTCACTAATGCTCCTTCTGTCTTCCAGTCCTTCATGAATGACATTTTCAGGGATTTTGTGGATAAATTTCTGATTGTTTATTTGGATGATATCTTGATTTTTTCCAATGACTGGGACTCTCATGTGAAACATGTTCGGACTGTGTTCCAGATTTTGAGAGAGAATGCTCAGTATGTGAAGGGATCAAAGTGTCTTTTTGGCGTACAGAGGATCTAATTTCTGGGATTCATTTTGTCCCCATCTGTTATTGAAATGGACCCGGTCAAGGTTCAGGCCATCTGTGATTGGGTCCAACCTACTTCATTAAAGGCTCTTCAAAGATTCTTGGGTTTTGCCAATTTTTATTGTAAATTTATTGGTAATTTCTCTGGTATTGTTAAACCATTGACTGATTTGACCAAAAAGGGTTCTGATGTGGTGAATTGGCCTCCTGAGGCAGTCTCTGCGTTTCAGGAACTTAAGCAGAGATTCACTTCTGCTCCTGTTCTACGGCAGCCTGATGTTTCTCTGCCATTTCAGGTGGAGGTTGATGCCTCTGAAATTGGGGCAGGTGCCGTTTTGTCCCAAAGAGATCCAGAGACCTCTAAAAGTAACCCTTGTGCCTTTTTCTCTCGAAAATTTTCTCCAACTGAACGTAATTATGACGTGGGTAATCGGGAGTTATTGGCCATGAAGTCGGCTTTTGAAGAGTGGAGACATTGGCTGGAGGGAGCCAAACATCAGGTGGTGGTCCTCACGGACCATAAGAACCTGGTTTATCTGGAATCAGCCAAGCGACTTAATCCTAGACAGGCCAGGTGGGCCTTGTTTTTCACACGTTTTAATTTTGTGGTTTCCTTTCTTCCTGGCACTAAGAATGTTAAGGCGGATGCCCTCTCGAGGAGTTTCCTTGCGGACTCTCCTGAGGTATCTGATCCTACTGTTATTTTGAAAGAGGGTGTAGTTCTTTCCGCCATCTCGCCCAATTTGAGACTGGCTCTGGAAGGGTGTCAGGAGGATAAACCCGAGCGCTGCCCTATTGGGAAATTGTTTGTCCCAGACCGATGGAAAAAGAGTGTGATGTCTGAGATTCATTGTTCCGCGTTGGCCGGTCATCCCGGAATTTTTTGTACCAGAGACTTGGTTAGTCGGTCCTTTTGGTGGCCTACCTTGTCTCGTGACATCAGGGAATTTGTGCAGTCCTGAGGGACTTGCTCTCGCTCCAAGCCTTGCTCTCGCTCTAGTGGTTTGTTGATGCCATTGCCTGTGCCCAAGAGACCATGGACCCATATCTCTATGGATTTCATTTCCGACCTCCCTGTTTCTCAGAGAATGACCGTTATCTGGGTGATTTGTGATAGGTTTTCCAAAATGATACATCTTGTGCCATTACCTAAGTTGCCTTCCTCCTCTGAATTGGTGCCTTTGTTCCTTCAGCACGTGGTTCGGTTACACGGCATTCCTGAGAACATTGTGTCTGACAGAGGAGTCCAGTTTGTTTCCAGATTTTGGAGGACTTTTTGTTCTAAATTGGTGTTCAATTGTCTTTCTCCTCGGCTTTTCATCCTCAGACCAATGGACAAACTGAGAGAACAAACCAGACATTGGAGACTTATCTGAGATGCTTTGTGTCTGCTGATCAGGATGACTGGGTCTCTTTTATGCCTTTGGCTGAGTTTGCTCTTAATAATAGGGCTAGCTCTGCCACTTTGATGTCTCCATTTTTCTGCAATTTTGGGTTTCACCCTCGATTTTCTTCAGCACAGACGGAGGCTTCTGTCTGTCCAGGTGTTGACTCTGTTGTGGAGCGTATGCAGCAGATTTGGGACCAGGTAGTGGAGAGGTTGTCCCTCTCTCAGGAGAGGGCCCAGCGGTTTGCCAACCGGCATAGGACTGATGGTCCTCGGTTTGAAGTGGGGGACTTGGTCTGGTTGTCCTCAAGAAATATCCCTATGAGAGTTGCATCTCCTAAGTTTAAGCCTAGGTTCATTGGACCTTATAAGATCATGGAGATTCTTAATCCTGTTTCCTTTCGTTTGCTTCTTCCAGGGACATTTAAGATCCATAACGTGTTCCACAAGTCCTTATTGAAGAGGTTTGTCGAGCCAGTGGTTCCTATGGCTGTGCCTCCTGACCCTGTTTTGGTTGAGAGCAATCTGGAGTATGTGGTTGAGAAAATATTGAATTCTTGTTTTTCTAGACGGAAACTCCAGTATTTGGTTAAGTGGAGAGGTTATGGTCAGGAGGACAATTCTTGGGTGTTTGCTTCGGACATCCATGCTAGGAGACTCATCTGTGCGTATCACAGAGCTCATCCTGACCGACCTGGTTGCTCAAATGAGGGTTCGGTGACCCCTCCTCAAGGGGGGGTACTGTTGTGAATGTGCTAGAAATGAATTCTGAGCAGAAGCTCCCTCTGGTGGTTACAAACAGTACTGAACTATCCAATGAAGATTGTGAAGATTGGCGATCAGGTGTTACTGACTGGTCTTATATAAGGGAGGTTCCCTCCCATCAGGGTTGCCGGTGATCAATTGTTCTGGTCTCATCTTTGATTCCTGTTCACTTTGTAGCTTGCTGTTTCGTGCCTGCATCTTCTGCTAACAGATAAGACATTTTCTTCTTTTAGTTTTTGTGCTTGCTTTTTGCATTTTATCCTGCACTTCTTGGGGGTCTGCCGGGTCCCCTCCGGGGGCTTGTGCTCCTCTCAGTTTAGTTCAGCCACTGTTGTTTGTTCATTTGCCTTTTCCAGTCTTTTCAGTGGCTGCTGTTTAGTTTTTGTTATACCAGAGAACTAATTTAGGTGGTAGAGGTCGTGTGATCTCAGGTGTTTTTGTAATTAGTAGAGTTGGTACTTTTCAGGGTTTTTTGGGATTGCAGTAAGTGTCCTTCCTATCCTTTTCTATTTAGGAAGTGTGGGCCCCAACGTTTGCTCATGCTATTTTTTGTCTGTGTCTGTATCTCCTCTTGTCTAACCGCCATTACATGTTTGGGGGCTTTCTATGTTCTTTGGGGATCTGCTCCGGGGCAGATAGTTTTCCTCTTTCTGTCTTTAGGTGTAGTTAGCTTCTCAGGCTGTGACGAGGCGTCTAGGACCAACGTAGGTACGCTCCACGGCTGCCTTTAGTTGTGGTGGTTAGTCAGGGTACTGCAATCCCATAGATTCCAACCTCTCTGGTGTATTTCCTTTTTTGCTTGCTCTCCTTAGCTACCAAATCATAACAGCCCGGGTGTTGATGCGAGTTTCTCGCATCACAATCGCAAGTGTGACCCCGGCCTAAAAAAAGTATTTATAAGCTCCATTTTTCTTATGCAAATTAGCCTTATGACTTGTCGATGGGGCGTTAGTTTCCCTATAAATGCCACTTTACTAACATCTGTTGCAACAAAACTATCACTGCAAATAACTTATTTGATAAATTTTTCATAAATTTGTCAAAGTCAAACAGAAATCACTGCCATAAAGTTTACACTGGATACAATTAGAGACTTTCTGTGGTACATAAAAAGTCCCAGTATTTCCTTGTGTTGAAAGAATTATAATGGCAACCAACCTAGAAGGAAATAAGCAAGAACTCTATGTACAGAATGCAGCTGCAACAATATTGCTTGTTTGGAATCCCCTTAGAAAATAGCTGAACAACACTGTTACAGAGAGAAGGATACAAACTTGTAATTTGTATTTTTGGTTTCCTCTATTTATTTCCAATTTTACAATACACCAAAATGTGTTATTGTGACTTCCTTAACGGGTGTAAAAACCAGTCCAGCTGAAATAATGAATGGCTTAGTGGATAAAACAATAAAGCAGTTATCCATGCCATAAATTTATTCACACTTAGAATGGATTGAGCTTATTTACTGAGCAAAAATATAAACGTGATCATCTCTACTGACATCTAGTAAGTCAGTATAGGAGAGAGGTGAACTCGCATCCATCTAGGGCTCAGAAATAACATTAGGCTATGTGTACACGTTGAGTATTTTTCACGGTTATCCGCCGCAAAAACACTGAAAAACCGCATGCATTAAGCATTCTATCATTAGAATGCATGCCGCAATTTTTGTGCACATGCTGCGTTTTTTTTTCGCGGAAAAAAGCATTGTGGAAAAAAACGCAGCATGTTTATTCTTTTTCCGGAATCGCGGCGATTC
This sequence comes from Oophaga sylvatica, assembly GCA_033576555.1. NCBI lineage: Eukaryota > Metazoa > Chordata > Amphibia > Anura > Dendrobatidae > Oophaga > Oophaga sylvatica. The sequence continues at coordinate 155,216,845 of JARQOD010000005.1, read as the reverse complement.
CCGCGCCATAGGAATGCATTGAACCGCTTACTTTCCGCATGTGGCTATGCCCACCATGCGCAAAGTGAGCGGTTAATATGCGGATGGTACCCAGGGTCTGGAGGAGAGGAGACTGGGTACCATATCTATGTTAAAACAATAATTAAAATAATAAATCGTCATATTCTCACCTTCCAGCGGCCCCCGCAGTTACCCGTCCTCAGCGATGCTCCTGGCAACTCCCGTTCCCAGTGATGCCTTGCGACAATGACCCCAGATGACGTAGCGGTCTCGCGTGATGCTACGTCATCTTGGGTCATTGTCGCTATGCATCACTGGGAACGGGAGTTGCCGGGAGCATCGCAAGGACCAGGAAGGGGCCGCCAGAAGGTGAGAATATCACGTTTTTTTATGTTTTTTATTATTTTTAACATTAGATCTTTTTACTATTGATGCGGCATAGGCAGCATCAATAGTAAAAACTTGGTCACACTTGTCAAACACATTGTTTGACTCGTGTGACCAACCTGTCAATCAGTTTTCCAAGCGATGCTACAGATTGCTTGGAAAACACTAGCATTCTGAAAGCTATGCAAAACACTAGTTTTTAGAGGGAATACGCATAAAATGCGTATTTCCCGCAGCAGGGAGGTGCGGGATTGCCACGGAAATTTCGCGGCAATTCCCGAACGTGTGCACATAGCCTTACATGTGCATATTCTGCCTTGTGTCCTACAGCAATTAGGAAGGGGATACACTGACAGCACGGTGGCTCAGTGGTTAGCTCTGCAGCCTTGCAGCGCTGGGGTCAAATCCCACTAACGACAACATCTGCAAGGAGTTTGTATGTTCTCCCCATGTTTGCGTGTGACTCCTCCGGGTTCTCCAGTTTACTCCCACACTCCTTTCAATCTCCATGGTTCCAGTGCGACTCCTCCAATGGTCCCAGACAGTATAAGAAGTGGTGAAATATTCCATCACATGATCATTGAGACCAATCATTGACCTCAGATGTCATGAGCTATTTATGGAAATATCACAGCTGAAGCCAATGACCGGATGACGGCATGTCATCAATTCCAGTACCAACTGGGATTATCGTAGTGCCAGGTTTTCAAGGGGTAAAATATAGCAATTTAATTAAATATATAACATTTCTACCCTATATATACTTTGGAAACTCACAGAAAACACCTTTAAGTCAAATTCCAAATGAATGAACATCATCTTGAAAATTATTTTGTACATTTCAAATACAACAGTTCTCTTGCAATACTGAATCTTTTCCTTTAATGGTTCTCTAGGACACAACTTTGGAGCCACAGCTGTCTATCCATGCATTCTTGTGGTGGATCTTTCACAAAGAAACAATGTTAATAATCACAAAATTCCACCACTTTCAGGATCAAAATTCATTGCTATTTGAGCAGAAATTTTCCATAAAATCTAGAGATGCAGCATAAAAACGAGACAATAAATGTGGCCTTCATGAAGGGAAAGTGATACAGCAGCCCACACGTGTTCATTATCTTCTTGTTGATCTAGCAGAATGAGCTCCCACACTCTCCATCATCTGCTGTTTTTGGATTGCGCTCAAACCAATGACCTTATACAAAGTCAAATTATATTTTTATATTGTCAAGCACCTATTAAATGAAGGTGGACAATTATAGGCAGCAGAAAAAAAAAAAACAGGCAAACTTAGGAGTTTGATACAGAACCTACGGTAACTACAATTTCCTTATAGAATTATACAAAATACAAAAGAGCGTATTTATTAATATAACGGAACATAGTCATTTGGAACCCTATAGCAAGAAGAAAATCCACCACATAATGGGCACAGATTTGCTTGGCTTGTTGTAGACATAGTACATTTTTGTCACCAGGAGAGATTTTTATAAGTGATGAGCGAACTTGCTTGGATAAGGTGTTATTGGAGCATGCTCGGGTGCGGAGTGTCTTCGGCCTGCTCGAAAAATATGTTCCGAGTCCCTGCGGCTGCATGTCTCATGGCTGTTCAACATCTGCAAACATGCAGGGATTGCCCGTTTGTTAGGCAATCCCTGCACATGTTGCGGCTGTCTAAGGGTGTTTCCACGGGCGGAAACCGGCAGCGCTTTGGACGCAACACATGTCCACTCCGTCTAAAGCGCTGCCAGCTTTTGAACCATGCGGAATCACCGCATCCTATACATTGTACGGGACAGAGCATCTCCGCAAGATTAATAGACGTGGGGCGGGCTAGTATGACGCGCCGCATGTGTGTATACGCAGGGCCGCCGGAGACAGCCACGTATAGTGGAGATAGGATTTCATGAAATCGCATCCACTATGCTGCAACAACAGGCCGCTGAGGTTTGGACGATGCGGATGTACACAGCGTCCAACCCGCAGCGTTTACTGACAGTGGAAACAAACCCTTATAGTTGCAAGACATGCAGCACGGGGACACTCGGTTAGCACCCCAAGAATGATCGTACAACACCTTAGCCAAGCATGTTCGCTCATCACTTATTTTTTATCAACTAGAACAATGAAGGTTTCTGTTGAATGACAGAAAAGTTGATACATAAAGTATATTTGGAAATAAAACATCTTTTTAATTGAAAAGGTTTGTTACTTTGCATTCAGCAATGGCAGTGGCATGGAAGCAGCATGTGGCGCATTGACCCCAAGTGTGTGACTCACCAGCTTGTTTGCCAAATTCAAGTTTCTATGCGACTCATGAAGCACCAAAGTGAATCTATCATTTAATTTACTATTTCCCAGGACTATGGAGTAAAACTACGGACTCAAAGTGACCCCTCAGGTTCCCTGACTTCCCACTCCGACTCACTACTGTTCGTGTACTGTACATAAAGTGCAGCACAGATTAATCTCAACTAAAAGCCGAGATCCTTAGATCAGGAACAGAAATTTATAGAACATTTTATAACTTTCCCAAATTCTTATGAAAACGTTTACAGCACATAATGCATTGTTCTACTGTACACTTTATTATAGATTTTAGGAGTTGGTCCATTTTATAACGACTCCGCAAGTCCTGCTATTTCTGAGATATTAAAATGGGGTGTCCATAATCCAGAGCAGCTATGAAGGGCATTGCTCACTCCAGAGGACCTAGCACGTTTATACATTATATGTACTGTCCATTGAATTCAATTACACAAGTACAACCAATACCAACTGCAATGGGGTCCGAATGTGGTGTTTTATCCGGAGGATTAAACCATGATGCGCAAAGGAAGGATGGAAATTGATTCTTTAATTGGATAAAAGTGCAACACATTTCAATTCCAAATGCAGGACTCTTCCTAAGGCATCAAATGCAAAAGGCGTTGTAAATTTTATCCCAATAAAGAATCAAATTCTATATCCTACCGTCATCATGATGGTTTAAATCTACAGACAAACACCACATTTCGGGTTGCTCACAGTACCAAAGTTGACCATATCTTTATTATCAAAGTGGTGGCCACTAATAGGGAGCTGCTAGCTCTAGATACAGTTAAGAGGTCCAAGGCAACAATAAGGATGGAGGATTAAGTTATATACTTACATTAATATTAAAATATATTAGGACGCAATGAAGCCATCCTGACCCACTGCCCGACCCAGAGAAACAATCATATTACAGCCAAGCCTAAAGTGTTGGGCCAGTTTCGCACAACTAACCGATGTGTTTATTTCTTCATAATTTCCCTCCAAAAGGTATTACATGCTGAGACAGTCCTGTGCCTTTTTCTGTTTTTTTAGTACTCTCTTTAAAAGGGTTTTCACTTTTAGAAAAGTGGATCTTAACGAATCATACAGTAGTAAAACAACACATACAGATAGCATTCGCCTTCCACCGGTTCAGCACTAGCTTCCTGCTGCTGTGGTGTCTGCGACAGCAAACATGACCACTGCAGCGGCCAATCACTGAGCCCACCTGCTCGGACCTTGGAGGCGGAATGAGACACAGAGCTTAATGATTGGCTGCAGTGGTGATGCCTGCTGTGGAAACGATGTTACTATTGAAGCTAAAAACACAGACACCGGAGCAGGGAGCTGTGCTGGACTATAGGTACTGTCACACTAAGATCGCTAACGAGATCGCTACTGATTCACCGATGTTATGAGCAGTAGCGATCTCGTTAGTGACTTTAGCTGTGTGTGACATGTAGCAGCGATGTGGCCCCTGCTGAGATGTCGTTGATCGCTTATGAACGTTCTGAGCCATTTTTTGGTCGTTGGTGTCCCGCTGGTGAGCCTGAATCGCTGAGTGTGACACCCTTTATGAACGACTTCACCAGCATCGCAGGTGGGACTAGGTTTTCCCAACGACCGCAGAGGTCGTTATACAGATCGCTGATGAGATGTGTTTGGAAGCTAACTAAGCATCGCCACCAGGTCGTGTCGTTGTCGTGATTGCTAGTGCGATCGCTAAGTGTGACAGTGCCTTATGTGATGGTGAATACTATTTGTTCGGTTGGAGTCCACTTTTCTAAAAGTGGGAAACCCATATAATATGGCTTCACACTGAATATGGTACTTAAAGGCAAACTGTCACCTCCTAAAACTCTATTTTCCTGCAAACAGAGGCAATCAGCAGATAAAGAGCATTCATATCACGTTAGCATGGTTAACGGCTAGCGCGGTTACAGGGAGAAAATGAAGTTATATTCTCCCTGCAGTCGCAATCTTCAGCCACGGGATGGTGCAGGGGGCTACATCTTGACTGACCGCCAGTTCTGCATAGAATGTTTCCAGTAGTTCAGGGAGAGATTACCGTGAACTCGTTGTGTATTGAGCGGTGACTCTTACAGCCCCCTGCACCGCCCCATGACTGAAATGAGCAGCTGCAGGGAGACTAGATCTTCATTTTCTCCTTGCAGCCGCACTTGCAGTAAACCAGCCTAACATGCTTTAAATGCTATCGAGAGCTGGGAGAATCAATTTGCAGGACTCCGACTGATCCGCCAGGTCAGCACTCCATGACCACTGAAGGGGCCCGCAAATCTCTATCTTCCAGCATTCACAATTCTTTTGATTAGCTGGGCAGCCACAATGTCATCAATGCGGATTAACAAACACACAAAGAGGTCACGCCAGCCCGGCTAATCAAAAGAGGAATTTAATGGGTTGCTCATTTAGCGGTCACAGATTACGGATTTGGATGATCAACCGAAACCTGCAAATCTCTCAAAAAAATTTACCTGCAAATTACGACTATACCTACTGGTTGGTAAATTGCGTTTTTTGTTTTTTTTTGTATGAGGCAAGTTCCTTTTAAATGACAGCTTGTGGACCTTTAGATATAGGTGTGTTGTTAGCGCTATATTTCAATTAGCTTGAAATTCTTTAACATTTCTAAACATTTTGTATGCACATTCCAATTTGTAATCCACGCAGTAAAGTTTACATGGCAACAAACTGAATTGTTTTATTCCTCCCTGTGTGGGTGTATCACTCTGTCTCTTCATGGAAACGTTAACATTTTGATAATACACAGATGAGTTATAATCATAGAATATAAGTCAAATGAGGACACACTAAGGAAAAAATAAAAAAAAGAGTGATGATGGATACTGAGAATATTAATGACATAGGAGTTCTTGGCCATACAATACAGTAGAAGAGCCAGCAACAATCCAAGATTTACTGTAATGTTAGTTAGTAAACACTGTGCCTTTACATTAAAAAAAAAAAAAAAAAAGCTTGGTCTACATCCTGCGCTGTATGGAAGCATGCAAGCACTCGAACACAGCTGACCTATCAACCACATATCTATATAATAAAACTCCTTAAGAAATGAACAACAGATGTCTGAGACCACCATTCCAGGCTGCACATGTACTAGCTTCTATAAAAATTGTATTTATAACATAGATTGTTAACAAAGTCTTTCCGCGTGTAAGGTTAACGCAGCAGACCACACAACTATATACAAAAGCATCAAATAATTTACTAATTAAATAGGAGTGAAAAACTTAACTCAAGTAGGCAGCTGTTCGGGCAAGATTGTGCAGTTAATTGTTGGCTTTTTTTTTTTTTTTTTTGCATATTTCAAATTTAACCAATGTAGATACTTATGCCCAAAAAAATGAGAAAGGTATTCAAGGAGTGATACCTTTATTGGCTAACCAGAGAAATTATATTTACAAGCTTTCAGGGCTCAGAATATAACTTCCAATAAAGGCATCACTCCTTGAATACCTTTTTCATTTTTTGGGACATTAAGTATTTACATCTATTTTTCTGGCTAACACGGCACCACGATATTATTTTGTATTGTACATGGTAAGAATCTAATTTAACCAAAAACACATTAATAATAATTTATTTCTATAGCGCCAACATATTGCGCAGCACTTTACATTATAGTGGGGACTTGTACAGACAATAGACATTACAGCATCGCAATAAACACAGATCAAAGTAGATACCAAGAGGAATGAGGGCCCTGCTCGCAAGCTTACAATCTATGAGGAAAAAGGGGGGACACAAAAGGTAGATGGTAACAATTGCTTTCATTGTTCGGACCAGCCATAGTGTAAGAATCGGATGTTCATGTAATTCTGTATGAACCAGTTAACAGCCAATGTACGTAACAGTACAGACACAGAGGGCTATTAAATGCATGAAGCGGGTGAGGACATAATACGAGGTACCTGATTATGGTAAAGAAAAATTTTGAATGGGCCAACAGGAATAGTTAGGTTAATGCGTTGAGGCGGTTGCCAGTCTGAACAAATGCGTTTTTAGGGCACGCTTAAAACTGTGGGGATTGGGGATTAATCGTAGTAACCTGGGTAGTGCATTCCAAAGAATTAGCGCAGCACGTGAAAAGTCTTGGAGACGGGAGTGGGAGGTTCTGATTATTGAGGATGCTAACCTCAGGTCATTAACAAACCGGAGGGCACGGGTAGGATGGTAGACTGAGACAAGGGAGGCGATGTAGGGTGGTGCTGAGCCATGGAGTGCTTTGTGGGTGAGGGTAATAAGTTTGTACTGGATTCTGTAGTGGATGGGTAACCAGTGTAATGACTGGCACAAGGTAGAGGCATCGGTATAACGATTGGTGAGGAATATGATCCTGGCTGCAGCATTCAAGACAGTTTGGAGAGGGGAGAGTTTGGTAAGAGGGAGACAGATTAGTAGACAGTTACAATAGCCCAGATGAGAATGAATAAGAGAAACAGTAAGAGTTTTTGCAGTCGAAAGTAAGAAGAGGTCGAATTCTAGAGATGTTTTTGAGGTGGAGATAACAAGAGCGAGCCAGTGATCGGATGTGGGGGGTGAATGAAATTTAAAAAAAAAAAAAGTATAAACTTTTCAGAAAAGCGTACAATCCTGGCAAGTGACAAAATAGTTCCGAATGAGCAATCCTTCCGACTCAGACAAAGTGTGGGAACCTCTTTGCGATAGGCTGTGCATTGATATGGAAATTGTAGCGAAAAGGGCCTACATGTTAAAATAAATAAATAAAAAACAAGTCTAAGAATTATCCCCAGAGGCTGCTAATTTCCAACTTCATGTTTTTACTCCCAAAGCCTTAACTCAGAATAAAAAGTGAGAATAATCAATGTAGCAAATTACAAATATAAGCCACAATTGGTGGAATTGTATATGATAAGTACGGGATCACAACAAACTGTATATTGCTCAATCTTTACCAAAACGCTTTGATTCAGTTTGGTTGTCGGAGTTACATAGAAAACGAGAAAGTGAGTCTAACAATGTGTATATAAGGCTAGGTCATCAAACTCTAAGGAGGTATGCGCCTGACAGTGGCCAGTTAGGATGGATTTCTAAGCATCCATCCATCATAAGAACTCCACAAAAAAATAAATAGAAAAAACTATACCGCATGGTATACGTTTCTAAGCAGAAGCCCTCTGTATAGGAAAGTACAGACTGCTGCGCTATCCTACATCATTTCCCAGACACATACCAGCCAGACAGAGGCCTAAAGTACACACTTTTGGCCTGCGTCTGGTGAATGGGGGTCTTTGTGTAGGTTACAGTATATGTCAGTAAAAGCTCCTGACGTGTACGGTAGAATAAGTGCACAGTGGCAGGGTGCATTTAGCCGTGGGTCTCATCCAGACATCCCTTCTTCTCACGTACGAGAAAAATGGACCAATTACGGTATTTTGATCACAGTGTGGTCCGGGTGTCAGAAAAAAAAATAAAATAAAATGTTCATCATCTTCCTCTTTCTGACTGTCCATGAAAATATGACAAACTCGGATGTCATCAAAGTGAGATTTTTCATGGACCCATAGATTTAAAATTGTAAATTTTGATCTGACCATTGGAGCAAAGTCAGACACATCTCTGATTTTCCATAGCACTCGTACGAGAACAACAGAAATCTGAATGAGGCCTTACACTGTTAGGGCTCAAGTAGACGTCTGTGCAAATCAATCCGATCTCGCGAGTCTCCCGACCGAAGCATGAAAGTGTCATAATATTTCTATGAGGCGGCCATGCTCGGGTCAGGAGAGCCTTGACCAGTCCATGCATTGCGGTCTGACTTCAGACCGAAATCCCGGGATGTCTGCATGAGCCCTTAGGAGGGTAGTCTCCCTAGTTTTATATATGGCCTGAACAATCTTTATGTCACATTTGCCTTCATGCATAGCTCAAAGAATGTTTTCCCCTTATAATAATATGACTTTGACATATGATTTAATATTTGCTCATAGTCCTAAATCAGAAAGGCCACTTCACACAGCAGTATTTAGGGCAGAATATTGCATCAATATTGTTGTTCGAACAGGAGAATGTTCAAATATAGGAACTTTGGCGAACACTGGCGATACTGGTGCAAAATACAGATGTGTAATGTGACTTAAGCCGTAAGTTAAGTAAGTTCACACGTTGCGGAATTGCCGCGGAAATTTCCGCGCAATCCCGCACTTCTCCTGCAGAAATACGCACGTTTTTTGTATGCTGATTCCCGCCAGAATAATAGCGTTTTGCAAGCGTAATTAGCTTGCAGAATGCTAGCGTTTTCCTACGATCTGTAGCATCGCTTGGAAAACTGATTGACAGGTTGGTACACACGAGTCAAACATAGTGTTTGACAAGTGTGACCAACTTTTTACTATTGATGCCGCTATGTCGCATCAATAGTAAAAAGATCTAATGTAAAAATAATAAAAAAATAATAATAATGATATTCTCACCTTCCGGCGGCCCCCGCAGCCTTCCCGCCTTCAGCGACGCTCCGGCAACTCCGGTCCAAGGATGCTTTGCGACAAATCACACCGATGACGTACATCTCGCGAGACCGCTATGCCATCTGGGTGATTCTCGCAAAGGACTCTTGGGACCGGAAGTTGCCGGGAGCGTCGCTGAAGGCGGGAAGGCTGCGGGGGCCGCGGGAAGGCTGCGGGGGCCGCCGGAAGGTGAGAATATCATTATTTTTTATTTTAATTATTGTTTTACCAGGGATATGGTACCCAGGGCCTGGAGGAGAGTCTCCTCTCCTCCAGACCCTGGGTACCACCGCACATGAACCGCTTACATTCCGCAAAATTAATGAACATGTTGCTATTTTTTCCGCAAAGCGTTTTTTTCGCGGAAAAAAACGCAACATGTGGCCAAAACATGCGGAATCAATTAACATGTATAGGATGCTTAATGCTTGCGTTTTTATCGCGTTTTTACCGCGGAAAACCGCGGAAAAACCGCGAAAAAAACGCAATTATTCCTGATCGTGTGCACTTAGCCTAAGGAGAACCCAACAGGTCTTTTTTGGCTCCCAGATAACTAACAGAACCTAATGGTACTGTACCTGCAATCTCAAAAAAGGTGTCTGTCCTCTGTAGCCCAATTTCATGAGTCATTTCAAGAAAATGAGGTTTATTGCCTGCTCGAGTCATAAGCTGATGGTAAGATCCAGTCAAGAACGTGGAAACGCTGTCAAGTCAGGCTCCCCCAAGGCATATCCTCATGATTGATAGCACTCAGGATATTTCCTGTCTTCACTGATGTGAAGCCACAAACTGAACATTTTGGAGAGGATTTTGCTGCTGTGGATTATTTTCCCTAATGAAAATCTGTAATGTAGCGGGTCTCCATGGTATGTCACGAGTATAATGGGCCATAGATGAAAATGAGGTTATACACCCTGTGCTCATCCAGTGTATACTGGGCTCTGGCAGAACTAACTTCTACTTCACTACAGAAGACCTACAACAGAAATCAGCATTGTGGCCGCCAATAACATCAGGTTATCACTGGATCATTAAAAACCATGTAATATTACATGGTCACAGCAAATAGGCCACAAGGAATCTTTTCAGATAGAAAGATAATTCTGCGACCAGGCTAGTAATTTTGCCATCCTGCATCATGACATGGTCACAGAACCATAAGACCAGCAAAATCAAGACAATAACTTAATGAAAATTTCTATAGGATTCATACAAAAAGGAAATTAAACATTAAAATTATATTGTTTATATCTATAGCTCTGCAGGTGCTGTAGAATTACAAGTACTACCACATCCTTCACTGACTTATAGGCATATAATTATGCTGTATTTTAACTATTCTTAAACACAAGACGATATATTAAGAAACTACAGACGTCTTAGACTTTAAAGAAAAACTTAAAAAGCAAAGATCAGACGAAATTAAATCTAGATTTCTGAAAGTGACATTTATAAGGAAGCGCGTCTAACCTTACTGGATGAGAGTCGCCAGCGCAGGCAGCCTCAGTCCGCGCCATAAAATAGCTCGTCTGTCAGTCTGTCATCTACAGTATCTGAGATTGTCAGCTGCATCCAAGATACTAACTATTCCATGCTGGGGCCATTCCTTCCTGTAGGGGGCGCATCATAGCTTCTGCCACAACTTAACCTGCATACAGATTCCCTAGTATGTGTGTTTGGGATCTGATCATAAGTCACAGGTAACAGATGTTGTGTGGTCTAAAGACTATCTATGCTGTGTAATAAATATCAACATAGCGCTCATAGTCACACTGACTTCATAATCAATGGCAGGGTGCTGACAGATAATTACACGTCTGCGATCACATTCCTGGTAAAAGCTTCCACACACCGGAGATTTTGGCCGCAGTATCAGTAATCGCCTAGAATAACGCCAATGGTCGACAGACGCATTTCTCGCTCCATTATTTAATATTTCTGCTGTTATATTAATGTCTGATAGTAGCACAAAGGAAATATACATGGTAGAACAGTCTGACTTCTAATGCGAGTAATTGGGAATTCCGCAGAACATTCCGGCACTGAGGAATAAGATCTCTAGAAGGGACGGCAGTGAGGACCGGTGGCAGCGGTGACTCCCAGAGCCATCCCTTCACTTCTCCAACCTGCCCCCTGGATCCAGACATCTCCACTGTCCCTCCAGATCGCTGGAGGCTGCAGATTCTTTGGGTTTCTTCTTTCCTAGGAGGAGCTTTTGCCTTCACCTGAGTGACATCTGGCCACACTGGATGGCGGCACAAGGACCTCCTTCATCCCAGCCTCGGCCATACATTTCTTCTGCTCTCCTGTTTATTTTCCCACAAGTCTTCCCAGAGGTTAATTGCAACTTGTGACAGGGGAGACAGTGAGAAATGTCATCGCTGCCATTGTGCTGCCATAATGCAGGATACTGCCACCAGCGTCAAGGCGAGAAGGGCAACATCTGCCCAAAGATGGGCAAGCAGCGGCCACACAGATCCCCACGGGCGAGGAGGACCCGATGAGGGCGACAACACCCGTCTGGACATGGGCAAGAGGAGCCGCTACCCAAATACTGGGGTCACTGTCTCCAGATGTGAAGGTTGTAGTGTCTGATCATCACCCCTGTCAGCCACCCAGACTGAGGGCCCCACACTGCACAGCACTTATGGATCAGGAAAGCGCATGTCCCCAGGCTGGTGATGCCAGCTCTCTGTGCCACCACTGCTGAGACCCCAGAGTGTGGGGGACATGCCCAGCCCGGAGAGCAGGGACTTGGCAGGAGGGCAGCAGAGGGATCAGCTGGAGCAGTGCGCAGCCTGCAGAGCCTCCCTGGAATGCTAGGCTAGGATGGAGGCGGCTGCTGCCCGATCTGCCGCAGAACGAGCCCCGCAGCCCGTCTCCTCCAGCCTGTGCCCGGCAGCGCAGGGAGGACGTGTCCCCGACACATGACAGCCCGGCCCCGCACACCGCGGGATGATGGGCGCACATCACTGCACGCCGCAGCCCCGCACCAGCCCCCGCAGTCATGTGCCCGGATGCCCGGCTGCAGGGACCCGGCGGAGCCACATTACAGCGGAGCTCGGGAAACTTTTTATTGCCCGGTGTAATCAGCCAGGAAAGCGGTGGCGTGTGACGGAGGCAGGCGGCGAGCTGCGGCCGGTCCGTTACCTTATGTAGCGCTGAAATCGGGGGGTTTGGACAGCAGGTCGCCCGACGTGCGCAGCTACTCCAGTAATCCCGGCCAGCATGAGACCTACGAGCGGCAGTGAGCGGCCTCCCAGTCCCCGCTGCTCAAGGAGCGACCTCCACCGCAGGCCACGCCCCTGCACTGTGTGATTGGCCTAGGGACGTTGCTGCAGAAAAGGCTCCGCCCAGTCACGGCTTTGTGGCCAGGCAGGGGTTAACCTGCGGGACTCGGGTGGCGGTGGTGACGAGTGAGGACGGTGCCGGTCCCTGTAACCGGCATCACTAGTATTCGTGTATGAGCGCGCCCAGCTGCAGCTCTGCTTGGCTCCATGCACACAGGTGCTGCTTTCTCCCACATACACACTGATGATGTCTGACGTATTGGGATGATGAACTCAACACTGAACCTGTGACACTGTACCGGGGGCCAGGGCAGTAGTCGTGGCCCTCAATGGGCGCTTTGTCGCACCCTGGCCTCCATAATTACATTGTCTCTGCTGTACCTTGTAGTCCGCTCTCCGGTCTGTCAGGGTCCTCTCTGGTCCGCCAGGGCTCCTTCCCTTTCATCTGCACACAATGACAGGCAGAGTCCAGATCCATTTTTAATAAATCAACTTTGCTCAGTTCATCCAGTTCAGTCACAGGTACAGCACAAGATCCTTCACAAAGCATAGCATCTCCTTTCCCTGTGCTGTCCCTCACTCCTTCAGGATTATCGCAGGGTCGTACCGTCGCCTTCGGTACCGCAACGCTCTGTCTAGCCAGCCTAACTCGCTTCAGGAGTCCCCTGTCCGTTTCGCCCCAGATATTTGGAGTTGATCCCACGTAATTAGCTGCAACCATGTTGATGCTGCCCTGTTTTCCTCCACCTCCCACGTGTCCTTTTGCTCCTAGGCCCTGGACGAGCTGGGCTCTTCAGTTTCAACATTGCGGGGCACAACTGCCCTGTCCGGGCTCCCAGGCCCTACTGAATAAAACTCAAGAAGCTCTCTAACTTACACCTAGTTGCACCCTCCTAACTTAAAGGGAATCTGTCACCCTAAATTGGCGGGATATTTAAATGATGGCAGTCAGGTCAGATGGGCGGTGTTTTGAGTACTTGCCTTAACATGTTGTTCGCCGCTGTCTCCATTATTTCTGGGAATTGTAGTTGTTGCCCTCCTATAACGCGCCTGCGCATTGCAATCTTGAATTGCGCACGCGCAGTATGCTTTGCCCTCAGATTGCAATGCGCAGGCGCGTTATATGGAGGGCAACGACTACAATTCCCAGAAATAATGGAGACAGCGGCGAACAACATGTTAAGTCAAGTACCCAAAACACCGCCCATCTGACCTGACTGCCATCATTTAAATATCCCGCCAATTTAGGGTGACAGATTCCCTTTAACTAAAAATCCTATTAGTCTATCTTATCCTATTGTGCCCCCTCTAGTGGGCTAATCTTAATACTACACTTTCCTTACAATTGTACCATACAAGGAATACATATATATTTACAACACGCTACACAGCAATATTATAATACATATAACACATATCAGACATATTAAATATACCAGCTTCTCATGGACATAGAAACACGGGCGAGGGGAGTGGGGCACAAACTAGTCGTGGAGTTATGGAAATCTCATGCCAAAGACAACAGCTGAGGGCCGCACAGATCCCACTGCTGTCCCCACTTTGTCAGTGAGACGCACCTCCGCTGCCTGCAATTATGAGGACGATAATAATGACGAGTGATGGCCTCGGCCGCTTCCACTGCAGGGCCGGGTATTGGGGAGACAGTGAGCCATAGGTGGATTATAATGAGGGCAATCTGGACCGAAGCTGCCCTCACTATAATGTATGCGCTGCCACCGCCATCGACAGTGCAATATACTGCCAGCGTAGACACTAGTATGTATAAGTTATAGCCTCTTTCCCCTGATGAAGCCTTGCGGTGAAACATGTTGGGGAGGATAATGGTTATTGTTATAATACATGTGCTTCTCATAAAATTAGAGTATCATCAAAAAGTGAATTTATTCTCATGTACAGCACCATGGAATTAATGGCGCTATATAAATAAATAATAATAATAATAATAATTTCAGTTCTTCAATACAAAAAGTGAAACTCATATATTAGAGTCATTACAGAAAGAGTGATCTATTTCAAGTGTTTATTTCTGTTAATGTTGATGATTATTGCTTACAGCCAATGAAAACCCAAAAGTCATTATCTCAGTAAATTAGAATACGTTATAACTCCAGCTTGAAAAATGATTTTAAAATCCAAAATGTTGGTCTACTGAAATGTATGTTCAGTAAATGCACTCAATACTTGGTCGGGGCTCCGTTTGCATCAATTACTGCATCAATGCGGCGTGACATGGAGGCGATCAGCCTGTGGCACTGCTGAGGTGTTATGGAAGCCCAGGTTGCTTTGATAGCAGTCTCCAGCTCGTCTGCATTGTTGGGTCTGGTGTCTCATCTTCCTCTTGACAATACCCTACAGATTATGGGGTTAAGGTCAGGCGAGTTTGCTGGCCAATCAAGCACAGTGATACTGTTGTTTTTAACCCCTTTCTACCATATGACATACTATCCCATCCATGTGACCTGGGCCTTAAGTCCCAGTGACGGCATAGTACATCATATAGTATCAGATGCGATTGGACGTGCTCACGGGGTGAACGCGGCCGATCGTGGCCAAGTGTGAGCTCATACTGACCTACAAGGCCATCTATAACCTGTCTCCCCCATATGTCTCTGAACTAATCTCCCGATACCTTCCCTCACGTAATCTCCGGTCCTCCCAAGACCTTCTTCTCTCCTCCACACTTATTCGCTCCTCACCCAACCGCCTCCAAGACTTCTCCCGAATATCCCCCATCCTCTGGAATTCTTTGCCCCAACACGTCCGACTATCAACCACTCTCGGATCCTTCAGACGTAACCTGAAAACCCATCTCTTCAGGAAAGCTTACAGCCTGCAATGACCCCGCTGCCTCCTCACCACTACCGGAGATATCGCCTCAACCAACACCGGAACTGCTGCAATCCCCCAACCTACTGTCTCCTTCCCCACCATCCTGTAGAATGTAAGCCCGAAAGGGCAGGGTCCTCTCCCCTCTGTACCAGTCTGTGATTGTTAGTTTACTGTAAGTGATATCTGTAATTTGTATGTAACCCCTTCTCATGTACAGCACCATGGAATCAATGGTGCTATATAAATAAATAATTATTAATAATAATAATAATTCTCACAGCTGACTCCCGGCACTAAGTGCCAGGAGCTGTCACAGACCGCTCCTGGCACTTTAACCCCCGACACACTGCAATCAAAGATAATCGCAGCGCACTGGTGACTGCAGAGGGGTTGACATCCTGGTCTCCAGGTCAAAGAGACTTCCTGACATGCGCAGTGCATGTCAGGAAATCTCAGGTTAGTGCACAGAGAAGCTGCAACGCTGCAAGCTTCTACAGCATGCAGATGCTGCTTCATCTGCATGCTATAGAAACTATCAGCCTGCAAAAAATGAGTGTCCCATAGTGGGACAAGGTGTAAAAATAAGAATTAAATAAAAAAAAAATTATAAAAATATTTAAAAAAATAATTAACCCCTCTCTGACATTAGACGTACTATCCCGTCCATAAAACCCGTGACAATCTGACCATGGACGGGATAGTACGTCATAGCGATCAGCTGCGCTCCTGGGGGAGCGCAGCTGATCGCCGCCGGGTGTCAGCTGATTATCACAGCTGACACCCGGGACTGTGTGCCAGGAGCGGTCACGGACCGCTCCCGGCACATTAACCCCTTGCACACCGCGATCAAACATGATCGCGGTGTACTGGGGGCACAGGGGGGCATCGCGCAGAGAGCTCCGCGCCCCCCTGAGACCCTCAGAACAGCGCGATGTGATCGCGCTATTCGGAGGGCTTCCTCCCTCCCAGGACCCGGATCCAAGATGGCGCCGGGGTCCTGGAGGGAGGCGGCTTCCTCAGTGCCTGCTGAGAGCAGGCACTGAGAAGCTGCAGCGCTGCCTGTGAGATCGCTGGTCTCACAGAGTGCTGTGCACACTGTGAGACCAGCGATCTCACATTTTACAGTGATGTCCCACCCTGGGACAATGTAAAAAAGTAAAAAAAATAAAAATAAACGTGTAAAAAAAAAAATTCCAAAATAAGTAAAAAAAAAAAAAAATATTCCCCAATAAATTCATTTTTTCCTGTAAATAAAAAAAATAAAACAATAAAAGTACACATATTTGGTATCGACCGAGTCCGTAACGACCCCCCCTATAAAACTGTCCCACTAGTTAACCCCTTTAGTGAACCCTTTAAAAAAAAAAAAAATAAAAACAAAGCAAAAAATCAGTGCTTTATCATCATACTGCTGAACAAAAAGTGGAATAACACGCGATCAAAAAGACGGATATAAATAAACATAGCACCACTGAAAAGTCATCTGTCCGCAAAAAACGAGCCATCATACAGCATCATGAGCGAAAAAATAAAAAAGTTATAGCTCGCAGAATAAAGCGATGCAAAAATAATTATTTTTTCTATAAAATTGTTTTTATTCTATAAAAGCGCCAAAACATAAAAAAACGATATAAATGAGGTATCGCCGTAATCGTACTGACCCGAAGAATAAAACTGCTTTATCAATTTTACCACACGTGGAACGGTATAAACGCCTCCCCCAAAAGAAATTCATGAATTGCTGATTTTTGTTTATTCTAACCTCCCAAAAATCGAAATAAAAAGCGATCAAAAAATGTCACAGGCTCAAAAATGGTACCAATAAAAACGTCAACTCGTACCGCAAAAAATAAGACCTCACATGACTCTGTGGGCCAAAATATGCAAAAATTATAGCTCTCAAAATGTGGTGATGCAAAAACTATTTTTTGCAATAAAAAGCGTCTTTTAGCGTGACAGCTGCCAATCATAAAAACCCGCTATAAATAGTAAATAAAACCCCCTTTATCACCCCTTAGTTAGGGAAAAATAATAAAATTACAAAAATGTATTTATTTCCATTTTCCCGTTAGGGTTATGGTTAAGGTTAGGGTTGCAGCTAAAGTTAGGGTTAGGGTTGGCGCTAAAGTTAGTATTAGGGTTATGGTTGGGATTAGGGATAGGGGTGTGTTAGGGTTACGTTTGTGGTTAGGGTTGGGACTAGGGTTAGGGGTGTGTAGAGGTTAGGGTTGGAGTTAGAATTGGGGGGTTTCCGCTGTTTAGGCACATCAGGGGCTCTCCAAATGTGACATGACGTCTGATCTCAATTCCAGCCAATTCTGCGTTGAAAAAGTCAAACGGTGCTCCTTCCCTTCTGAGCTCTGCCATGCGCCCAAACAGTAGTTTACTCCCACATGGGGTATCAGCGTACTCTGGACCCTAAGAGTTATTGTGCAATTTGTCCTATTTCTTCTGTTACCCTTGGGAAAATAAAAAACTGGGGGCAAAAATATCATTTTTTTAAAAAAAAAATGATTTTTTTTTGTTTTTACGGCTGTACGTTATAAACTTGTGTGAAGCACTTGGGGCTTCATAGCGCTCACCACACATCTAGATAAGTTCCTTGTGGGGTCTATTTTCCAAAATGGGGTCACTTGTGGGGGGTTTCCACTGTTTAGGCGCATCAGGGGCTCTCCAAATGCGACATGACGCCCCCACACCATTCCATCAAAGTCTACAATCCAAAACGTCACTACTTCCCTTCCGAGCCCCAACGTGTTCCCATACAGTAGTTTTCTCCCACATATTGGGTATCAGCGTACTCAGGACAAATTGGACAACAACTTTTTGGGTCCAATTTCTCCTGTTACCCTTGTGAAAATAAAATATTGGGGGCGAAAAAAATAATTTTTGTAAAAAAAAAATATATTTTTTATTTTTACGGCTGTTCGTTATAAACTTCTGTGAAGCACTTAGGGGTTCAAAGTGCTCACCACACATCTAGATAAGTTCCTTGTGGGGTCTATTTTCCAAAATGGGGTCACTTGTGGGGGGTTTCCACTGTTTAGGTGCATCAGGGGCTCTCCAAATGCGACATGACGCCCCAGAGCATTCCATCAAAGTCTGCAATCCAAAACGTCGCTACTTCCCTTTCGAGCCCCAACGTGTACCCATACAGTAGTTTTCTCCCACATATTGGGTATCAGCGTACTCAGGACAAATTGGACAACAACTTTTGGGGTCCAATTTCTCCTGTTACCCTTGTGAAAATAAAATATTGGGGGCGAAAAAAATAATTTTTGTAAAAAAAAAAAAAAATTTTATTTTACGGCTGTACGTTATAAACTTCTGTGAAGCACTTGGGGGTTCAAAGTGCTCACCACACATCTAGATATGTTCCTTGAGGGGTCTAGTTTCCAAAATGGTGTCATTTGTGGGGGGTTTCCACTGTTTAGGCAGATCAGGAGCTCTCCAAACACGACATGGCATCCAGCCAATTCTGCGTTGAAAAAGTCAAACGGCACTCCTTCCCTTCCAAACTCTGCCATGCACCCAAACAGTGGTTTACCCCCACATATGGGGTATCAGCGTACTCAGGACAAATTGCACAATAACTTTTGGAGTCTTGTTACCCTTGGGAAAATAAAAATTGGGGTGAAAAGATCATTTTTGTGGAAAAAATATGATTTTTTAATTTTACGGCTCTACGTTATAAACTTGTGTGAAGCACTTGGGGGTTCAAATTGCTCACCAAAGATCTAGATAAGTTCCTTAGGGGGTCTAGTTTCCAAAATGGGGTCACTTGTGGGGGGTTTCCACTGTTTAGGCACATCAGTGGCTCTCCAAATGCAACATGGCGTCCAATCTCAATTCCAGCCAATTTTGGTTGGAAAAAGCCAAATGGTGCTCCTTCCATTCCGAGCTCTGCCGTGCGCCCAAACAGTGGTTCCCCCCCATATTGGGTATCAGCGTACTCAGGACAAATTGGACAACAACTTTTGTGGTCCAATTTCTCCTGTTACCCTTGGGAAAATAAAAAATTAGTGACTAAAAATAATTTTTGTGGGAAAAAAATAGGATTTTTTATTTTCATGCCGGGCATTATAAACTTGTGTGAAGCACTTGGGGGTTCAAAGTGCTCACCAAAGCTATAGATAAGTTGCTTAGGGGGTATAGTTTCCAAAATGTGGTCACTTGTGGGGGGTTTCTACTGTTTAGGCTCATCTGGGGCACTGCAAACGGAACATGACCCCCATCAACGTCTGCATTCCAAAACGTTACTACTTCCTTTCCAAGCCCTGCCGTGCGCCCAAACAGTTTCCCCCCCCACATATTGGGTATCAGCGTACTCAGGACAAATTGGCCAACAACTTTTGGGGTCCAATTTCCTTGGGAAAAATCAAAAATTTGGGACTAAAAAATCATTTTTGTGGAAAATTGTTTCTTTTTTTTTTTCACACCCAGGCATTATAAACTTTTGTGAAACACTTGGGGATTCAAAGTGCTCACAACAGATCTAGATAAGTTCCTTAGGCGGTCTAGTTTCCAAAATGGTGTCACTTGTGGGGGGTTTCCACTGCTTAGGCGCATCAGGGGCTCTCCAAACGCGACATGGCGTCCAATCTCAATTCCAGCCAATTTTAGTTTGAAAAAGTCAAACGGCGCTCCTTCCCTTATGAGCTCTGCTGTGCACACATACAGTGGTTTTCCCCCACTTATGGGGTATTGGCGTACTCAGGAGAAATTGCACAACAACTTTATGTGTCCATTTTCTTCTTTTACCCTTGTGAAAATAAAAAAAAAGTTTGTAAAAGATCATTTTTGTGGCTAAAAAGTTAAATATTCATTTTTTCCTTCCACGTTGCTTCAGCTCCTGTGAAGCACCTGAAGGGTTAATAAACTTTTTGAATGTGGTTTTGAGTACCTTGAGGGGTGCAGTTTTTATAATGGTGTCACTTTTGGGTATTTTCTGCCATATAGACCCCGAAAAGTGACTTCAAATATGAGGTGGTCCCTAAAAAAAATGGCTTTGTAAATTTTGTTGTAAAAATGAGAAATCGCTGGTCAACTTTTAACCCTTATAATTTCCTAAGAAAAAAAAATTTTGATTCCAAAATTGTGCTGATGTAAAGTAGACATGTGGGAAATGTTATTTCTTAACTATTTTGTGTGACATATTTCTCTGTTTTAAGGGAATAAAAATTCAAAGTTTGAAAATTGCAAAATTTTCAAAATTTTCGCCATATTTGCATTTTTTTCAAAAATAAACGCAAGGTATATCGAAGAATTTTTACCACTAACGTAAAGTACAATATGTCACGAGAAAACAATCTCAGAATCGCGCAGATCCGTTGAAGCGTTCCAGAGTTATAACCTCATAAAAGAGACAGTGGTCAGAATTGTAAAAATTGGCCCGGTCATTAACCCCTCTCTGACATTAGACGTACTATCCCGTCCATAAAACCCGTGCCATTCTGACCATGGACGGGATAGTACGTCATAGGCGATTAGCTGCGCTCCCCGAGGGAGCGCAGCTAATCGCCGCCGGGTGTCAGCTGATTATCACAGCTGACACCCGTGACTGTGTGTCAGGAGCGGTCACGGACCGCTCCCGGCACATTAACCCCTTGCACACCGCGATCAAACATGATCGCGGTGTTACTGGGGGCACAGGGGAGGATCGCGCAGTGTGGGGGCTCCCTGCGCGCCCCCCTGAGACCCTCAGACCAGCGCGATGTGATCGCGCTGCTCTGAGGGCTTCCTCCCTCCCAGGACCCGGATCCAAGATGGCGCTGGGGTCCTGGAGGGAGGCGGCTTCCTCAGTGCCTGCCGAGAGCAGGCACTGAGAAGCCTGCTGCACTGCCTGAGCGATCGCTGGTGTGACAGAGTGCTGTGCACACTGTCACACCAGCGATCTGATGAAATACAGTGATGTCCCACCCTGGGACAAAGTAAAAAAGTAAAAAAAGTAAAAATAAACATGTGTAAAAAAAAATCCAAAAAAAAAAAAAAATATTCCCCAATAAATTCATTACTTATTGTAAATAAAAAAAATAAAACAATAAAAGTACACATATTTGGTATCGCCGCGTCCGTAACGACCCCCCCTATAAAAATGTCCCACTAGTTAACCCCTTTTGTGAACCCCTTAAAAAATAAAAAATAAAAACGAAGCAAAAAATCAGTGCTTTATCATCATACCGCTGAACAAAAAGTGGAATAACACGCGATCAAAAAGACGGATATAAATAAACATGGTACCGCTGAAAACGTCATCTTGTCCCGCAAAAAACGAGCCGTCACACAGCATCATGAGCGAAAAAATAAAAAAGTTATAGCTCGCAGAATAAAGCGATGCAAAAATAATTATTTTTTATATAAAATTGTTTTTATTCTATAAAAGCGCGAAAACATAAAAAAATGATATAAATGAGGTATCGCCATAATCGTACTGACCCGAAGAATAAAACTGCTTTATCAATTTTACCACACGCGGAACAATAAAAACGCCTCACCCAAAAGAAATTCATGAATTGCTGATTTTTGTTCATTCTAACCTCCCAAAAATCGAAATAAAAAGCGATCAAAAAATGTCACGTGCTCAAAAATGGTACCAATAAAAGCGTCACCTCGTCCCGCAAAAAATTAAGACCTCACATGACTCTGTGGGCCAAAATATGCAAAAATTATAGCTCTCAAAATGTGGCGATGCAAAAAACTACTTTTTGCAATAAAAAGCGTCTTTTAGCGTGACAGCTGCCAATCATAAAAACCGCTATAAATAGTAAATCAAACCCCCCTTTATCACCCCCTTAGTTAGGGAAAAAAAATAAAATAAAAAAAATGTATTTATTTCCATTTTCCCATTAGGGTTAGGGTTAGGGTTTCGGCTAAAGTTAGGGTTAGGGTTGGCGCTAAAGTTAGGATTAGGGTTAGAGTTTGGATTAGGGTTAGGGTTGGGATTAGGGTTGGGACTAGGGTTAGGGGTGTGTTGGGGTTAGGGTTGGAGTTAGAATTGGGGGGTTTCCGCTGTTTAGGCACATCAGGGGCTCTCCAAATGTGACATGGCGTCTGATCTCCATTCCAGCCAATTCTGCTTTGAAAAAGTCAAACGGTGTTCCTTCACTTCTGAGCTCTGCCATGCGTCCAAACAGTAGTTTATCCCCACATATGGGGTATCAGCGTACTCTGGACCCCAAGAGTTATTGTGAAATTTGTCCTATTTCTTCTGTTACCCTTGGGAAAATAAAAAACTGGGGCGAAAATATTATTTTTGTAAAAAAAATAAGATTTTTTTGTTTTTTTACGGCTGTACATTATAAACTTCTGTGAAGCACTTGGGGCTTCATAGCGCTCACCACACATCTAAATAAGTTCCTTGTGGGGTCTATTTTCCAAAATGGGGTCACTTGTTGGGGATTTCCACTGTTTAGGCGCATCAGGGGCTCTCCAAATGCGACATGACGCCCCCAGACCATTCCATCAAAGTCTGCAATCCAAAACGTCACTACTTCCCTTTCCGAGCCCTGACATGCGCCCATACAGTAGTTTTCTCCCACATATTGGGTATCAGCGTACTCAGGACAAATTGGACAACAACTTTTGGGGTCCAATTTCTCCTGTTACCCTTGTGAAAATAAAATATTGGGGGCGAAAAAATCATTTTTGTAAAAAAAAAAAGGATTTTTTATTTTTACGGCTGTGCGTTATAAACTTCTGTGAAGCACTTCGGGGTTCAAAGTGCTCACCACACATCTAGGTAAGTTCCTAGTGGGGTCTATTTTCCAAAATGGGGTCACTTGTGGGGGGTTTCCACTGTTTAGGCGCATCAGGGGCTCTCCAAATGCGACATGACGCCCCCAGACCATTCCATCAAAGTCTGCAATCCAAAACGTCACTACTTCCCTTTCCGAGCCCTGACATGCGCCCATACAGTAGTTTTCTCCCACATATTGGGTATCAGCGTACTCAGGACAAATTGGACAACAACTTTTGGGGTCCAATTTCTCCTGTTACCCTTGTGAAAATAAAATATTGGGGGCGAAAAATCATTTTTGTAAAAAAAAAAAGGATTTTTTATTTTTACGGCTGTGCGTTATAAACTTCTGTGAAGCACTTCGGGGTTCAAAGTGCTCACCACACATCTAGATAAGTTCCTTGTGGGGTCTATTTTCCAAAATGGGGTCACTTGTGGGGGTTTCCACTGTTTAGGCGTATCAGGGGCTCTCCAAATGCGACTGACGCCCCCAGACCATTCCATCAAAGTCTGCAATCCAAAACGTCACTACTTCCCTTCCGAGCCCTGACGTGCACCCATACAGTAGTTTTCTCCTACATATTGGGTATCAGCGTACTCAGGACAAATTGGACAACAACTTTTGGGTTCCAATTTCTTCTGTTACCCTTGTGAAAATAAAATATTGGGGGCGAGAAAATCATTTTTGTAAAAAAAAAAAAGGATTTTTTATTTTAAGGCTGTACGTTATAAACTTTAGTGAAACACCTGGGGGTTCAAAGTTCTCACCACACATCTAGATAAGTTCCTTGAGGGGTCTAGTTTCCAAAATGGTGTCATTTGTGGGGGGTTTCCACTGTTTAGGCAGATCAGGAGCTCTCCAAACACGACATGGCGTCCAGCCAATTCTGCGTTGAAAAAGTGAGACGGCGCTCCTTCCCTTCCAAACTCTGCCATGCACCCAAACAGTGGTATACCCCCACATATGGGGTATCAGTGTACTCAGGACAAATTGCACAATAACTTTTGGAGTCTTGTTACCCTTGGAAAAATAAAAATTCGGGTGAAAAGATCATTTTTGTGGAAAAAATATGATTTTTAAATTTTACGGCTCTACGTTATAAACTTGTGTGAAGCACTTGAGGGTTCAAATTGCTCACCAAAGATCTAGATAAGTTCCTTAGGGGGTCTAGTTTTCCAAATGGGGTCATTTGTGGGGGTTTCCACTGTTTAGGCACATCAGGGCTCTCCAAATGCAACATGGCATCCAATCTCAATTCCAGCCAATTTTGGTTGGAAAAAGTCAAATGGTGCTCCTTCCCTTCCGAGCTCTGCCGTGCGCCCAAACAGTGGTTCCCCCCCACATATGGGGCATCAGCGTACTCAGGACAAATTGGACAACAACTTATGTGGTCCAATTTCTCCTGATACCCTTGGTAAAATAAAAAATTAGTGACTAAAAGATAATTTTTGTGGAAAAAAAATAGGATTTTTTATTTTCATGCCCGGGCATTATAAACTTGTGTGAAGCACTTGGGGGTTCAAAGTGCTCACCAAAGATCTAGATAAGTTCCTTAGGGGGTCTAGTTTCCAAAATGGGGTCACTTGTGGGGGATTTCCACTGTTTAGGCTCATCTGGGGCACTGCAAACGGAACATGACCCCCATCAACGTCTGCATTCCAAAACGTTACTACTTCCTTTCCAAGCCCTGCCGTGCACCCAAACAGTTTTCCACCCCCACATATGGGGTATCAGCGTACTCAGGACAAATTGGACAACAACTTTTGGGGTCCAATTTCCTTGGGAAAATTCAAAAATTTAGGACTAAAAAATCATTTTTGTGGAAATTTTTTTTTTTTTTTTTCACACCCAGGCATTATAAACTTTTGTGAAACACTTGGGGGTTCAAAGTGCTCACAACAGATCTAGATAAGTACCTTAGGGGGTCTAGTTTCCAAAATGGTGTCACTTGTGGGGGTTTCCACTGTTTAGGCGCATCAGAGGTTCTCCAAGCGCGACATGGCGTCCAATCTCAACTCCAGCCAATTTTAGTTTGAAAAAGTCAAACGGCGCTCCTTCCCTTACGAGCTCTGCGTGTGCCCAAACAGTGGTTTTCCCCCACATATGGGGTATTGGCGTACTCAGGAGAAATTGCATAACAACCTTATCTGTCCATTTTCTCCTTTTACCCTTGTGAAAATAAAAAAAAAGTTTGTAAAAGATCATTTTTGTGGCTAAAAAGTTAAATATTCATTTTTTCCTTCCACGTTGCTTTAGTTCCTGTGAAGCACCTGAAGGGTTAATAAACTTCTTGAATGTGGTTTTGAGTACCTTGAGGGGTGCAGTTTTTAGAATGGTGTCACTTTTGGGTATTTTCTGTCATGTAGACCCCTCAAAGTGACTTCAAATGAGAGGTGGTCCCTAAAAAAAATGGCTTTGTAAATTTTGTTGTAAAAATGAGAAATCGCTGGTCAACTTTTAACCCTTATAACTTCCTAACAAAAAAAAATTTTGATTCCAAAATTGTGCTGATGTAAAGTAGACATGTGGGAAATGTTATTTCTTAACTATTTTGTGTGACATATTTCTCTGTTTTAAGGGAATAAAAATTCAAAGTTTGAAAATTGCTAAATTTTCAAAATTTTCGCCATATTTGCGTTTTTTTCAAAATAAACGCAAGTTATATGGAAGAAATTTTACCACTAACATGAAGTACAATATGTCACGAGAAAACAATCTCAGAATCGCGAAGATCCGTTGAAGCGTTCCGGAGTTATAACCTCATAAAGAGACAGTGGTCAGAATTGTAAAAATTGTCCCGGTCATTAACGTGCAAACCACCCTTGGGGGTGAAGGGGTTAAAAAAATAATTAAAAAATTAATATATTAATAAATAAATATTTTAGTGAAAAAAATTCTAAACAATAAAAGTACACATATTTAGTATCGCCGCGTCCGTAAGGACCCGACCTATAAAACTGTCCCACTAGTTAACCGCTTTAGTGAACACCATAAAAAAAACAAGACAAAAACAATGCTTTCTCATAAAACCGCCGAACAAAAAGTGGAATAACACGCAATCAAAAAGACGGATATAAATAAGCATAATACCACTGAAAATGTCATCTTGTCCCACAAAAAAACAAGCCCCCGAACAGCATCATCAGCAAAAAAATAAAAAGTTATAGCTCTTGGAATAAAGCGATGCTAAAATAATTATTTTTTATATAAAAGTTTTTATTGTATAAAAGCGCCAAAACATAAAAAAAATATATAAATGAGGTATCGCTGTAATCGTACTGACCCGACGAATAAAACTGCCTTATCAATTTTACCACACGAGGAGCGGTGTAAACATCCCCCCAAAAGAAATTCATGAATTACTGTTTTTTGTTCATTTTGTCTCCCAAAAATCAGAATAAAAAGCGATCAAAAAATGTCATGTGCCCTAAAATGGTACCAATAAAAAAATTAACTCGTCCCACAAAAAACAAGACCTCACATGACTCTGTGGGCCAAAATATGGAAAAATTATAGCTCTCATAATATGGTGATGCTAAAACTTTTTTGCAATAAAAAGCGTCTGCCATGCACCCAAACAGTGGTTCCCCCCACATATGGGGTATCGGCATACTCAGGGCAAATTGCACAACAACTTTTGGGGTCACATTTATCCTGTTACCCTTGGGAAATTAAAAAATTGGGGGCGAGAAGATCATTTTTGTGGAAAAATTATGATTTTTATTTTAACGGCTCTACATTATAAACTTCTGTGAAGCACTTGGGGGTTCAAAGTGCTCACCACACATCTAGATAAGTTCCTTAGGGGGTCTACTTTCAAAAATGGTGTCACATGTGGGGGGTTTCCACTTTTTAGGTACATCAGGGGCTCTTCAAACGTGACATGATGTTCGATCTCCATTCCAGCCAATTCTGGGTTGAAAAAGTCAAACGGTGCTCCTTCCGTTCCGTGCTCTGCCATGCACCCAGACAGTGGTTTACCCCCACATATGGGGTATCAGCGTACTCAGGACAAATTGCACAACAACTTTTGGGTTCCAATTTCTCCTGTTACCCTTGGAAAAAAAAAATTGGATCTGAAGTAAATATTTTGTGAAAAAAAGTTAAATGTTCATTTTTTTTAAACATTCCAAAAATTCCTGTGAAGCACCTGAAGGGTTAATAAACTTCTTGAATGTGGTTTTGAGCACGTTGAACTTTTGAGTATTTTCTATCATATAGACCCCTCAAAGTGACTTCAAATGTGATGTGGTCCCTAAAAAAAATGGTGTTGTAAAAATGAGAACTTTTAACCCTTATAATTTCCATTTCACAATTTCTTTCTGACACCAGTCAATAATAGGATTGTGAATCTGCAACCATGGAAACCCCAGTACCAATCCAGCAGGTACATTTTTCTACACAAAACAAGAGATGGATTCAGAGTGGAGTGCTTCCTTCCACTTGAAGAGTGAAATCCACCGTTGCTCTCTCGACCAAATGGTGAGCTAACGGTGTCTTGTCAAGGGCGATGACTTGAATGGGTCTTTCCAATCTAACTGTCCCTAAGCCTAACTTCAGAACCAATCCCGAATCAATAAAGTTAGCAGCAGATCCACAGTATATAAACGCCAATGTTGACAACACCTGGTTCTCGAATGAAATCATCGAATTTACCAGTACTTTATCAGAGGAAGAAAAAGCTACCTGGGAGTCTGGGTGACCTCCTCGGCCATCACCCAGACTCAGACGTTCTCTGATGGTTTGATAGCTTGAGGACGAGTTGGGCAATTCTTTAGAAAATGTCCAGAGAGACCACAGTATAGACAAAGTCCGAGATCCTGTCTCCGTCTTCTCTCCACAACTCAAAGACTGGCAACTCTAACCTCAGGTAAATGGATCTGCTCTGGAGGAGTATAACATGCTGCCTGCTCCTCACCATATCTCTTACGGATTCTGCAGTCCATTTGTATAGCCTGAGTCATGGCCTCCCTCAGAGAACAAGGGGCGTCATAGAGGACCAGATCATCCATGAGTGTCTCAGAAATGCCTCTTTGGAACTGGCATCTGACAGCAGCATCGTTCCATAGAACTTCAGTGGACCACTGCCGGAACTCAGTACAGTAGTCCTCAGCTGTGCGACCCCCCTTGTGCCAGGTTCATGATCTTAGCCTCAGCAACCTGGATTCTATCAGGTTCGTCATATATCAGACCTAAACTGTCAAAAAAGGCATCAACAGAAAACAGTTCTGTGTTATGAATGTGCTAGAGATGGTTTCTGAGCAGAGGCTCCCTCTGGTGGTTACAGACAGTACTGAACCTTTCAGCGAGGAGTGGCAATCTGGGATCACGGATTGGTCTAATATAAGGGAGGTTCCCTCCCATGATGGTTGCCGGTGATCAATTGTTTTTGTCTCAATTGTGGTTCCTGGTTCATTTGGAAGTTTGCTGGAGCCTTGCCTGCATCTCCTGCTTTCAGATAAGATATTTTTTGCTTTTCTTTTTGTGCTTGCTTTTTGCATTGTTTTCTGCACTTTTGTGGAGGTCAGCCAGGTCCCCTCCTGGGGCCTGAGCTCCTCACAGTTTGTCTGCAGCCACTGTTATTTGCTCATTTGCTTTTTCCTGTTTTTTCAGCGGCTGTGGCTTGGTTTTTGTTCACACTGAGATCTGATTTAGTGGGTGGCGAGATCGTGTGATCTCAGTATTTTTGTAATCAGAATTGTTGGATTTTTGTAGGGTTTTCTGGGTTGCAGAAAGTAATCTCTCCTGTCCTATCCTATTTAGTCAGCTTGTGGCCCCAGCGTTTGCTCAGTCTATTTTCTGCCTATGTTTGTATTTTCATCTTGTCTAACAGCCATTATATGTTTGGGGGCTTCCTATTTTCTTTGGGGATCTGCTCCGGGGCAGATAGCTTTCATCTTTCTGCCTTTAGGTGTAGTTATCTCTCAGGCTGTGACGAGGCATCTAGGATCAACGTAGGAACGCTCCACGGCTACCTCTAGTTGTGTCGTTAGTTTAGGAATCTGCAACCCATCAGTTACCAACATCTCAGGTGTTCGGCTGCCCTGCTGTTGTTCCTGTCCTCCTCAGCTGCCGAAACATAACAGTTCTGGGGCTTGTGGGGACAAATAAAATGCCCAGGTCTGAGGACCCCTTCACAGTAGGGACATGATTATTCCCACCCGCTGGAACTCCTCCCCTGACGACCAGGGATGCAGGGTAAAAAATAGCTTACAGCTCTCCCTGAATACTCTAAACTGGTCTTTCTCGCCCGAAAATTTATCAGGGAGGGATAACACAGGTTCGGGAGAGACCAACTGTACATCAGAGGGTATTGACATCACAGCCAGTGGGGGGCTGTATGGGGTCTTCATAAAGTTATTTATCTGACCCTTCAACTGATATTGCGATGACTCCAGACTCTGGCAATCCTTTGCCAGATCCAGAGTCATCTGCATCAAATTCGCCACCTGTTCACAAGGCGTGTGAACAGGATCCATACTGGCAAAAAAGACAACGTATGGGCCAGACGTAATGTGGTGCTAGTCACTTCTCACGGCCAAGTCAGGAGTCAGAAGGGTCAAGGAGTCCAAGGTCAGAAATCAGGAGGGTACATCATAAACAGAAGGAAGAGGCAAAAGCGTAGTCAGGTAACATTCCGAGGTCAGAGTACTGGGAGGATAATGGATCAGAGCTGAAGGGGTTAAACAGGTGGATGGTCAGAACGAAGTCCAAGGTCAGGCAACAGATCAAGCATATAGAACTCAAAGCACAGGAGAGCACAGAGTACAAACCTCACAAGATGAACATATCTCTGGCAGTGATCAGGGAGAAGCTGCTCAGTTAAGAAGCATGGCCATTACCTAGGATTGTGAGCATCTGAGACAGCCGACGCCTCCCAGTCACATATTGGCTAGTCGAGCTGTCAATAAACACACTGACAGCTCAGCACGACCCTGAACCTGACTGGATGATCATGCTGTCAATCAAAGTACTGACAGCTTCAGCACGCCCCTGTACAACATTGGACGGCCGAGCTGTCAGTAACTGCATCCCAGACACCCTGAGGTGTGGAACTGTGACAATATAAAGGACAAATAGCGATATTAATCCTTGGTGACCTATATTTTATATGTCAGACACAAGAACAGTCATGGAAATGATTACAGCTTAACTATAATGGGGGCCATTTGGTTTCAATTAAGGTGTCCAGCATTTAGCGGATACCTTAATGGAAACTAAACAGACCCCATTATAGTTAAAGGGATGCGTATTATGGTTTTTATTTTCATCATGTGACAAATACAGTTTGCAACAAAACTGATGGTGGTTCTAGTGCCATAATCGTATACTGATGGTGGTTCTGGTGACCTATTCATATACTAATGGTAGTTCTTGTGATTTATTCATGTAGTGATGGTTGTTCATCGTGCTGTATTTATGTACTACTGATGGCTCTGGTTATGTATTTATGTAGTGAAGATGGTTCTGGTGCTGTATTCATCACCAGAACCATCAGTACATGCATCATCATGAGTACATAAATAGAACACCAGAACCATCATTAGTGCGTAAATGTGACACCAGAATCATAATCAGTAAATAATTAGGTCAGTACAACAATAATAATAATAATCTTTATTTATATAGCGCCATCATATTCCGCAGCGCTTTACAGTTTAACAGTTTCAGAACACAAGTCATAAGTAACAACGTTAATACAATAATTAAAGCAAAATAAGCCGCCCCTGCTCGTGAGAGCTTACAATCTACAATGAGGTGGGGGAGATACAAAGTACAGGTGTATATATACAATGGTGCATTTTCAATGATGGTCCACCCATCTTGAGGGAGTGAGGGATGGATGGAGATAGTGAATGGGCTACACACACACACACACTTACACATAGAATGACTTTGATTAGTGAATGTGATAGGCCGCTCTGAACAAATGTGTTTTGAGGGAGCGCCTGAAACCATGCAAATTGTGGATAGTCCTAATTTCTTGGGGTAGAGCATTCCAGAGGATTGGCGCAGCGCGGGAGAAGTCTTGGAGTCGGAAGTGGGAGGTACGGATTAGCGCAGAGGTTAGTCGAAAGTCGTTTGCAGAGCGCAGCAGTCGGTTAGGCCGATAGATAGAAATGAGGGAGGAGATGTAGGGGGGTGCTGCACTGTGGAGAGCTTTGTGGGTGAGAACCAGTACTTTGAATTGTATCCTATAATGAATGGGCAGCCAGTGTAAGGACTGGCGAAGAGCGGACGCGTCCGAGTACCAATTAGCCAGATGGATTACCCTGGCTGCTGCATTAAGGATGGACTGGAGAGGGGATAGTCTAGTAATGGGGAGGCCAAGTAATAGAGCGTTGCAGTAGTCCAGGCGGGAGTGCATCAATGCTACAGTGAGGGTTTTTGTTGTTTCCAAGGTGAGAAAAGGGCGGATTCTAGAGATGTTCTTTAGGTGTAGGCGGCAAGAGCGGGCAAGAGATTGTATATGGGAGGTGAAGGAGAGATTGGTGTCAAACATAACACCCAGACAGCGAGCCTGCTGCCGGGGTGTTATTATGGTGCCGCCCACGGAGAGGGATATGTCAAATTTAGGGAGGTTAGTAGACGGCGGGAGCAGAAGAAGTTCAGTTTTGGAGAGGTTGAGTTTCAGATAGAGAGCGGACATGATGTTGGAGACTGCGGACAGACAGTCAGTGGCGTTCTGGGGTAAGTCGGGGGATGACGTGTATAGTTGTGTGTCATCAGCATAAAGATGGTACTGAAAGCCAAATCTGCTGATGGTCTGTCCAATTGGGGCCGTGTAGAGAGAGAAGAGAAGGGGGCCAAGGACTGAGCCCTGGGGTACACCGACAGTGAGAGGAAGAGGAGATGATGTGGAGCCAGAGAACGAAACACTGAAGGAGCGGTCAGAAAGATAGGAGGAGAACCAGGAGAGAACAGTGTCCTTAATACCTAGTGACTGGAGCCTAGACAGTAGGAGACGGTGGTCAACCGTGTCGAAAGCTGCAGAAAGGTCGAGAAGAATGAGCAGAGAGTGGTCACCGTTACGTTTTGCTGTAAGAAGGTCATTGGTCACTTTAATGAGTGCAGTTTCGGTCGAATGTAGGGGGCGGAAGCCGGACTGTGAAGGGTCTAGGAGGGAGTGATTGGAGAGGTAACGGGTAAGGCGGGAGTAGACTAGGCGCTCCAAAAGTTTAGAGATGAATTGGAGATTGGAGACCAGTCTGTAGTTGTTTGTGCAGGAAGGGTCGAGAGCGGGTTTCTTTAGTAGTGGAGTAATGATGGAGTGTTTGAAGGAGGATGGGAAAATGCCAGAGGAGAGTGAGAGATTAAAGATTTTAGTTAGGTGAGTTGTGACAACTGGAGAGAGAGACTGGAGGAGATGTGAGGGAATGGGGTCGGTAGTGCATGTAGTTGGACGAGAGGAAGAGAGGAGTCTGGAGACTTCTTCTTCTGTGATGGGATCAAATGTGGAAAGTGAGCCAGGGGAACAGCAGGGTGGGATGGGAGTCACAGCCCTTGGTGGTTGAGAGCAGATTTTCTGACGGATAGTATCTATTTTTTCTGTAAAATGGGAGGCCAGGTCGTCAGCACAGATGTCTGTGATAGGGGCTTGTGCTTTTGGCCTGAGGAGGGAGTGAAAAGTGTCAAAAAGTTTCTTGGGGTTGTTGGCTAGTGAGGAGATCAGGGTGGTGAAGTAGGTCTGTTTGGCGAGGTGAAGGGCTGCATTATATGTTCTTAACATGAATTTAAAGTGGATGAAGTCTTGTGGTGTGCGGGTTTTTCTCCAAAGGCGTTCAGCACTCCTAGAGCATCGCTGAAGAAGTTGAGTTTGCAATGTGAGCCAGGGCTGTTTTACTGTGTGTTTGGAAGTTCTGAGGGTGAGTGGTGCTACTTGGTCAAGGGTGCTTCTAAGAGTGTCATTGTAGTGATGAACAGCCAGATTAGGACAAGAAAAAGAGGAGATTGGGGACAGCGATGAGTGTAGGGAGTCTGAAAGTGTCTGAGGGTTAATGGCTTGTAGATTTCTGAATGTGTGGTAGGTAGGAGTGCGCTGGGGTGGTCGAGGATTTGTGAGCGTGAAGGAGAGAATGTTGTGGTCAGAGAGTGGAAGCGGTGAGTTATTTAGGTGGGAGATTGAACAGAGGCGGACAAAGACCAGGTCAAGGGTGTTACCATCCTTGTGTGTCTCAGAGGTTGAAAGCTGTGAGAGGCCTAGAGAAGTGGTTAGTGATAGAAGCTGAGATGCAGATGTGGAAGTAGGGCTGTTAATGGGGATGTTGAAGTCTCCAAGGATAAGGGTTGGTAGTTCTGAGGACATGAAGTGCGGCAGCCAGGCAGAGAAGTGGTCAAGGAACTGGGTGGGCGAGCCTGGGGGCCGATATATGACCGCTACTCTGAGGGAGAGGGGACAAAAGAGCCTGATGGTGTGGACCTCAAAAGAAAGGAATGAGAGTGATGGAATTGGGGGGATGACCTGGAAAGTGCATTGTGGGGACAGGAGTATGCCAACTCCACCACCATGTCTGTTTGTGGGTCTCGGGGAATGGGAGAACTGTAAGCCACCATAGGAAATGGCAGCAGGGGAGACCGTGTCAGAATCCTGAATCCAGGTTTCAGTGAGGGCCAACAGATGAAGAGTTGTTCAGAAAGCAGTTGTGCAGGAAGGTTAGCTTGTTGCATGCAGACGTGGATTCCAGAGGGCACA
Organism: Oophaga sylvatica; assembly: GCA_033576555.1. Lineage (NCBI taxonomy): Eukaryota > Metazoa > Chordata > Amphibia > Anura > Dendrobatidae > Oophaga > Oophaga sylvatica. The sequence continues at coordinate 155,183,085 of JARQOD010000005.1, read as the reverse complement.
ATTAAACGAAGGAGATGAGGGAGTGCAAGTATTATTAATAAGATTATTATGGTTTCGATATGAGGTAGGGTAGGGATTGAGGTTGGGGGATGGTGGACCAGGGTTGGGGGAGATGTCCCCTGAAATCAATAGGAGTAGGAAGATAAAGAGCAGGTAGTTGTTGGAGTTGTAAGTCGTTTTTTTCTGTGATGTGTTTGGGCAAGATGGGCTGAGGTTTCTCAGGAAGGTGAGGAGTGTATGGGAGCTGTACATGGGAGAGGGAAGTATGGAGGGGCTGATGTGTATAAGTCGTGATGGAGGGGGGATGGGGCGGTGAATGTGGATGGCAAGGGAACACAGGAGGATAGAGGTAAAGTACATAATTAAAAAGAAAGCAAAGTGTGGACTACCTGATTCCAGCCCTGATTAACTGCCATGATAACGCCGTTTACAGATGCTTGACTCTGGATGCTTAGCTTTCTGTGATGCTGCCCCCACACATGCGTGCACCCTAGACACCCTAATATATAGCCCACACTACAGGTTAGAGAGTGGATGTGGAACTGGTTCTGATAATTGGCAGCTGGCAGCACACCGGGGGTTAAATGACAGGCTAGACGCAACATCTAAGGTTAGCACTCCACCATTAGATCTACAGAGGCCAATTCACAGTATATTGAAGCAGTAAGTATTAACATGGCTAAAATATTATACAAAGTAGCAGCACATAAAATATGTAGCAAAATGGTAAAGCAGAAGATGACAACAGTGAGCAATATGGTTGTACATGGATATATTGCAGCGAAAAGACAGCCAGCAGAGTTGTGGGATTGTACCATTCAGTGCTTGTGACATGAATGCAGTGCATACATGCAGACAGACAATCAGAGTGAATGATTGATAACCATGAATTTGCACGAAAAGACAGCCAGCAGAGTGGGGATTGTACCATTCAGCTGCTTGCTGACAAGAATGCAGTGCATAATGCAGACAGGACAATTCAGAGGTTATATGATTTATCCATGGGATATATGCAGCAGAAGACAGCCAGCAGAGGGGGGATTGTACCATTCACTGCTTGCTGACATGAATGCAGTGCATACATGCAACAGGACAATCAGAGTTGAATGATTATAATAGTGCATGAGTATGCACCATTCCAGCTCATCATTAAGCATCAACAGAACTTCAATCAGTACGTACAGTATCTTCACAAAAGCTCTCCAGTTCATGAATACATCACCAAGCTTTAGTACAGCAATCAATTGTAATATCAGGTCAGACCCATAAAATTTGAAACTCATGAACCTACACTCCCATTATGTCTTTATATTGTAAGGTGAGCTGAATTAAAAATCATCAAGTAAATATTGCATCCAAGACCTTATATTACTCTTCTTGATTTATAATTTCTTTTTTCCTTTTCCATTCTTATCCTGTGAAGCCATGATGCTTTCACATCACACTCTTCTTCCAGATTCCTCTCTTGGTCTTGTGAGCACTTCTGACACGTCCCTTTCAAATAATAGTGTTATTAATGCCTCGAATAAATATTCTGTCCATATTAGACCTAAATAAGCCTCAATGGTATATGGCTCACACTGTCACCAAATGATCTATAGACCCTTTGCTATTATTGTTAAAATATCACACATCCCGCCTTATAACCTGCCTATACCATGTTGTCCTCTCCACTTTTGTTCCATACACTCTGTATATGTCACAGTCCTCCGCCATGTGGAACCTCTCTATACTGTTTCACCATTTCATGTTGACCTTCGATATTCATTCTGTGCACTTTCATATATGCCTGTACTGCCCATCACATTTGTCCATTCCAAACTTTTAACCCCTCCTACACTGTCCCTACAGGATTTGATTGTACCACAGCCGCCCAATAAATATTTGCATTATGGTACGGAAGAGCCAATTTTACATTTGTGCGGTGTGGTTGCAAAGCACAAGCTGTCACGGTATGGGCACTACATATAGGAGCCCAACACTGTATGGGTGCCAATGTTTAGGGCACTAAACTGGCAACAGTGGATAGAATGCATCAGACCCTTAATTTCTCACTCTGTTCATTGGCAACCATTGGTAAATTCAAAAAAGTGCATTTTTCATAATGTACACTCTGCACCCCATCTTGACTAAAAAAACAGAAATGTAGAAATTTTTGCAAATTTATTAAAAAAGGAAAACTGAAATATCACATGGTCATAAGTATTCAGACCATTTGCTCAGTATTGAGTAGAAGCACCCTTTTCAGCTAGTACAGCCATGAGTCTTCTTGGGAATGATGCAACAAGTTTTTCACACCTGGATTTGGGGATTATCTGCCATTCTTCCTGCAGATCCTCTCCAGTTCCATCAGGTTGGATGGTGAACGTTGGTGTACAGCCATTTTCAGGTCTCTCCAGAGATGCTCAATTGTGTTTAGGTCAGGGCTCTGGCTGGGCCAGTCAAGAATGGTCACAAAGTTGTTCTGAAGCAACGCTGTGCCTTCTTTGACTCCCCCGGAAGAAGGCACAGCGCCGAAACGCACGTTGGGGCGGGTGGCATCACAGAGTCTCAGGTAATAGCTCAGGCAACTATTATACTACCATCTACACATTTTCTGAGCTCTGCACTTCATGTCCTTGATTTGGTACACAGCCTCCTTAGACTTCTACTTTATCCCTTGATCTGCACATAGTTATTTTCCAGGCTATATTGTTGGGTATATAATATTGCACTGATGCACTTGCACTTTTAAGTGAAATGGTTTACTATCTACAAGCCTGTATGTTTGAAATACAAAAATATGGAGCTAAACAACCACCAATAAGGTCATAAAAAAGTATTTTTAATAGCAAAATAACTTAAAATATACAATAAATCACATATATCATAGAACAATTTTCAAAACAGAGAAATTCGAATGAGGTTACAGGCACACCAAAAAATGGTGTCACAGCATGATACCATGACATGGGAGGAAACAAGCAATCACAAGAATCTAAAACCCCTTTTTAGAGAACATAATACCATATAAAGTGACAGTGCAATAATTCATGGTAAGGGGTAACAGGATCACTATTACTACATAAATATAATAGTCAGGATATCATAAATTCCAAAGGTCAGTGAACACTTAATCATTTAATGCAGTAACGGAGTTAATGTTTCCATTATAGGTTCTTACTCATGTCAGTGTCTATAGATATAAACAGGCCCCCTACGCGCGTTTCTCTACAGCTTCCTCAGGGGGCCGATGTACAAGCATGTATGTTTGCATGACTCTTACTGTGGTTCCACCTCTTTGGCTGCTTGGCATCCTTTTTGGTGGTCAATAACTGTGTACAAAGACTTGATGTCTAATGTACCTAGGATGTAGTTGTCCTGTCCATGTATCTGGCTTAAAATATTTTAGGTTATGGTTTGTATCCTTCAAATACGCTGGTAAAAGTGACATACAAGTTTGTAAATGTGTATCGACATACCGTGATAAGATGGCTGTTAAACAATTGATGCCCGAAATACTGGGTCTGCCTGGAGGGTTTGTGATACTTTTATGCATTTTTGGTATGTGATAGAAAATTGCTGTGGTTGGGGATTTGTTATTGATGAATTGAAATTCCTTCTTTGTTAGGATGCCTAAAGATTTGTCTTTGAGGGCTAGTATATTCAATTGTTTGGTGAATCTTAGTGTGGGATCTAAAACGATTTTTTTGTATATAATGGTATCACTGAGTAATCGCAAAGATTCATTATGGTACATGGTGCGATCCATTACCACAATACTGCAACCCTTTGTTAGCTGGGTGAATAATGATTTGATTATTTTCCTGGAGGTTGACAATTGCTTTCCTCTCATTATAATTTAGATTTTGGGGGATACATTTGGTGTTTTTGTAATACATTTTTTTCATATCTGTGGTTACCAAGGTTTCGAATGTTCTGAATGCATTAGAATATTAGTTTACTGGATGAAAGCTAGATGGTAGGGCAAGGCCTGTGTGAACATACTGTGATGTTGTAGGGGTGTTAACCGATGAATACTGGATGCCGGGGGTACTTAGACCCTTTTTCAAAAAGTATTTCTTTAGTGCTAGGTTGTGTAGGAATTTTTTAACACCAATATATATATTGAATGGCTTGGTTCTTGCTGTTGGGGAGAAACTTTAAACCCTTCTGTAAAGTCTAATTTCATTAGGTAGAATGTTATGATTTGGTAGACGAGGAGGACAGTAGCCAAAATAGCCTAGGCAACCAGACACCGAGAGAGGTTGGTAACTAGTGGATTGCAGACCCCTGAACTGACAGCACAACTAAAAGCAGCAGTGGGACGTGCCTACGGTGCCCTAGAGGCCTCGACACAGCCGGAGAGATAACTAAGCCTAAAGACAGAAAGGGGAAAACTAACTGCCCCGGAGTAGGGCCCCCAAAGGAATAGGTAGCCCCCAAACATATATTGGCAGTGAGACAAGATGAAATACAAACACAGGCAGAAAATAGAGGGAGCAAATGCTGGGGTCCAAACTATCTAGATAGAACAGAACAGGAAAGAATACTGTCTGCAATCCAGCAAAAACTCTAAGAAAAACTCCAACCAGTCTGATATGCAAAAATACTGAGACCACACGATCTCTCTCCCGCTAGATCAGAACTCAGGTGTAACTGGTAGCAAATAAGCGGATACTGATATAACAGGGAACTGGTAATACATAAACAATGGCAAATGAGAAACAGAGGCCAGCGCAGGACCCAGCAGGGGAACCTGGCTGTACAAACTCCAGAAGGGCAGAAAACTGAGATAAATAAAAACAAATGCCACTGAAATAAACAGCAAATAACTTATCTGAAAGTTGCAGGAGAAGCAGGAAGCAAGCTCACTTCCAAAAGAGACCAGGAAGCAACAAATCACTGGCGAGGATCATGGGAAGGTAGCTCACTTATATCTCCCCAGTCAGTCCCACATGTTTGCAACTCATCGCCACCAGGTGAAGGACTTCTGTTAGCCAAAGCAGCTTCATTACTATCAGCAGCCACCAGAGGGAGCTCAAACTCAGAAGTCAGATCTAGTGTGTTCACAACACTTATCATAATGCAGAATTCAACCTGCAGGTTGAAATGGCCCTCCTTTCCTCCTGAACCCCTGCACATGTTGCACCAGTGACATGGATGGGCATGCACAGCTTCATTACTATCAGCAGCCACCAGAGGGAACCCAAACTCAGAAGTCAGATCCAGTGTGTTCACAACTGAACCCCCCCCTTGAGGAGGGGTCACCGAACCCTCACCTGCACCACTAGGCCGATCAGGATGAGCCTGGTGAAAGGCGCGAACCAATCTCTCAGCATGAATGTCAGAAGCAAACACCCAAGAATTGTCCTCCTGACCATAACCTTTCCACTTGACCAAGTACTGCAGTCTCCATCTAGACAGACGAGAATCCAATATCTTCTCCACTTCATACTCCAGGTTGCCTTCAACCAAAACAGGCTCAGGGGGCATAGCCATAGGAACCACTGGCTCAACAAACCTTTTCAATAAAGATTTATGGAAGACGTTGTGAATCTTAAACGTCCCTGGAAGAGCCAAATGGAAAGAAACGGGATTAAGGATTTCCAAGATCTTATAAGGTCCAATGAACCTTGGCTTAAATTTTGGAGACGCAACCTTCATAGGGATATTTTTTGAGGATAACCAAACCATGTCACCTACTTTAAACTGGGGACCATCAGTCCTATGCTGGTTTGCAAACCGTTGGGCCCTCTCCTGAGAGAGAGAACTTATCCACTACTTGATCCCAAATCTGCTGCATTCTCTCTACCATAGAGTCAACACCCGGACAGACAGAAGCCTCCACCTGCCTCGAAGAAAACCAAGGATGAAACCCGAAATTGCAGAAAAAAGGGGACATCAAAGTGGCAGAACTGGCCCTATTATTTAGAGCGAATTCAGCCAAGGGCAAAAAAGAGACCCAATCATCTTGATCAGTAGACACAAAACATCTCAAATAAGTTTCCAAAGTCTGGTTTGTTCTCTCAGTCTGCCCATTGGTCTGAGAGTGAAACGCAGAGGAGAAAGACAACTGAATTCCCAGTTTAGAACAAAAGGCTCTCCAAAATCTGGAAACAAATTAGATTCCTCTGTGAGACACAATGTTCTCCGGAATGCCGTACAAACGAACCACCTGCTGAAAAAACAAGGGCACCAACTCGGAAGAGGATGGCAACTTTGGCAGTGGCACAAGATGGACCATCTTGGAAAATCTATCACAGATCACCCAGATAACAGTCATTCTCTGAGAGACAGGGAGGTCAGAAATAAAATCCATAGAGATATGGGTCCATGGCCTCCTGGGCACAGGCAGTGGCATTAACAATCCACTAGAGCGAGAGCAGGGTTTGGCCTGAGAACAAGTCCCACAGGACTGCACAAAATTCCTGACATCACGAGATAAAGTAGACCACCAAAAGGACCGACTCACCAAATCTCTAGTATCAAAAATACCGGGATGACCAGCCAACACGGAGCAATGAATTTCAGACATTACTTTCTTCCTCCATTGGTCTGGGACAAACAATTTCCCCACAGGGCAACGTTCAGGTTTATCCCTCTGAAATTCCTCCAGGGCCAGTCTCAAATCGGGTGAGATAGCGGAAAGAACCACACCCTCCTTCAGAATGGCAGTAGGCTCAGTTACATCAGGAGAATCCGCGAAGATACTCCTAGAGAGGGCATCCGACTTAACATTCTTAGTGCCCGGGAGAAAGGAGACCACAAAATTAAAACGCGTGAAAAACAAGGCCCACCTGGCCTGTCTAGGATTTAGTCGCTTGGCTGATTCGAGATAGATCAGGTTCTTGTGGTCAGTGAGGACCACAACTTGATGTTTGGCTCCCTCCAGGGGCGCATCTATCATGAGGCGAGTTGAGTACTCTGCCTCAGGCAGCACATCCCTGAAGAGTGGGGGGGCGGCATATTCTTATCTCCTGGCTCCTGCATCAGCTGGTGTTTCTCATCTATTGCTGCTCTGAGCACACAGGACCTGTGATGAGGTCACAGGAAGAGAGGAGTCATGGGGTCACATGACCAGGGGCCGCCCTCAGTGTATTCAGATTCTTATCTCCTGTATTGGCTCCTGTTGATCATATATTGCTGATCTGTGCACACAGGACCTGTGATGAGGTCACAGAAGGGAAGAGTCAGGTGTCACATGATCAGGTGCCGCCCTCAGTGTATGCAGGACTCTGCTGTGCTGGTTGTCATGGTGCTGGATGAGGGAAGTACAGGTCCTTCTCAAAAAATTAGTATAAATATCATGCACGTCACTCCTCAATAGAATTGTGGGTGCTCGGAAATTAGGGTTACCAGGCCCATATAATATAATAAATAAATATAACTCTGGCACTCCAAGACTCAATGAACAAAGAAATTTATTCCATGTCAACTGGTGACGTTTCGGTCATAAACTCTGACCTTCATCAGACCGTTATTATGACAAGGTATGTGGAATCCTTTAAAGAAATATAGGATACCGGTGAAGCAAATTCTGTGATAATCCTTGAAGTAATAGTGAGTGGATTAGGTATGGCAGCACTGAGATAATCAGATGCTCAGTTGAACGCTCCGCTGGTATATCGGACATACCTTGTCATAATAACGGTCTGATGAAGGTCAGAGTTTATGACCGAAACGTCACCAGTTGACATGGAATAAATTTCTTTGTTCATTGAGTCTTGGAGTGCCAGAGTTATATTTACTTCTCAAAAAATTAGCATATAGTGCTACATTTCATTATTTTCCATAATGTAATGATTACAATTAAACTTTCATATATTTTAGATTCATTACACACCAACTGAAATTTGTCAGGTCTTTTATTGTTTTAATACTGATGATTTTGGCATACAACTCCTGATAACCCAAAAAACCTGTCTCAAAAAATTAGCATATCAAGAAAAGGTTCTCTAAACGACCTATTACCCTAATCTTGTGAATCAACTAATTAACTCTAAACACATGCAAAAGATTCCTGAGGCTTTTAAAAACTCCCTGCCTGGTTCATTACTCAAAACCCCCATCATGGGTAAGACTAGCGACCTTACTGATGTCAAGAAGGCCATCATTGACACCCTCAAGCAAGAGGGTAAGACCCAGAAAGAATTTTCTCAACAAATAGGCTGTTCCCAGAGTGCTGTATCAAGGCACCTCAATGGGAAGTCTGTTGGAAGGAAACAATGTGGCAGAAAACGCTGTACAACGAGAAGAGGTGACCGGACCCTGAGGAAGATTGTGGAGAAGGACCGATTCCAGACCTTGGGGGACCTGAGGAAGCAGTGGACTGAGTCTGGTGTAGAAACATCCAGAGCCACCGTGCACAGGCGTGTGCAGGAAATGGGCTACAGGTGCCGCATTCCCCAGGTAAAGCCACTTTTGAACCATAAACAGCGGCAGAAGCGCCTGACCTGGGCTACAGAGAAGCAGCATTGGACTGTTGCTAAGTGGTCCCAAGTACTTTTTTCTGATGAAAGCAAATTTTGCATGTCATTCGGAAATCAAGGTGCCAGAGTCTGGAGGAAGACTGGGGAGAAGGAAATGCCAAAATGCCTGAAGTCCAGTGTCAAGTACCCACAGTCAGTGATGGTGTGGGGTGCCATGTCAGCTGCTGGTGTTGGTCCACTGTGTTTCATCAAGGGCAGGGTCAATGCAGCTAGCTATCAGGAGATTTTGGAGCACTTCATGCTTCCATCGGCTGAAATGCTTTATGGAGATGAAGATTTCATTTTTCAGCACGACCTGGCACCTGCTCACAGTGCCAAAACCACTGGTAAATGGTTTACTGACCATGGTATTACTGTGCTCAATTGGCCTGCCAACTCTCCTGACCTAAACCCCATAGAGAATCTGTGGGATATTGTGAAGAGAAAGTTGAGAGACGCAAGACCCAACACTCTGGATGAGCTTAAGGCCGCTATCGAAGCATCCTGGGCCTCCATAACACCTCAGCAGTGTCACAGACTGATTGCCTCCATGCCACGCCGCATTGAAGCAGTCATTTCTGCAAAAGGATTCCCGACCAAGTATTGAGTGCATAACTGAACTTTATTATTTGATGTTTTTTTGTTTGTTTTTAAAAAACACTTTTATTTTATTGGACGGTTGAAATATGTTAATTTTTTGAGACAGGTTTTTTGGGTTATCAGGAGTTGTATGCCAAAATCATCAGTATTAAAACAATAAAAAACCTGACAAATTTCAGTTGGTGTGTAATGATTCTAAAATATATGAAAGTTTATGGTGAGGTCAGTGTATGGTGGGGAGCATTCATACTTTCCAACCATCCCAGATCCAGTGAGACTGTCCTGATTTTGAGAGTCTGCCCCGCTGTCCCTGCCAGGAGCTTACTTTTCCCATAAACACAGGAGTACATGGCGGAGCCCTGAGGAGCACTTTAAAACTTGCACATGACGTTCCACTGGAAGTGACGTGCTGGAAGCTGACCAGAAATTAGGTAATTTTGGGAGGAGATTGTGATGGAATATTGGAGGCACTTCAGGGAATGCTTCAGATCTATCACCATGTCCTCCTCCGACAGCGCGGACAGCGGGATCGCCTTGGAATCGGAGATGTCGGCCATGTGAGCAGATCATGATAGGTCCTGCATCGGGAGGCTCAGGTGGGCATGACAATGAGAGCCGGGCTGCTGTAGTATCTTTATAGAATCTTTCTTTCTGTTTCTTTCTCTCTCTCTCCTTTATTTCTTTCCTCTCTTTCTTTCTCTCTCTGTTCTTTCTTTCTCTCTCTGTTCTTTCTTTCTCTCTCTCCCTGTTCTTTCTCTCTCTGTTCTTTCTTTCTCTCTCTGTTCTTTCTTTCTCTCTCTGTTCTTTCTTTCTTCTTTCTATCTCTCTCTCTTCTTTCTTTCCCCTTTCTTTCTCTCTTTCTTTCTTCTTTCTTTCTTTCTATGTTCTTTATTTTCCCTTTCTTTCTCTCTTTTCTTTCTTTCCCCTCTTTCTTTCTCTCTCTCTTGTTCTTTTTTTTGCTCTCTGTTCATCTTCTTTCCCCTTTTTCTTTTTCTCTGTTCTTCCTTTCTCTCTGTTCTTTCTCTTTCTTTCTGTCTCTTCTTTCTTTCTTTCCCTTCTTTCTTTCTCTCTCTCTGTTCTTTCTTTCCCCTCTTTCTTTCTCTCTGTTTTTTCTTTCTTTCCCCTCTTTCTTTCTCTGTTCTTTCTTTCTCTGTTCTTTCTTTCTCTCTCTATTCTTTCATTCTCTCTCCGTTCTTTCTTCTCTCTCCATTTTCTTTTTTCTCTCTCTGTTCTTTCTCTCTGTTCTTTCTTTCTCTCTGTTCTTTCTTTCTCTCTCCTTTCTTTCTTTTTTCGCTCTCCCTGTTCTTTCTTTCTTTCTCTCTCTGTTCTTTCTTTCCCCTCTTTCTCTCTCTGTTCTTTCTTCTTTCTATCTCTCTCTGTTCTTTCTTTCCCCTTTCTTTCTTTCTATGTTCTTTATTTCCCCTTTCTTTCTTTCTCTCTGTTCTTTCTTCCCCCTCTTTCTTTCTCTCTCTCTGTTCATCTTCTTTCCCCTTTCTTTGTAATTGTTCTTCCTTTCTCTCTCTGTTCTCTCTCTTTCTCTCTCTGTTCTTTCTTTCCCCTCTTTCTCTCTCTCTGTTCTTTCTTTCTCTCTCTGTTCTTTCTTTCTTTCCCCTCTTTCTCACTCTATGTTCTTCCTTTCTCTCTCTCTGTTCTTCCTTCCTCTCTCTGTTCTTCCTTTCTCTCTCTCTGTTCTCTCTGTTCATTCTTTCTCTCTCTGTTCTTTCTTTCCCCTCTTTCTTTCTCTCTGTTCTTTCTTTCTTTCCCCTCTTTCTTTCTCTGTTCTTTCTTTCTCTCTCTATTCTTTCATTCTCTCTCTATTCTTTCATTCTCTCTCCGTTCTTTCTTTCTCTCTGTTCTTTCTTTCTCTCTCCATTTTCTTTTTTCTCTCTCTGTTCTTTCTTTCTCTCTGTTCTTTCTTTCTTTCTCTCTGTTCTTTCTTTCTTTCTCTCTGTTCTTTCTTTCTTTCTCTCTCCCTGTTCTTTCTTTCTCTCTCTGTTCTTTCTTTCCCCTCTTTCTCTCTCTATCTCTCTCTGTTCTTTCTTTCCCCTTTCTTTCTATGTTCTTTTTTCCCCTTTCTTTCTTTCTTTCTCTCTGTTCTTTCTTCCCCCTCTTTCTTTCTCTCTCTCTGTTCATCTTCTTTCCCCTTTCTTTCTCATTGTTCTTCCTTTCTCTCTCTGTTCTCTCTCTTTCTCTCTCTGTACTTTCTTTCCCCTCTTTCTCTCTCTCTCTGTTCTTTCTTTCTCTCTCTGTTCTTTCTTTCTTTCTTTCCCCTCTTTCTCACTCTATGTTCTTCCTTTCTCTCTCTCTGTTCTTCCTTCCTCGCTCTGTTCTTCCTTTCTCTCTCTCTGTTCATTCTTTCTCTCTCTGTTCTTTCTTTCCCCTCTTTCTTTCTCTCTGTTCTTTCTTTCTCTCTGTTTTTTCTTTCTCTCTCTTTCTCTCTCTCTCTGTTCTTTCTTTTTCTCAGTACCAGTCAGTGTGCCCATAGTACCAGCCACTGACACTATATACAGGGCTCCTGTGTATAATGTCCCTGTTCATCACTGTATTACCTGTACACTGACACTATATACAGAGCTCCTGTGTATAATGTCACC
>JARQOD010000005.1:155071939-155171341 GCA_033576555.1 Oophaga sylvatica | reverse complement strand
GTTGACAGCCCACCCTAAAAAGGGGGGTCATTTAGTTTTTCTGCTGGGATGCCCTTCTGCGGGGAGATTAGTTGCTGCAGCTCGACAGTCCATCAGTGTATTGAAGGTTTCAGTGCAAGGGGCCCCCCTCAATGCGTCATTATGTCCAAATAATTTTTGTGGCCTAACTGTGTAAAAATGCATTATCCCACATTGTACTGATTTTAAGCATTAGGGGAAGGGAAGGTTTTTAAAATAGTTAAGGTCAGTGTAAAAGCTAATAAACTTTTTAAAAAAAATGTCTATAAAACCCCCTTTGGGGGTCCACATACCCGTAAGCCCCAAAAACCGGGTAAATCATCTATTTGTATGGATTCCGACTCCCCCCACGAAAATGTCGGTGGGGAAAAGGATCTGACTTTTTTTTATTTCTAATGACTGCCCCCTTTGTTCTTAAAAATAAAGCAAAATAAAAATGTTTAATCCTTTGTAACTCTAGAAGCGCTACAGATTTTGACCCCTTTACGGGTTACATGTTTTCAATGGACTTTCAAAAAAGGATTTATGTTTTCAGGGGTCGTGTGCCATCTTTTTCCTTCTTCTCCGTATTTTGCTGCTCCCCCAAGGAGGGGACCCAACGACCCCGCCCCTGCCTTCCATGTACGTGTTAAGGGGAATCTCACCCTTTTTTCTTCTATAGATCAAATTGCGACACCCACTTTTTCCCATTCACCCTATTGAAAACCAATTCATTTTTGGCGGGGCAAAAGTTCATGTGTTAGGGGGTAGTCGGGAAGAGCATCCCCAAAAAAAGAATTTGTCCATAGTTTTCGAAGGTAAGGAACCCATAGCTTAATTTTGTATTAAAAGTTGTTTGTCATCATACAGAGGTTTAGAAAAACTAAATGTCTATAAAACAGGCATAAAATTTTTTTTTGAATATTTTTTATTGTCTGTTTTTTTTCCCTAGGGGTTTGCATCTGATTATGCATCGGCCAATTACATTCTTTGTCCCTATATTTCTCCGATTTCAATTTTTTTTTTTCCCTTTTTTTTTGAAACCAAAAAAAATTAGCATGCTTAGTGAACTCAGATAGATATCCTTTGTAAAAAACGTTTCTTGAGAGAATATTTCGTACATTATCTTCTTTTTTTGGAGTGGTATGGGTGGTTCCAAGAAAACGTAAAATCTAAAGTCTAACTCTGCCGGAGAACAGTTACTTATGGTAAAGGGAAGCTGTCAGGTCCCTCATGCCCTCTTGCCGAGCATCATTGGCATATGCATGACTAAATTCCCTGCCTAAATGGCCATGCATAAAGTTATTCAATTAAATCCATGTTTAGAAAAATTATTTTAAGCTCCATTATTTATATGCAAATTAGGCCTTTGACTAGTCGATGGGGCATTAGTTTCCCCAGACTAGTTATCCCTCTTTCCATGTTATCACGCCCTGTATATTATTACTTACAAAAGTCCTGAAGATGTACATTAGCCATGTTCTGCACTTCCGCAGTGCACCTCTGAAGCAGGGAAGTGCACGCTCAGCTTCAGAGTCTCAATGACGCTGCGGAATAGAGCCCCGCACATGTGAGATTTGCAGGAGCTGGCAATGACGCCATCTCTTTTAAGGGGCGTGATATCATGCAAAGAGGAATGACTAATTTGAGGAAACTGACGCCCCATAGACTAGTCAAAGGACTAATTGGTTTAAGAAAAATGGAGGTTATAAATACTTTTTTAAAACATCATTTTAATAACAAAGTGGTGGTTAGGCAGGGAGTATAGTAATACATGTATCAATGCTGCTGGATTGTAGGGCATGGGGGTCCTGACAGGTTCCATTTCAAAGTAGATTAAAAAATATTGCGCCTTCATTTCATAAAAATACATGTTTAGCAAATTTTGTCACTAAACCTATTTTTAACTAAACCCACACTGTCCGTTTCTGTTCACATATGCATTTGAGGCTTGGTTGGCAACTCTTTTACAGATTTTGTCATATTTTTGGAAAGAATAGCACAGAATTCAGAGCTATTTTTCTCATCAAAACAGTCATTATAACTGAAAATGAGAGACCTAAGTAATGGATCAATTTCACTAACAGAAATTGACAGCACAGGTGTTAACTCAAACTAAATAGCTTGGACTATCTCTGTTGCTTTGCTGCTCTGGGGTCTTGGGTTTAAATCTCATCTCGGTCAACATCTGCAAGGAGTTTGCCTGTTCTCCCCATGTTTGTGTGGCTTTACTGTGACTGCTCTGCTCTGGTTTTCTCCCACACTCCAAAAATATACGGATAGGGAACACCAATGGGGACAGTGATGATGATGTCTGTTAATCCATACCTCCCAACTTTTGAAGATGGGAAAGAGGGACGGAGCCGCCGCGGCAAGTTTTAGACCACGCCCCTGACCACACCCATTTCACAACTAATCACACCCATGTCCACGCCCCAACTACCAGGGTGGATTGATTTAAATCACGCCGATTTAAATCAACGATTTAAATCATGATTTAAGTCAAATGATTTTTTTCTATTTAAATCAGATCGATTTAAATCGTGATTTTAATCATGATTTAAATCACTGATTTAAATCAAACGATTTTTTTAATTTAAATCACGATTAAAATCTAAAACTTTCAATAATTGTTCAATTAACTCCACACTTCTAGCTTGGTTTCACTTTCTGTAGCTTGGTTTCAGTTTCTTTTTCCATTCAGTTGACATGCCCAAACTTGTTGGATAGTCAGTCAGCAGTACTTGGCTGTAGTAACAATGAAACTTCAGAAGTGATCTGCGTGAGCCATGGCAGGTCGTAAGAGAAACCCTATTTGGGTTCATTTTGTTGAGATGCCAGCAGAGCTTGGAAAGAAAGGTGGGAGAGCAAAGTGCAAATACTCTCAAAAGGATATCCAAGGACTTGTTTGCCGTTTGAAATCACATTATGAAAACTGCAACCAGAAGGGAAATGAAGATGTTGATAGTGATACAACTAATGTCAATGAACCCCCACAGCTTCTTATGCACCAGGACCCTAGCACTAGTGGTAAGTCTGGCAATTACAACCTATTTTAACAGACTTTTTACTGGGATGGTTAAAGTCTATGAAAAAAAACATTTCTAGCACTAGTTCTGGAGTATAGAATTTAATTTATGTTAAGGCAATATTTCACAGAAGATTAACGTTAAGTAAAAATAAAAGAGTGTGTATACTCCTTATTTTTTTTTATTGTAGGCTACAATTCACTTTTGAAGTCTGCCAAATTGACCATTTTTTAAAAAAAAACATTTTTAAAACTTTTGTGACATAATTTTTTTCAGTTGCTCTGATATTACTAGTATTACAGCAACTTCACCGGAAACTTGAGTAGCATAACTTTTGAGACAGCCCTTATAGGACGAGGACCATTACATTGTTCAAAAAGTTTGTTTCAAAATATTTTCGTTATATTTCTTCAAATACGCAGTCGAATTATATTTTTAATTATGTGCTTTCAGGGTCAAATATGGCTTGTGCTGCACGTGACAATCAATATCTGGGTACAACTTCAACAAAGCAGCACAACAAAAAACTTTGCGTGCAAAGTGTAGAAAAATTCCTCTTAAAGACTAGACGAGCCAGAAAGAACATTTTGATGAATTAATTGCTAAATTCATATTTGCAACAAATTCTTCTTTCCGACTAGTTGAACACCCATTGTTTGTACAAATGATCGAAGGAATAAGACCAGGCTACAAACCACCAAGTAGATTTGATATCTCAGGAAAACATCTTCAGAAAGAAAGAGCGGCTTGTACAAAATATTTGAAAGACAAAGTTGTTAACATGAGCTTGGATGGTTGGAGCAACATCCACAACGACCCCATAATTTGCACTTGTGTCACAACAGAAGATGGTGAAACTTACCTTACAGACACAATCGACACATCTGGAAATTCACATACTGCTGAATATTTACTTGAAATTGCTAAGAACTCAATTCACCAATGCCAAGAACAGTTTGGATGTAAAGTAAGGAGCTTAGTTACTGATAACGCAAGCAATGTGGCAAAAATGCGAGCGGAACTGGCACATGAGGATGACACAAATGTCATTACATACGGTTGTTCTGCCCATTTGTTGCATCTTTTGGCAAAAGACCTGCATTATATTTCGGGTGTCAAGGAACATGTTGTAGAAATTGTTAAATATTTCCGCAATAATCATTTTGCACATGCAACCTACAAGGAAATGGGAGGACTGAAGTTGGTTCTACCACAAGATGTTAGATGGAATACCTTGGCTGAATGCTTGGAACGTTTATTAACAACTGGTCAAAATTAGTGTCCATTTGCGAAACACATCGGGATAAAATTGATGCTAATATACGAAGCAAAGTATTAAATCTTGGTGTGAAGAGAAATGCCGAGGACCTTTTGGAAAGGTTAAAGCCAATATCTATTGCGTTGGATAAAATGCAGAAAGATACTGCAACCATAGCTGATGCCACAGAAGTTTGGAAAGATTTAGAAGGTTCGCTAGATCGCTTGAACCTCTCAAACAATGTAAAGGTTGCAATACACCACCGCAAGGACCAAGCATTAAAAGAAGAACACTATTTAGCCAATATCTTGCATCCCATCTACAGAGGGAAAAAACTATCTGAGGCGGAAATCAACTCTGCAATGGAGTGGCTCGCCAATACTAACCATGACATTGTGGCAACTGTGCTGAAATTGAAGTGTGAATCTGCACCATTTCAAAAATACATGTTTGCAGATAACGTCGTTAATGAACTAAAACCACTGGACTGGTGGAAGTCGCAATCACTTGTTCTTCCAGCGAAGATAATAAATGTAGCTACTCAGCTACTGACTGCATCGGCTTCATCGGCAGGAGTAGAGAGATTGTTTTTCTTTCATTTGGTTTTGTGCACACAACAGTCCGAAACGCTTAGGAACTGCTAAAGCAGGACAACTAGTTTTCCTATTAAAAGTCCTAAATAAACAGTAGGCTTAAAGGACTGATGTATTCACTGAAGATGTTTGCTTACTTCAAACGTTAGAGATAGGCTATTGTTAAAAAGTACTTACTCTCTGTAGTTCAATTCTGATTGTTTAATAGTCAAAAAAAATTATTAGGTTTCATAATCATCAACTGTTTTAATATTTTTATTTGTGTAAAATAATTTGATTTGCAAAAAGACAAAGTTTTGCTTGTGTACAACTTGATTAAAAAATCCTATTAAAATAAAAAAAATCCGATTTAAATCAAAAAAATCCGATTTAAATAAAAAAAAATCCGATTTTTTTTTTTTGATTTTTTTTTTAAAAAAATCATGATTTTTATCCACCCTGCCAACTACACCCATTTAGCCCTGCTGATCACACGGATGGTACTGAGGGCACAGTGGCTGGCATTATGGGATCAGTGGCTGGTACTGTGCGCACACTGACTGGTACTGAGGAAAAGAAAGAAAGAGCAGAGTTTTAAAGTGCTCCTCGGGGCTCCGCCGTGTACTCCTGTGTCCACGGGGAAAGTAAGCTGCCAGCCGGGAAAGTAAGCTGCCAGCCAGGACAGCGGGGCAGACCCTCTCTCAAAATCGGGACTGTTGGGAGGTATGAATGCTCCCCACCATACACCTTGTACATGCACGGCTCCGCACACCTCATACACACACGGTTCCCCTCTGTACACCTCGCGCGCACACACGGCTCCGCTCCGTACACGGCTCCACTCCGTACACCTCGCGCACACATGGCTCCACTCAGTACACACACGGCTTCACTCCGTAAACCTCGTACATACGCAGCCACGCTCCGTAAACCTTGTACACATGTGGCTTTGCACCATACACCTCGTACACATGCGTTTCTGCTCCGTACACCTCGTACACACGCGGTAACGCTCCATACACACGCGGCTCCACTTCTCTACACCCCGTACACACACGGTTCTGCTCCGTACACACGGCTCAAGCACGGAGCCCTGTGTGTACGAAGATGAGCGGCTCAGCTCCGTGCACACACTGTACTGCTACAGCCACCTCGTACACACACAGCTCCGCTCCATACACCTCGCACACATGCGGTTCCGCTCCGTACACCTCGTACACACGCGGCTCCACTTCTCTACACCCCGTACACACACGGTTCTGCTCCGTACACACACGGCTCAAGCACGGAGCCCTGTGTGTATGCAGATGAGCGGCTCAGCTCCGTACACACACTGTACTGCTACAGCCACCTTGTACACACACAGCTCCGCTCCATACACCTCGCACACATGCGGTTCCCTCCGTACACCTCGTACACACGCGGTTCCGCTCCGTACACCTCGTACACACGCGGCTCCACTTCTCTACACCCCGTACACACACGGTTCTGCTCCATACACACACGGCTCAAGCACGGAGCCCTGTGTGTACGGAGATGAGCGGCTCAGCTCCGTACACACACTGCACTGCTACAGCCACCTCGCACACACACAGCTCTGCTCCATACACCTCATACACACACGGCTCCGCTCCGTACACCTCGTACACACACTGCTACGCTCCATACACTTTTCACACACGGCTCTGCTCTATACACCTCGTACACACACGGCTCTGCTCTATACACCTCGTACACACACGGCTCTGCTCTATACACCTCGTACACACACGACTCTGCTACATCCACACTGTAAATCCCTCCTGACCCCTCACATAAACTTACCCTCAGCCACTGCAGCCAGCACCCATGACAACCAGCACAGCAGACAGACTTGTACACGGAGGAGCCTGGCCATGTGACACCCAACTCCTCCCCTCCTGTGACCTCATCACAGGTCCTGTGTGTACAGAGCAGGAAAGCTCAGCAGGTCATTGCTCTGCTGTGAGAAGCTAAAGTGCAGCGCTGGAAGGCAACTATAGGGTGTATGGGGGGCGTGGCGGCTCAGCTCACTGCGGGACACATAGTGTCCCGCCGGGACAGCGGGAGGAGGGGGTCATAATCGGGACTGTCCCGGCCAATCCGGGACGGTTGGGAGGTATGGTTAATCGCTATAGAATATCACTATAGAAGTGAGTAAAATAAATACATTTGGTACATTAGTCTGATTGTAGACAGAATCCAAATTTGTACACCAATACTTGGGAATAGGAAAATATGCTGAGATTTTCACTGCAGCACAAATTATTTTTGTACATTGACTGCATGGGTTTCACCCGAGGACAGCTATCTGTCCATTCATGTGCCTGCTGAAGTGAAGATAGGGATTCATGTATAAATTGGAGGAGAGGGAGGAGATCAACAGGCAGGCACTGACTTCAGAAATAGTAGGCAGAGAAAAGCCTCAAGTGCAACGGAAGGTTTGTCAAACAGAGAAGATATCACAATACATCTATCTGGATATATGATACGAACACCTGACAGGTCCTAGTAATGAAGGGTAGCTACTACTAATATCACGGACTCCCTGTGTGTGCAGCAGTATCGACAATTTAGTCTGATTTTTTGGTGAAAGTAGATGGGTGCAGTGTATTTAATTTATAAAGTCTTCACCCAAATGTCAACATCGACCACCATTCTGATATTAATTTTGCAATTTTTAACCAGCAAATAATAAGTCTCATTCTTAGGGTAATGTAACACGTGTGATTTTGCTCTTCACTAGAGACAAAGCGACAATTTCCAGACTGTTTGTTGCCTGATCAAGCAGCTGTGTACATTCTTCTCAGTTTGGGTCATGTCTCGGAATATTTTCCACAAGAGCAGACATTGCTACCTTGCTTGCCATGGCTCAGCCTTTTCTTTCATACCGATATGCCTGGCAGAACCTTTAGTTTTCATAAACATTTATTCATCTTTCTTTTAATAACTGTCTTTATTTATGACTATTATTTAATGGAGCAGCTGTTACAATAAACTCCATGGGTTTGTACCTTAAGGTCAGGAGCTTGGTTGCTTTGCACATCTTTATGCATTAGCACTTCAGTACTCGGAAAGTAAATTACTCTAGTCGTGTGAAGTTGATAGTCTGAAATATTAATAAACTGTTCTTTTACCATATTTGTCCTCAAAGCAACCTTGAATTAAAGAGATTGGCTGGGTAGCCCTCAGCAAGGTCTTCAGTTGTCTAGCCAGGATAATAACTGACTGGTTCACCACTGCACAAACACCTGAAAGATTATGGCTCCATTGTAGCCTTCAAAACCAGTGTTTAGTCTCACCAGAACTTCCTTTCCTTGCATGGTCTGCATTGGTCAACTACTCTTCTGCCTAAAACCACCTTTTTTTTACCTTTTCAGGAAGGCAGCTGAGAGAAAATTCTCCATGAATGTACGTCACAATGATGATGACCGACCAAATCCCACTGGAACTGCCACCCTTGCTGAATGGGGAGGTAGCCATGATGCCCCATATAGTAAATGGAGATGGATCACAGCAGGTTGGTAGAGTTGTGTGAATATTTATAGAATTAAGTATTCGGTGTTACAACCCCAATTCCAAAAAAGTAGAAACACTGTGTAAAATATAACGAAAACAAGCATGAAATGATTTAAAACATTTTTTATAGCCATAATTTATTCACAACAGAACATAGAATGCAGATCAGAAGGTGAAAGATGGAAGCAACACATCTCAAACTTGTGACAAGGTTAACAAAAAGCTGGAAAAGTAGATGGTACTAATAAAAAAAACAAAAAAAAAAAATTTGGAGGATCAATTTTCACATGAATGCTTATAAAAAGAGCTCAGTAGAAAGGCAGAGTCTATCAGAAGCAAAGATGGACAGAGGTTCTCCAATCTGTGAACAACTGTGTCTAAAAGTTCTGGAACAATTTTAGAAAATTGTTCAACATAAAATTGGATTCTGAGGGTTAACGTCATGCCTGACATGCTAGAGTAAGGAGACTTATAGGCCATGCAATGCTCCTATGGGAAATTTAAATATGCAAACTGCTTATTTAGAGAGGAAGATGACTTGAACTCTAGCGTCACATATTGGAAGTAGTAATCCAACATAAAATGGAAAAGATTTTGAATATCCCACCATCTACAGTACAGAATATCAAAAGATTTAAAGATTCTGGAGAAACTACACAGCACCAACACCAAGTCAATAGGTTTTAAAAAAACTCACCTTCCACATGTTCTTAGACTGTGAGTTAAAAGCAAAAGTAGGTGGAACTCCTCTTCAAAAGTAGGAATACCTAGGTCAAATGGGAGGAGTGCTTGTCCATGGAAAACAAAAAAACAAGGGTACAGTATTCAGTATACCATGGTAGATTTGCCCAGTAGCATGGGCGTTGTGAGGCACCGGGTTCCTCTCCTGGTGTGCGGTTACTTCAACTGTGTATGACGCTGCACCTTTTAGGGTTTCATACAGACTAATCAGTGTTAAATTAGGAATCTACTGTTCTTTTTTGTAATTTTTTTACTTTGTATTGGATCATTGTATAACTTTTTTGAATGCATGGTCTGTGAAGTCTTTTTTTTTTTCTACAGTTACAGCAAAATCATGGTCACGTTCCTATTGTAGATTTCATTTCTCAATCGAAGATTTGTTCATTTGTATAATCATAGAATGTAATACATGATTTTTCAAAAAACAATGTCAGCAAATATGTCCACTGTCACATTGCTAGTTTACAAATATGCTCCAATTGGCTTGTCAAAATAGAGATAACACATAGACAAGCCAAGCGGATCAGTACATAGAACAACATAGATCATATAGAAAAGAAATGTGCAAAAGAACCACATTTGTAAATAATGGTATCAAACTTTTATTGTAAAACCACTATGAGGCACCACAAACTTATATTTTTTTAGTTTATTTATTTTACTGATTGATACAGCGCCATTGATTCCACAGCGCTTTATGGCACTGTCCCCGATGGGGCTCACAGTCTAGAATCCCTATCAGTATGTCTTTTGAATGTAGGAGGAGCTTGGAGGAAACCCACGCAAACACAGGGAGGACATACAAACTTCTTGCAGATGTTGTCCTTGGTGGGATTTGAACCCAGGACCCCAGCACTTCAAGCCTGCAGTGCTAACCACTGAGCCACCATGCTGCCCTACCTTAACAGGTTATTCTCAAATCCATCACATAAGAAGACTGACAAATCTGAGCAGGGTAAAAGTAAGATGGAGCAAAATACCTGTGCAGGACTGGTTCTCAAAACCACAAAAACCCGACGTATATTTCGGCATCTGCTTTGTTCTTGGGGTGGCATCACACTACTGAGAGCAACCTTATACAACTCTGGGAAAAATGAAGAGACCACTGCAAAATGTTCAGTTTGTCTGATTTTTCTCTTTATAGGTATATTTTTGAGTAAAATGTAAATTGTTCTTTTATTATATAAACTACTAACAACATGTCTCCGAATTTCCAAGCAATAAATTTTGTATTTATTTTCTAAAAATTAGAAATGGTCAAAATTAAATAAAAGAACCAGTGCTTTCAGACCTCAAATTATGAACTTGTTTTCTTTGCATTATCATTTAGAAACAACAATACTAATGTTTTAACTCAGGAAGAGTTCAGAAATCAATATTTTGTGGAATAATCATGATTTTTAATCACAGCTTTCATGCGTCTTGGCATGCTTTCCACCAGTCTTTCACACTGCTTTTGGGTGACCTTTTGCCACTCCTGGCGCAAAAATGTAAGCAGTTCTTTGTTTGATGGCTTGTGACTATCCATCTTCCTCTTGATTACATTCCAGAGGTTTTCAATGGGGTTCAGGTCTGGAGATTGGGCTGGCCATGACAGGGTTTTGATGTGGTGGTTTCTTAATTTTTGCCAGAACTGTATACCCATTATTAGCCAATTATTGCACACATATGCAAGCTATATGTACTGCATAATTGCAAATCACATTGAGGCCATAGAGAAATCATTCATTAGCATACATAAACACCTCCAAGGACAGCATCAGAGGCATTCAAACATGATCCCATTTGGTGCACGTCACGTTGATGTGCAAGAAAGGCGCATCCCAAGGCCACGACAAGAGAGGTCCGGTCACGCGACCTGATGAGCCACGCCCACGTAATCACGCGAGTGCCAGTCGGGCCATATGACCGGAGCGCCGGTCCCAAAAGATACAGCCAGGGATGCTGTCCGACACGATCGGTATGCCTATGCATCGGGCCCAATGCAAACTAGGTGAGTATCAGAAATGGGAATACTGTGAAGAGCGAGAGAAAACATTCCTATGAAATATAAGGAACACATATACCGTATATACTCGAGTATAAGCTGACCCGAGTATAAGCTGACCCCCCTAATTTTGCCACAAAAAATTGGGAAAACTTATTGACTCGAGTATAAGCCTGGGGTGGGAACTGCAGCAGCTACTGGTAAATTTCAAAAATAAAAATAGATGCCAATAAAAGCAAAATTAAATGAGACATCAGTAGCTTAAATGTTTTTGAATATGCATACTGTATTTAATCAGGAGCCCCATATAATGCTCCATACAGTTCATGATGGCCCCATAAGATCCTCCATACAAAATACGCCCCATATAATGCTGCACAAAGATTAATAATGGCCCCATAAGATGCTCCATAGAATAATATGCCCCATATGCTGCTCCATAAAGGTTATGGCCCCATGAGATGCCCCATAGAATAGGCCCCATATGCTGCTCCATTATTGTTATGGCCCCATAGAATATGCCCCCATATGCTGCTCCATAAATGTTATGGCCCCATAAGATGCCCATAGAATATGCCCCCATATGCTGCTCCATAAAGGTTATGGCCCCATAAAATATGCCCCCATAAGATGCTCCATAAATGTTATGGCCCATAGAATATGCCCCCATATGCTGCTTCATAACGGTTATGGCCCCATAAGATGCCCCATAGAATATGCCCCCATATGCTGCTCCATAAATGTTATGGCCCCATAAGATGATCCATAGAATATGCCCCATATGCTGCTGCTGCGAATAAAATAAAAAAAAAATGACATACTCAGCTCTCGTCGCTTGGGGCCAGGTGCCGGTGTCCTGAGCAGGCGGGGACACCGGCGCGCTATGGGTGACAGGTGCTGGTGTCACCGCTGGCTCAGGCCCCCTGCACCTGCGATGTTCACCTGTCCCCTTTCCACCGCAGCGCGCCGCTGTGTCTTCCGGGTCGGTCCTCTGGTTGTCAATGTTCAGGCAGAGGGCGCGGCGCGCACTAACAATGTCATTGCGCCCTCTGACCTGAACGTCACAGCCAGGGGACGCGAGGACAGAGCGGTGCGCAGCGTTGGAGCGGGGACAGGTGAATATGGCATGGCTCCCCCCGTCCTCCCCGTCATACTCACCTCCTCTTGGCGCGTCTCTGCAGCCCCTGCGTCCCCCATTGTCACTGGCGCCGCAGCTCTTCATTCCTTCAACGGTCACGTGGTACCACTCATTAAAGTCATGAATATGTGCATATTCATGACTTAAATGAGCGGTACCACGTGACCGCTGAACACAGGCGCCGGAGACCGTGGGAGAAGAGCAGGGGCTGCAGAGACCGCGCCAGGAGGGGTTGAGTATATAGGACAGCTGTGCTCCCCCTCCCCCGCCGACCACCGGTATATGACTCGAGTATTACCCGAGAGGGGCACTTTCAGCCCTAAAAAATGGGCTGAAAATCTAGGCTTATACTCTAGTATATACGGTAATTGTCTGTATCGTGACATCAAGCAACAATATACATGGAGTAAGACCATCTAGTGAGTAGATTTACATAAACAGTGCAAAATGTGGTTCTTTCGTACATTTCTTTTCTATATGATCTAACAAACAATGTGTATAATTTGTGCTTAAAAACCTGTTTAGTAAAGTTTCCAAGTAAACCATTTGGTCGACTGTCTCCATTTGCAGCGCATCAAGTGACACTTCACCCGGATTCATTTTTTGCTTAGTCCTTTTGGACCCGTGTCATGTAGCAGCTGATTTATGTGTGACACATGTTGCTCACCAGGTGAGCGGATTCACTTTCCTTTTACTAGGTTGTTATCAGTTAAGACCCTATTTGCGCTCTTTTGTTCCCTAGTTTCTGCAAGTCTATTTCCACCTTGTATCTGTGCATTTACACCTAGATTTAGCTTCTATACACACCTCTAGCTGCAATACACTGCGCATATATATCTGAGCACCTAAATAGGTTCATATTACACTGTTGGCTTTCTATAATATATTGGTTCGTCTCATTGTAGGTTTTTGCATTAACAAGCGTGAATTATACACATTTTCTGTTATTCCTAATCAGAAAAATGATTGTAATTGTCTTTATTAACTGCTAGCTAGAATTTTAAATACGAGCGCCATTGTTCCTTTCACACATATGAGTTTCAATAAAAACATTCCCCCCTCAACGCCATTTGTTTTAAGAGATACATGCTGTACTCACCCTCCCTGGGTCCAGCGCAGAGTCTTCTCTGCTGCTCCTAGTGTCTGTTACTGTCTACAGCTCTGCAGCCAGTAACTAAGCTCACGTGCTCTGCCTGAATTGATGGCACGAGCCGCGCAGAACCTGTAGGCTTAATGATTTTTCTACAGTGCTGTTAATGTGACGCAAGTGCAGCAGACAATAACAGACACCAAGAGCCACGCCGGAGATTCTGTACTGGGCCTGGGCAGGGTGAGTGAAGCAAAGTTTCTATCTTTTAAAACAAACTGCATCCAGGGGATCAGGGATTTTCAGAAGCCAGAAAACCCCTTTTAAGGCCCTTGTACGGGTTATAGAAAAATCAGCCAAATCTTTCGGCAAGACCAGCTGACCAATAGCTGACGTTGAAAAAGAAGGTTTGGGTATGTTTAATGTTAACTTTTGTCCTCCCAACAGATAAGCCGCTGACAGAGGTGTTTGTCAGATGCTTACTACCCTCTCTCCATTAAAAACACAAGCATTGGTCAGTAAGATCAAATTGACCAAGATGGCATTTGTCCAAACTAACATTTTGCTGACAACTTTCTAAGCTGTATGGGGGTCCACAGCTTTCCAAGGTGTATGGGGATCCACAGCTTTCCAAGGTGTATAAAGGTCTACAGCTTTCCAAGGTGTGGTGTATGGGGTCCATAGCTTTCCAAGGTGTATGTGAGGCCATAACTTTCCAAGGTGTATGGGGATCCACAGCTTTCCAAGGTATATAAAGGTCTACAGCTTTCCAAGGTGTGGTGTATGGAGTCCATAGCTTTCCAAGGTGTATGTGAGTCCATAAGTTTCCAAGGTGTGTGGGGATCCACAGCTTTCCAAGATGTATGGAGGTCTGCAGCTTTCCAAGGCGTATGGAGGTCTACAACCTTCCAAGGTGTCTGGGGGTCCATAGCTTTCCAAGGTGTATGGGGGTCCATAGCGTTCCAAGGTGTATGGAGGTGTACAGATTTCCAAGGTGTATGGAGGTCTGCAGCTTTCCAAGGTGTATGGAGGTGTACAGCTTTCCAAGGTGTATGGAGGTCTACAGCTTTCCAACGTTATGTTCTGCTACAAGCACTAAGGAAAGAAGGGAGATCTGTCCCTACGATAGAACTAAGCTAGATCCCTACGATGTAACGGGGAACCTGATCCTGCGATCAGACCCGCAAAAGTCCTCAGCTAGTCTGTACGAAGACCTATAGATGCGAGGGAGGGATCCCTACAAGAACTAGGGAGAAAGATGGACACCTCCTAACAGAAGTTGTAGCAGTAAAAGACAAAAAAAACAACATAGAACATAAAGGTCCGAAGACCAAGCAAAAACTGACTGAGTAAGGTAACAAAGCACCTGGCTAGCTTAATAGTAGAAATTACAATGAAGTCCAGCAAAGCCAGAAGGGCGGAGCAGGATTAAATTGCCAAAAAAGGTCATGTGATCAGCAAGATAGAAAAAAACCTAACAGGAGAGTTCTAACATCCAAGTGTTGGGTTACGCTTTCAAGGTATGGGTCTACCGCTTTCCAAAGTGTATGGAGGTCTACAGCTTTCCAAGGTGTATGGGGGTCTACATATTTCCAAGGTGTATGGGGGTCTACAGCTTTCCAAGGTGTATTTAAGTCTACAGCTTTCCAAAGTGTATGGAAGTCTACAGCTTTCCAAGATGTATGGAAGTCTACAGCTTTCCAAGATGTATGTAAGTCTTCAGCTTTCTAAGGTGTATGGAAGTCTACAGCTTTCCAAGGTGTATGGAAGTCTACAGCTTTCCAAGGTGTATGGAAGTCTACAGCTTTCCAAGGTGTATGGGGGTCTACAGCTTTCCAAGGTGTATGGGGGTCTACATATTTCCAAGGTGTATTTAAGTCTACAGCTTTCAAAGTGTATGGAAGTCTACAGCTTTCCAAGGTGTATGGAAGTCTACAGCTTTCCAAGATGTATGGAAGTCTACAGCTTTCCAAGGTGTATGGAAGTCTACAGCTTTCCAAGGTGTATGGAAGTCTACAGCTTTCCAAGGTGTATGGAAGTCTACAGCTTTCCAAGGTGTATGGAAGTCTACAGCTTTCCAAGGTGTATGGAAGTCTACAGCTTTCCAAGATGTATGGAAGTCTACAGCTTTCCACGGTGTATGGGGGTCTACAGCTTTCCAAGGTGTATGGGGATCCATAGCTTTCCAAGCTTTATAATGCTGTATTGTGGCAAGTTTGTTTCTGTAGGATGATTACTGTGCAGCCAGTCCCACTCTGTTAAAATATTAAGTAGCTCATATGAGTTTTGAGCGGTGCACTCATTAAGTGAAGTTTCCCTTTTAATTTTGCCACACATTCAGTTCTCTATATAGCACTTTTTGTTCTTTGGTTTGCATTACTCATACATTTTCATGGACGATTGTGCATCTTGCTGAACATTCACTTTTTATATTTTTTCTGGACTCTGTTAATTTTTCCGTTGACAGAAAGCCTGGGAAATGTTGCTTTATTCTTTTTACTTGTTAGATATCTTTTAGTTCATTTCTAAACTTTGTCTAACCACATCATTAAATCATTTTCTGGTTGTTTGATCCCAGCCTCTAAAATATATAAAAGTATTAATTTAAGTGGTTTATGTTCATAACTGTACGGCTATAGCCATAACTACTTAGAATGTGATCATTGCTTTTTATTTTTACGAAAATCTTCGCCAGACTGGTAAGCTGGGAGAAAAGAATGGGGAAAAAAAACCACTTTGAATGGAACCATTGGACTGTACGGTTGACACGGAAAAAGATGCTATAAATTTTAAGGGCTATTGTGATAAAGAATCTTACCTTTACATTTTGTTAGAACATATGGTGGACTTCAAAAGTGATATTTTACCTTGGTATATTCACGGTTCATTTCTTTTCATTTTCTGCTCATTTCATTGTTCTTTTCATGTAAGGTTCATTTATAAGGAATGCATATATAATTCCAGAATTGTGAAGATGGCATCATCACACGATTGAACAATAGTCATGTTGTTCCTAGAATTATTTCATTTTCACGGAGTTTGCTTTTAATAGGTAATCTCTGCTCTATTTCCGCTTATAATGTTCTCAACTCTACAAACAAGCCTTCTTAACATCAAAGACTTAAAGGGGTTGCCATGAAGGTCTGATATATGGGGGTCCGCTGCAGTGCTCCTGCTGATCGCTAGAGAATCAGTGGCAGTGGTTGTAGGAAATCATTGTGTTACAGTCATGACCCAGGACGGGGTTTGGTCTTTGTCCCGTCCTGGCCAGACTGGGGTTAATGGTTTCAGCCTCTCTCTGGCAGAAGGCGGCTATTTAGTTGCCAATTGACCTAGGTCTGGTGTCAGTTATACTCCTGCCCTCGGCTGAGTTAGTTGACCTCCTGTGTGCCTGTGCCTTGTGCCTGATCTTGTTGCTTGTTTGGTTTTGACCCGGTCCGTCTCTTCGTTGTGAGTTTGTCTACTGTCTTGGTACTGTGTATTTGCCCGTTCTGGTTTTCTGATCCCTTGGCTACGTTCTGGTTATTCTCTGCCTGCTCCTCTTGTACTGCGTTGCTCCCTCTGTTTATGACCTGGCTATCCTGACGATCCGTTTTGTCTATGCCCCTTGGTAACTCTGTCCCGTAGTTACCCTTCTAGGAGTTTTCCTTCTGCTCATAGCTCTCTGGAGCTTAGGCCACGCCCACCAGCAGTCACGTGCTTAAGGTCCTCTGGCCTGAAGCATTCTCTATCTGTTACTGCTCCCTCTGAGAGACCTGTGGCCGGCGCTGCCCCTTGGTAGTCACGTGCTTAGGGTCCTGTTAGTCTGAAGCACGCATCTTCACCGCGACTGCCTCGCTCCACAGGTATCTTTGAGTGCAGTCTGTCTTATTCAGGACACGCGCACTAGCTCAGTGAGCAAGTGCAGTGCGGTGTTCGTGATAGTTACTACTTCTGACAGTTTCACTCTCCTTTTTCGGAAAGCTTCATGTTCTGCCAATTGAGTGGCCAACCATGCAGCTTTTGGAAAGTGGCACAACCTTCGAAGTGCTGCTGACCTTTTGTTCATGAAATTGGTGGGAGTTACAGAGCACCTCTGACAGGATGTTGAGGGAATATCCCAGTGATACCATCAGTCTGTTACTACACAGCCCCGTTGCCTCCCATGTGCATTAAGGTAACATTTAGCAACTGTAAATCAGTTATTTTTTTGGGATTATTATGTCTAATTTTCTAGATTTGCATTTAACCCCTTAACCCCTGAGCCTGTTTTCACATTCCTGACCAGGCTAAATTTTACCATTCTGACCAATGTCACTTTATGTGGTAACAACTCTGGGACACTTTAAACATATCCCAGTGATTCTGAGATTGTTTTTTTTATTTATGGTAGTGGTAGATGTAGGCTGATATTTTTTGCATTTATTTGTGAAAATCTCAATATTTGGGACAAAATTTGAACATTTTGCAGTTTTCAAACTCTTCATTTTTATGCCATTGAAACCAGATAGAAATCCTAAAATCGGAGGCAGCACACCATTCTCAGTGAAAAGAGCTACCGTATATACTCGTGTATAAGCCGACCCGTGTATAAGCCGCGGCCCCCCCCTAATTTTGCTACAAAAAACTGGGAAAAATTATTGACTCATGTATAAGCCGGGTGTATAAACTGCCCTCCTGCTCTGTGCTGCCCCCGTCCTCCTCTATGCTTCCCCCGTCCACCGATCTCCCCCCCCGTCCTGCTCCACGCTTCCCCCGTCCACCGATCTCCCCCCGTCCTGCTCCACGCTTCCCCTGTCCACCGATCTCCCCCCCGTCCTGCTCCACGCTTCCCCCGTCCACCGATCTCCCCCCCGTCCTGCTCCACGCTTCCCCCGTCCACCGATCTCCCCCCCCGTCCAGCTCCATGCTTCCCCCGTCCTCCGTTCTCCCCCGTCCTCCTCTATGCTTACCCCGTCCTCCTCTATGCTTCCCCCGTCCTCCTCTATGCTTCTCCCGTCCACCGATCTCCCCCCCTTCCTGCTCCACGCTTCCCCCGTCCACCGTTCTCCCCCCCCGTCCTGTTCCGTGCTCCTTGTTCTCTCCTCCATCATACTCACCCCTCCCCGTGCCATCGCTGAGCGTCCCTGCAATCCTGCGTTCTCCCCGTCTTCCTGCAGCTCTTTATCACTGAGCGGTGATGTAATACCGCTCATTAAGGTCATGAATATGGAGGCGACGCCCATGGGAGTGGCGTCGCGTCCATATTACATGACCTTAATGAGCGGGTATTACGTCACCGCTCAGTGCTGAAGAGCTGCAGGAAGACGGGGAGAACGCAGGATTGCAGGGACGCTCAGCGATGGCACGGGGAGGGTGAGTATGATCCCAGCCACCGGCTCCTGCCGCGGCATCCCCTCCCCCGCTGGTTTCTGCCCTATGACTCGTGTATAAGCCGAGGGTCATTTTCAGCACGAAAAAAGGTGCTGAAAATCTCGGCTTATACACGAGTATATACGGTACTTTTATTTAGCCCATCTTGGCAACTTTTTGGTTCATAAAGATGTAAACCTTTAGTTACATCACACAAAATAGTTATTAGGTAACATTTACCACATGTCTATTTTACATCAGCATCCATTAATTATCTTTTGTTGGGAAGTTAGAAGGGATACATTTATCAGCAATGTTATCATTTTTCCAACAAAATATACTAAACCATTTTTTTACGGACCACATCACATTTGAAGTGACTTTGAGGGGCCTATGTGACAGAAAATACCCCAAAATAACACCATTTTAAAAACTGCACCCCTCAAAGTGCTCAAAACCACATTCCATAAATGTAGTAACCCTTCAGGTGCTCTACAGGAATTTAAAGCAATGTGGAAGGAAAAAAGGAAAATTTATTGCTTCCCATATATGTTGAACTATTTTTTAATAGATTGTTCTGTGTGCATAGGCAATCCTGCGCTTTCAATTTTTAACTCTGCTTAAAAATTATTTCACTCGAATTATTTTGTTGCTTGTTTGTTGGGTAATCGGCAGCCTGATTAGACTGAACGATTAACATGAAATTACTTTTCCTAATTTTTAATGAAATAATCTCTAAAAGGCCTAAAGTTTGACACATTTCCTTTGTATTTTAGGCAAAAAATCTACCGGTATGTTTTTTCATCTTGTACACTTTAAAATTACAAAAAGGAAACCGGGCCAATTCAAGATTTTAGGCATCCTGCATGGTTAGTACCTAGTAACACCCTCTTTTGCAAGTGTCACAGCTTGTAAACGCTTTTTGTTGCCAGCCAAGAGTTTTTCAACTCTTGCTTGGGGGATTTTCATCCGTTCTTCCTTGGGAAATTCATCCAGTTCTGTTAGTTTCTTGCGTCATCTTGCATGCATTGCTATTTTGAAGTCTAGCCACAGATTTTCAATGATGTTCAGATCAGGAACTGTGAGGGCCATTGTAAAACCTCCAGCTTGCACCTTTTGAGATAGTCTATTGTGGATCTTGATGTGTTTTGAGTCATTATACATTTGTAGAAGCTATTTTTTAAA
Source organism: Oophaga sylvatica (assembly GCA_033576555.1). Lineage (NCBI taxonomy): Eukaryota > Metazoa > Chordata > Amphibia > Anura > Dendrobatidae > Oophaga > Oophaga sylvatica. The sequence goes on along the minus strand of JARQOD010000005.1, from coordinate 155,151,479 downwards.
CAATCCTTTCAATCAATTCTTCACTCTACCCGTGAAATGTTGCCTATGCCATTGGCTGCAACACAACCCCAAAGCATGATTGATCCACCCCATGCTTATTGGTTGGTGAGATGTTCTTTTCCTGAAATTCTGTCCCTTTTTTTCTTTACACGTACCTTTTATTCATTGTGACCAAAGAGTTTTATTTTAACCTCATCCGTCCACAGGACTCGTTTCCAAAGTGCATCTGGCTTGTTTAGATGTTCTTTTGCATACCTCTGACCCTGAATTTTATGGTGAGGATGCAGGAGAGGTTTTCTTCTGATGACTCTTACATAAAGGCCATATTTGTGCAGGTATCGCTGAACAGTAGAGCAATGTACCACAACTCCAGAGTCTGCTAAAGCTTTCTGAAGGAGTTTTGCAGTGAAGTGGGGGTTCTGATTTGCTTTTCTAGGAATCCTACGAGCAGCTCTCACTGAAATTTAGCTTGGTCTTCCAGACCTTATGTTGACCTCCACTGTTCCTGTTAACTGCCGTTTCTTAATTACATATCGGACTAAGGAAATTGCAACTTAGCAAAGTGTTTTTATCTTCTCATAGCCTTCTGATTATTGGGCCTCCACCGTTTTCATTTTCAGAGTTCTAGGCAGCTGTTTTTTGCCACAAGGTTAGAGGAGGCTGGGTTTTTATTAAGCTGGGAAATTTGCTTCACTTGACCTTTCTAATGGTGATAGTGACCAAGCCATAACGCTAACTGGCTAATTAAGGTCTGAAACCTTGGTCAAATTTATCTGAGCACAGAAATCTCCAAGGTTGCCCAAATTTTTGCATCTGCCCATTTCCTTTTTGTGATGTATTGTTTTATTATATATGTTTTTTTGCCTAAAATACAAAGGATATGTGTATCTTTAACTTTACGCCTTTTAGAGATAATTTCATCTTCAACTTGCTTAACTGTTCACATTAACAGTATTTTTGACCAGGGGTGCCCAAACTTTTACATGCCACTGCCATTAATTCCACAGCGCTTTAGAGACATTATGATCGCTGTTCCCATTGTGGCTTACAATCTAAATTCCGTATCATTAATCCTTTTTGAATATTCAGCATTTAACCCCTTCCCGACCTGTGACGCCACGTAGGCGTCATGAAAGTCGGTGCCAATCCGACCTGTGACGCCTATGTGGCGTCATGAAAGGATCGAGTTCCTGCGGGTCGGGTGACCGGGGTCACTGAAAGGTCACCCGACCCGCAGGCACAGGACCCTTTGTGCTTCACCACAGGGGGGTTGGCTTAACCCCCCCGTGGCCACGATCGCTCTGATTGGCTGTTAAAAGTGAAACAGCCAATCAGAGCAATCTGTAATATTTCACCAATGAAATATTACAATCCAGCCATGGCCGATGCTGCAATGGCATCTGCCATGGCTGGAGACAGCGATCTGACCCCCCCACATCGAGTCACGGCGGCGATCGGCCGCCGGCACCGAAGGATGGCGGTGATCGGTCACCGCCGTCACTGACAGTGTAATGTATGTAGTACAGTTCATATAGCGTCTTGTGCTTGGGTGCGATGAAAATACATGAGACACAGGTTTGATATAGAAAGTCTTGTATTACTTCATACAAGTTGGCAAAAATAGTCACACAGTTTGCAGACACAGAAGCAGGAGACACAGCAGGCCAGAGTAACTTAAGCTCAGCAATCACTCTCCACAACAGGTTCAGGATCTTCTTCTCTGTTACCGTAAGTCATGCAAACGTGGGTCTTTCAAAGAGCAGGGTTCAGAGTCCACAAGTGCTTCAGAGTTCCTCAGTAGGAATAGATGGAGTACAAGGTCCAAGGCTTTAGGAGTCAGGTCACAGGTTCACTGCAGGCTAGATTCTGAAGCACTGATTGCTCAGCTGTGGCTGCTTAAGAAGCAAAAGGAGAGAATCAGGGCGGGAACATGCAAGCTGGAAACTCCATTTTGACTGAGGGCAAGATAGCTGCAGCAAGACAGAAAGTAAAATGGCTGACGAACAAACTGAGTTTCAGGAACATGTACACAGAACCTTACATTACTCCCCCCTTAGGGACAACCTCCGGATGACCTCAGGCCAGGCTTGTGTGGGTACCTCTGATGAAACTGACGGAGCAAGCGAGGAGCATTAACGTTATTGACTGGTTCCCATGAGTTGTCCTCCACTGGGTAGCCCTGCCATTTAATCAGATATTGTAACTGATTTCTAAACAACCTGGAATCTAAAATCCTTTCCACCACAAATTCTTCCTGACCATCGACTAGCACTGGGTCAGGGCAAGGAGAAGAACGTCCAGGAAACGTATTGGGTGTCGCAGCCTTTAGTAGGGATACATGAAAGACAGGGTGAATTCTCATAGTTCTGGGCAGTTGAAGACGACAAGCAACGGCACTTATAATTTTACTGATTTTATAGGGTCCAATGTACTTATGTCCCAACTTAGACGATGGAATCCTTAACTTAAGATTTCTGGTTGACAGCCAGACCAAGTCTCCTACCTTGAAAGCTGGTGCAGGTTTATGAAATTTATCTGCTGCTTTCTTGTACCTTTCCTGAGCCGATTCCAGATTCTCCTTTAGAAGATCCATATTCTTCTGTAAAGACGTGATTCTTTCAGCCACTGCTGGTAAAGGCGTTTCTATGGGAAATCGTGGTAGAATGTTAGGATGATAACCTAGATTGGAGTAAAAAGGAGACTGCTTAGTGGAGGCACTCTGAGAGTTGTTATACGAGAACTCAGCTAATGGAAGTAGATCCACCCAATCATCCTGTAGGTGGCAGATAAAGCATCGGAGATACTGCTCCAGGGTTTGATTGGTTCGTTCGGTCTGTCCATTAGTCTGGGGATGAAAAGCAGAAGAAAGGTTTACTTTAATGTCCAATGCTGCACAGAAATTTTGCCAAAACCTAGAAGTGAATTGCACCCCTCGATCCGAAATAACCTCATCCGGTACTCCATGTAAGCGAAACACATCTTTAATCATCAAATCTGATGTCTGTTTTGCAGTGGGTAAGCCGACACAAGGGATAAAATGAGCTGCCTTTGTTAGACGGTCAACCACCACTAGAATGGTGTTCTTCCCTTGAGAGGTTGGTAACTCCACAATGAAGTCCATAGAAATGGATCCCCACGGGCGGGACGGGGTGGGAAGAGGCTGTAACAGACCAGTTGGTGAGGAGCGAGGTGTTTTGCATCTTGCACAGACTTCACATGAAGCGACATAGTTCAAAACATCCTTCCTGCAAGTGGGCCACCAAAAGAAACGAGAGAGAAATTCCTGTGTCTTTAGAATTCCTCTATGCCCAGCTATCTTGGAATCGTGAATGAGTTGCAATACTCTCAATCTGACTGTTTCAGGAATATACAGGCGTTGTCCCTGAATCCACACACCATTCTTAAAGACAAGACTTACGTCCCTTGGGGGTTGTGCCAAAAAGGAATCCGCATGGTATGCTTCCTTGATGTCCTTAAGTAGGTCTTGATTATGAATTACTCCTAGGAATCTAGAGTCAGGAAGAATAGTCTTAGGAGGAGTAATTGGACGTGTCTCTGCTGAGTAAATCCTAGAGAGTGCATCAGCCTTTCCATTGCGCGATCCTGGTCTATAAGAAATGATAAAATTAAATTGGTTTAAGAAAAGATTCCAGCGAGCCTGGCGAGGAGTCAGGCACTTAGCCGACCTGATAAATTCAAGGTTACGATGATCTGTCAGGACGACTATTTGCTGTGCAGTCCCTGAAGAAGGTGTCTCCATTCTTTGAAGGCGGCAATAATGGCCAACAACTCTCTATTGCCCACATCGTAGTTCCTCTCAGCCGAAGACAACTGCTGGGAAAAGAAGGCACAGGGATGCAAGACATTCTTCTCACCTGTTCTCTGAGAGAGTATAGCTCCAACGGCACAGTCTGAAGCATCCACCTCTATTATGAAGGCAAGCTCGGGGTTGGGATGTACTAGGATAGGTGCAGTGGTAAATTTATCTTTTAGACGGGAAAATGCTTCCTGGGCTTGGGGAGTCCAGGAGAACCTAGACTCTTTCCGGGTAAGTTGGGTGATAGGTGACACTACCTCAGAGAAATTTCTAATGAAACGTCTATAGAAGTTGGCAAACCCGATGAAGCGCTGTACCTCCTTCACATTTCTAGGACTTGGCCAATCCTTGATGGCTTGGGTTTTGCTTCCATCCATACTAATTCCTTGTGTAGACAGTACATACCCCAGAAATTGAATTTCGGTCCTATGGAATTCACACTTTTCAAGTTTGATGTAAAGATAATTTTGTCTTAGACGTTCCAAGACCATTCTCACATGTCCATGATGTTCCTCTGTGGAGTTAGAAAAAATTAGAATATCATCCAAATAAATTACCACGAATGTATCTAGGAGATCCCTGAAGATGTCATTCACCAAGTGTTGGAAAGTGGCTGGGGCGGTACTCAGACCAAAAGGCATAACTAGATATTCAAAGTGTCCATAGCGTGACCTGAATGCAGTCTTCCATTCATCCCCAGGTCTAATACGGACTAAGTTATAGGCCCCACGAAGATCTAGTTTAGAGAAAATTTTGGCATGTCGCACTCTCTCCAATAACTCAGGGATTAAAGGCAATGGATAACGGTTTCTAATAGTAACCTTATTGAGTTCCCTATAGTCTACGCATGGTCTCAGAGATCCATCTTTCTTCTTTACAAAGAAGATGGGTGCACCTGCAGGAGATGAAGAGGGGCGTATGAAGCCCTTGGCTAGATTTTCGTCTATGTAATCCTTTAAAGCTTTTAGCTCGGGCCCCGCCAGGGGGTAGATCTTAGCAAAAGGTATCTCTGCTCCAGGCAATAATTCAATTGGACAATCATATGGACGGTGAGGAGGAAGCTGGTCAGCGTTCTTCTTGTCACATAAATCCACATAGTCCTGGTATACAGCTGGTAGTTCAGGGACTGACATGGTTCCTTTAGGAACAGAGCAAGCTGAAACTTTTGGACTCATCTGTTTCTCTGGAAAGTGTAATTCCTTAGTCTCCCAGTTAATGGTAGGATTCTGAGCCTGCAGCCATGGTAGCCCTAGAATAATGGGAAAGTGGGGAGAAGAGATAAGCATAAAGGACAGTTTCTCTTGATGATCTTTACCCATAAGAACCCTCAAAGGCTCTGTTTCCTGATCCACTGGTCCAGAGGTCAGCAGGGAGCCATCCACAGTTTCCATCTGTACTGGAGTAGCCTTCTTCACTGAACGTATCCCTGTTTCAGAGCAAAGGAGACATCCATAAAATTTCCACTTGCCCCTGAGTCGATCATAGCAGAGCTAGACACCCAAGCTGAGTCAACCCAGAGTTTGATGGAAAGAAAGCAATGAGAATTGTTTTTCTTACAACTCAGCTGGGACACCGCTGAGGAAACTTGAAAAATGGCAGCGTTTACACAGTCAACGTCCTCAGAGGTAACGGAGTTTAAGTCCGAGAAATCAAGATCTGTTGCTGCAGATCTCTCTGGAGCCTGAGGCTCGGACCTGACAGATCCCCTCTCGCAACACTCACAATGAATGAGTGCTGCAGTAGTCTTACGAGAACGGCTGGGGCAGTTTATAATGAAGTGCCCTGACTTACCACAATAGAAACATAGATTTTCCTTAAAACAATGTTCCTTGCGTGCATCACTAACCCGTCGTTGTAAAGAGTCTACCTGCATGGGTTCAGGTTCAGGTTCCCGTGTAATCCTACTCAAAGGTTCCTTAGCTGGAGAGGAAGGTAGGAAAAGGTTAGTGCGATTGCTTTCGAACCATCTCTCTTGCCTGCGTTCAGTCAGACGAGTATCAATACGGATGCAGTAGTTAATAAAGTCACCTAACGCAGTGGGAGGGTCGGCACGAGCAAGTTCATCCTTAATCAGTGGAGATAACCCCTTTCGAAAAATAGATTTTTTGGCGGAACTGTCCCAGGTGGTATCAAGGGCCCATCTCCTGAAATCCAAGGCATATTCAGCTACCGAGTGCTTACCTTGGCGCAAAGCTAACATGGCTGCTTCAGCTGTTGCACCTCGATTGGGGTCATCAAACACCTGCCCCATGGCTGAAATAAAAGCATCAAGGTGATTCAAACAATCATCCTCAGTCTCAATCAGAGGGTTTGCCCACATCAAAGCCTTGTTGGTAAGCAACATAATTATAGTAAGCACCTTAGATCGTTCAGTGGGAAATTGTGAAGCATGTGCAGAAAAAAAAAGATTGCATTGATTAATAAATCCCCTGAATTTCTCACGTTCACCGCCAAAACGAAAAGGGGGCAACTTGGGAATCCCAGAACTCGGGGCTACGGCAGGAGCCTGGACTCGCTCTTCTAGAACCTCAATCCTGGCTCGCAAATCCTGGGCAGTCTGTCCAAACACTTGCAAATTGTGATTAGTGAGGTCCTGTAGGCTTGAAAAACGGGTCTTTATATTCTGCAAATCTGCAAGGATATTATCAGTCACTCCGCAAAGTTCCTTTGTGCGGGCCTCCATTTTCCAGACCTTTCAAGACAGGAGCACTGGAAGAATAGGAGAGGAGAAAAAAAAAACAATAGTGTTTACCTGTGGTAACACTACAGAGAGAAAAAAAAAATCAAGGGAACTGCTCACCTGGAATGGTTGTGAGAAGTCACAACCACTATCATCACAGAAAGTTCACCCGGACATCTGATATCCACAGTTACAGCAGACAAAAAAGAGAAAAGAGAAAAAAAAACAAAAAACAATAGTGTTTACCTGTGGTAACACTGCAGAAAAACAAACACTTAAGGGAATTGCTCACCTGGAATGGTTGTGAGAAGTCACAACCACTGTCATCACAGAAAGTACAACCGGACATGCGATATCCACAGTGACAGCAGACACAGCCTTTCCAGACCCAGCAGACACTAACGTTTTGGCTTCAGAATCTTGTAATGTATGTAGTACAGTTCATATAGCGTCTTGTGCTTGGGTGCGATGAAAATACATGAGACACAGGTTTGATATAGAAAGTCTTGTATTACTTCATACAAGTTGGCAAAAATAGTCACACAGTTTGCAGACACAGAAGCAGGAGACACAGCAGGCCAGAGTAACTTAAGCTCAGCAATCACTCTCCACAACAGGTTCAGGATCTTCTTCTCTGTTACCGTAAGTCCATGCAAACGTGGGTCTTTCAAAGAGCAGGGTTCAGAGTCCACAAGTGCTTCAGAGTTCCTCAGTAGGAATAGCTGGAGTACAAGGTCCAAGGCTTTAGGAGTCAGGTCACAGGTTCACTGCAGGCTAGATTCTGAAGCACTGATTGCTCAGCTGTGGCTGCTTAAGAAGCAAAAGGAGAGAATCAGGGCGGGAACATGCAAGCTGGAAACTCCATTTTGACTGAGGGCAAGATAGCTGCAGCAAGACAGAAAGTAAAATGGCTGACGAACAAACTGAGTTTAAGGAACATGTACACAGAACCTTACAAACAGCTCCCCTCGTCCTGGCCTCCGCTGCCCCCACCTTCCGATGCCCCCCTCACCTTCCGACCCCCATACTCACCTCTCCCGGTCCACCGATGTCCCTGGATCCGTCCCGGCGGCTGGCCGGGATTCTTCATGGGCGCCGCCATCTTGGAAAATGGCGGGCGCATGCGCAGTGCGCCCGCCGGCCGGCGCATGCGCTGTGCGCCCTGCAGGGTCCAGAAATTTATTTTGATCACTGTGATAAACTGTCACAGTGATCAAAATAAAAAAAAAGTAAGTGAACCCCCCCTGTCATAGGTCGGGACAAATAATAAAATAAAGAATTTTTTTTTTCTTATTAGGCCCTGTGCACACGTAGCGGATTTTGCTGCGGATCAGCAGCAGATTTTGCTGCGGATCAGCAGCGGATTTTGCTGCGGATCAGCAGCGGATTTTGCTGCGGTCAGCAGCGGATTTTGCTGCGGATCAGCAGCGGATTTTGCTGCGGATCAGCAGCGGATTTTGCTGCGGATCAGCAGCGGATTTTGCTGCGGATCAGCAGCGGATTTTGCTGCGGATCAGCAGCTGATTTTGCTGCTGATCCGCAGCGGATTTTGCTGTGGATCCGCAGCGGATTTTGCTGCGGATCCGCAGCGGATTTCGCGCTGCGGATCCACAGCAGATCCAGAAACCATGTACAGTACAATGCAAATAAATGGTAAAAAAAAACGCTGTGCACATGCTGCAGATTTTTCAGCGCGGATTTGCTGCGGTTTTAAATCCGCAGCATGTCAATTCTTTGTGCGGATTCCGCAGCGATTTTACACCTATTCCATTATAGGTGTAAAACCGCAGGGAAAAAACCGCAGCAAAACCGCAGTAAATCCTTGCTAAATACGCTGGTAAATAGCAGGTCATTTTACCTGCGGATTTTCGAAAAATCCGCAAGTGAATCCGCAACGTGTGCACGGGGCCTCAGGGTTAGGCTGGGTTCATATTGCATTATGGCAGTCCGTTAGATGGACTGCGTTTCACCGCGGTATAACGCGGTGTAACGCAGTCCGTTAACGCTGCCATTCACCCCATTTGTGTGCGCATCGCAACGCATGCCGTGAAGCGGCATGCATTCGCGACGTGCCGTCATTCAGTGACGGAGCCTTGGACGCAGGCTGCAGCGTCTGGGCTCCGTCACCGCTAGCACAGACGAATCATCCCTGATTCCTCTGCACTAGCGGGTATAGCATAACGCGATCGCGTTATGCTATACCGTTACCAGCCCGTCAACGCTACGTGTTGAACGGGCTGGTAAAACGCAATATGAACCCAGCCTTAGCGTTAGGGTTAGAACTAGGGTTAGGGTTAGAACTAGGGTAAGGGTTAGAATTAGGGTTAGGGTTGGAATTAGGGTTAGGGTTGGAATTAGGGTTAGGGTTGGGATTAGGGTTAGGTTTGTGGTTAGGGTTAGAGTTAGGATAAGTGTTAGGAGTGTTTTGGGGTTAGGGTTGGGATTAGGGTTAGGCTTGTGGTTAGGTTTATGGTTAGAGTTGGGATTAGGGTTAGGGGTGTTTTGGGGTTAGGGTTTGTATTAGGGTTAGGGGTGTGTAGGGGTTAGGGTTGGGGTTAGGGGTGTGCTGGGGTTAGGGTTGGAGTTAGAATTGAGGGGTTTCCACTATTTACGCACATCAGGGGGTTCCATACGCGACATGGTGCCACCATTGATTCCTGCAAATTTTGCGTTCAAAAAGTCAAACAGTGCTCCCTTTATTCCAAGCCCCGACGTGTGCCCAAACAGTGGTTTACCCCCACATATGGGGTATCAGCGTACTCGGGAAAAATTGCACAAAAATTTGGGGGTCTAATTTCTCCTGTTACTGTTGGGGAAAAAAAAATTGGGGACTAAAAAAGTTATTTTTGTGGAAAAAAAAAATGATTTTTTATTTTCACGGCTCTTCGTTATAAACTTCTGTGAAGAACTTGGAGATTCAAAGTGCTTACCACACATCTAGAGGAGTTCCTTGGGGGATCTAGTTTCCAAAATGGGGTCACTTGGGGGGGTTTCTAACTGTTTAGGCACATCATGGGCTCTGCAAACGTAACATGACAACGTCGCATTCATATACTTCCCTTCCGAGCCTCGACGTGTGCCCACACAGTAGTTTTCTCCCACATATGGGATATCAGCGTACTCAGGACAAATTGGACAACAACTTTTGGGGTCTAATTTCTCCTGTTACCCTTGGGAAAATAAAAAAATTGGGGACTAAAAGATCATGTTTGTGGAAAAAATATGATTTTTTTATTTTCATGCCCCGGCGTTATAAACTTCTGTGTAGCCCTTGGGGGTTCAAAGTGCTCACTACACATCTAGATAAGCTCCTTGGGGGGTCTAGTTTCCAAAATAGGGTCACTTGTGGGGAGTTTCTACTGTTTAGGCACATCAGGGGCTCTGCAAACGCAACATGATGCCCGCAGAACATTCCATCAAGTCTGTATTCCAAAATGGCGCTCCTTCCCTTCTGAGCTCTCCCATGCACCAAAACAGTGGTTCCCCCCCACATATGGGGTACCAGTGTACTCAGGACAAACTGTACAACAACTTTTGTGGTCCAATTTCTCCTGTTACCCTTGTGAAAATAAAAAATTGCGGGTTAAAAAAATCAGTTTTTGAGGAAAAAAATGATTTTTTATTTTCACGGCTCTGCATTACAAACTTCTGTGAAGCACGTGGTTGTTGAAGGTGCTCACCACACATCTAGATAAGTTCCTTGAGGGGTCTAGTTTACAAAATGTGGTCACTTGTGGGGGGTTTCTACTGTTTAGAGCACATCAGGGGCTCTGCCCGCCCGCAGACCATTCCATCAAGTCGGCATTTCAAAGCGTCACTACATCCCTTCCGAGCCCTGATGTGTGCCCAAACAGTGGTTCCCCCCACATGTGAGGTACTAGCGTACTTAGAACAAATTAGACAACAACTTTTGGGGTCCAATTTCTCCTGTAACCATTGTGAAAATAAAAAATAGTGCGCTAAATGATCATTTTTTGAGAAAAAAAAATGATTTTTTATTTTCACGGCTCTGCGTTATAAACTTCTGTGAAGCACCTGGGGGTTCAAAGTGCTCACTGTGCATCTAGATAAGTTCCTTAGGGGGTCTAGTTTCCAAAATGGGGTCATTTGTGGGGGAGCTCCAAAGTTTAGGCATACAGGGGCTCTCCAAACATGACATGGTGTCCGCTAACGATTAGAGCTAATTTTCCATTCAAAAAGTCAAATGGCGCTCCTTCCCTTCTGAGCCTTGCCGTGCGCCCAAACAGTGGTTCCCCCCCACATATGGGGCACCAGCGTACTCAGGAAAAACTGGACAACAACTTTTGGGGTCCAATTTATCCTGTTATCCTTGGGAAAATAAAAAATAGTGGGCTAAAAAATGATTTTTGAGAAACAAAAATGATTTTTTTATTTTCACTGTTCTGCGTTTATAAACTTCTTTGAAGCACTTGGGGGTTCAAAGTGCTCACTACTCATCTAGATAAGCTCCTTGTGGGGTCTAGTTTCCAAAATGGTGTCACATGTGTTTTTTTTTCACTGTTTAGGCACACGGGCTCTCTAAAGGCGTCATGGTGTCCGCTAAGGATTGGAGCCAATTTTCCATTCAAAAAGTCAAATGGCGCTCCTTCCCTTCTGGGCCCAGCCGTGCGCCCAAACAGTGATTAATGACCACATATGAGGTATCTGTGTACTCAGGAGAAATTGCCCAACAAATTTTAGGATCCAATTTATACTGTTACCCATGTGAAAATGAAAAAAACTGAGGCTAAAAGAAAATGTTTGTGAAAAAAAAGTACTTTCTTTTTTTACGGATCAATTTGTGAAGGACCTGGGGTTTCAAAGTGCTCACTATGCATCTAGAGAAGTTCCTTGGGGGGTCTAGTTTCCAAAATGGGTCACTTGTGGGGAGCTCCAATGTTTAGGCACACAAGGATTCTCCAAATGCGACATGGCAACTGCTAAATATTCCAGCATATTTTCCATTCAAAAAGTCAAATGGCGCTCCTTCCCTTCTGAGCCCTGCCGTGCGCCCAAACAGTGGTTTATGACCACATATGAGGTATCGGTGTACTCAGGATAAATTGCCCAACAAATTTTAGGGTCCATTTTATCCTGTTGCCCATGCAAAAATGAAAAAATTGATGCTAAAAGAAAAATTTTGTTGGAAAAATTAAAATGTCCATTTTTCCTTCCACGTTGCTTTAGTTCCTGTGAAGCACCTGAAGGGTTAATAATCTTCTTGAATGTAGTTTTGAGTAGCTTGAGGGGTGCAGTTTTTATAATGGTGTTACTTTTGGGTATTTTCTGCCATATAGACCCTCAAAGTGACTTCAAATGTGAGGTGGTCCCTAAAAAAAATGGTTTTGTAAATTTTGCTGTAAAAATGAGAAATCGCTGGTCAACTTTTAACCCTTATAACTTCCTAACAAAAAAAAATGTTGTTCCCAAAATTGTGCTGATGTAAAGAAGACATGTGGAAAATGTTATTTATTAACTATTTTGTGTCACATAACTTTCTGGTTTAACAGAATAAAAATTCAACTTTGAAAATTGCGAAATTTTCAAAATTTTGTCCAAAGTTCCATTTTTTTTCACAAATAAACGCAAAAATTATCGACCTAAATTTACTACTAACATGAAGCCCAATATGTCACGAAAAAACAATCTCAGAATCGCTATGATCCGTTGAAGCGTTCCTGAGTTATTACCTCATAAAGGGACACTGGTCAGAATTGCAAAAATGGCAAGGTCATTTAGGTCAAAATAGGCTGGGTCATGAAGGGGTTAAAGTCGTTCTACAAAGGTTTTTCAATGTAAGTTACCATCTTGTTCAACGTCGGGTGATCTATTCCAAGATGCATTCAGATTATATTAGTATATCTGGTGACGGATCCTCTTTAAAAATAAAGAATGTTTTGCATGTGTTTAATCAATATCCGAAGCTACTTTTTTTTTTTTTGAAGTGTGGTGGAATCTCCATAATTTTTAGACACAGTTGTTCAGATTGGAGAACTTCCGACCATTTTTGCGTCTGAGAGACTCTGCCTCTCTAACATGCTATTTTTATACACTATCATGTAATTTAGTTAAAAATTGACCCTCCTGAAGTTTTTTCTTTATATTATACCTTTTTCAGTCTGATAACCTTTTCCCAACTTTTTTTGAGATGTGTTTCTGTCATCAATTTCTAAATAAGTAAATTTTTTCAAATGAAATATAAAAATATGGCCGTAAGCGATTTTCAATTCATTGTTTTCTTTTCATTTTACACACAGAATCCCATTTTTTTGTAATTTGAGGTTGTCCAGTGTTAGTCTTGTTATCAAAGTGTACAAGTACATATTATTAAAATTGACCATTGTGAATATATGTAAAGCCCCCAGATAACCTGGGATTATGAGAATACATTGGATACAACGTATAGTAATTAGCCTAGCAGCTGCGGTGTTAGAATCTGCCATGCCTTCTATTCTGCAGCCAAATGAGAAATGAATAAAAACTTGTCCAGAAAAGTATCTTCTATTGGGACAGCTGTTCTCAAGGTCTCATAGCAGCTGTTTAAACTAGTATACACTGTGTAGACATGTGGCTAAAAATTCAAAAATTGAGAAAATGTCTAACATATCGAATATTAACTTTCAATCATTTTACAGTTAAAGAGAATCTGTCAGTAGGATCAACCCTTCTAAACCGTCTATATGGCTATGTAGGTCAAGTTAGGAAGTCATGTAGGAAGTTAAAGGGAATCTGTCACCCCAAAATTGCCATATTAGATAAAGATATGGCTGAATACAGCGTCCATAACAAAGCCATCTGTCTTTTCCTTATATTCTGATACCCCCGTTTTCATATATAAATACCTTTGTAAACTTCGTTTTTGTGGTATCAATCATGGCGGTCAGGTCAGGAAGGCGGCGGTTATTCGCTTCCCCCAACCCCCCGCTCTTCTACTTCTGTCACGTAACGCTGTCTGTGAATATCACAGACAGCGTAAGTTTTCTGCGCTTGCGCTCTGCAGCAGGGCCCCCGCGCTTGCGCAGTCTTATTTGCCCAGCAGTGGGCAAAGCAGTCAAACATTACTGCGCATGCGTGAGACTTCCTGACTTTCCTTGGCCCGGAAGTCATCAGCAATCACTGGATGACTTCCGGGTCAAGTGAAGTGCCAGAAATTACTTGAGCTTGCGCGGTAGTGATAGTGTGCTGGCCCACTGTTGGGAAAACAGCACTGCGCACGCGCGAGGGACTTTTACACAGCGCAAGCGCGGAAAGACAACGGACAAGAAAAAAAAAGCTACGTACGCCAAGAATTGAGGAGGGTTGGGGGAAGCGAATAACCGCCGCCCAGCTGACCTGACCGCCCTGATTGGCAGCCCAAAATACCAACTTTACTAAGGTATTTTTATATGAAAACGGGGGTATCAGGATATAAGGAAAAGACAGATGGCTTTGTTATGGGACGCTGTATTCAGCCATATCTTTAGTTGATATGTCAAAAATGGGGTGACAGATTCCCTTTAAATAACATGATACCTTGATATCTGTGATCTGATGTCTTACTCCAGAGAAATCATGACTTTTCTTTATATGTAAATGAGCTGTTCAGATCTATGGGCCGGACATAGATCTCCCTGAGAATGAAGGGAGGCGTTACCAGTGTGGGACATGTAGATCAGGAGAACAAACTGTCAGTCATTGCATGTCACACACTGGTAACGCTTTCATCGGTGCTCCCGTGATGTGATTGCGGGGCACCGATAGATTGTCATTAGAGTAGAGCGAATATGTTTGTGCCATTTTTGTACTCTATTCGTGCCGAATGTATGTTTGACGATCGTTTCCGAGCATATTCGCTCAACTCTAGTCCCATTGACTCCAATGACGTTTGGCTGTGTTCGGCGAATATTGCAAATACAATATTTGCCAGTAATCGCAATTCCGAATGGAATTTTGGAAAATTCACTCAACTCTTGTTGTCATGACAACAGTGTCGGCTGAGGACCCCATGCCTGTTCTTACGATACTCCGACGCTCATAGGTGATTGTGATTTTCACTATACGTAGCCATGCTAATGCTTTCCTATGTAAAGTACAAGCGATTGGATGATCACAGCTTCTCCAGCCCACTAAGATGGTGAGACAGGGAGATTGTCACACTTTCTGAGCTCCTCTTAGTTGATTTATGACCACATCAAAGTTGCACTTGCAGAGATATAGAAGCCAAATGCTAAAATGATGTTTAGCCCCAAATGTATGCATTCAAATAAACAAGCCTTTTAAACATTCACTTTTTCTGATCCTCCTGAAAACATGTTTGACTGTAGGTTTCATTAATGTTGGATTGTATTTTTTTTGTTTTCTTACATTTATTTTTTTTAGTATACAAACATTGACCCTAAATACAAAATCCCCCTCCCTCAACCTTGGCGAGAGACAATAAAGTAGAAAATAACTCCTATACAATTCTCTCTCCATGAAGAAAACTTTGGACTGCTCCGGACCTGACATGAGGAATCCATCCAGCAGGGTGTTTGCTCATTTCTGCAGTAATTACTGTGTTCCTTGGAAGGGCATCTGCCTCACAGTTTGCAGTTTGTATAGCTCTGCTAACAGATTGGCAAAACATGACAATTATGGAGGCACTTCCTATCCTTCATTGAAATTTGTTATGGTGACTGAACATTCCTGTTTTTCGAAATCATTTACTGGTAATCATTTTAATTAAATTTCCTGTTTTAATTTACTTGGCTTAAAAATAATTTGATGGCAGTAATGATTTTTCATATAGTTTTACACAGACCTTTTTATGGGGCAGCATCTTTAATTCTATACGGATGCTGTATTTAAATGCGGATGCTGTATTTTATATTCCCGACCCATATTATCTCACCTATACAATCCAATGGAGTCTGTTAAGGGAGGATAAGCAAATACAATAGTTGGTCCGAAACTGTATTATAAATGCACCACACGGCAGTTTCTGGGGCTTGAATTTTGGATCCTGCCTCATGGTGTCGCTGGCCATGTAGCTATGGTTCCCCCACCTGCTGTGTGCCAATGGCTGCACAGTTGTAAAACAAAATCTTATGGCAAAATCGGCCCTCTAGGTTTCACCAGGCGTAACTTGTCTCTTAGATTTTCAAACTAAGGCTGCATTCATACATCAGTTTTTTTCATCCATGTTTTCCACACACCTGTTTTTTCATAGATCTATTTGTCCATTCCGTTAAACTCAAAGCATATCCTATCCTCATTCATTTTTGCAGATCAAATTCTGCCTTTCAAGTTTGAGGATCTATGAAAAAACATAATCAGTTTATGCCTGTCTTCTTTTAAGATATTGTAGCCAGTTCAGGGGGTATAGCTCTGGGATCGCCGTCTCGGGTAGACGGAGTGGCATAAAAGAGTCCAAGCACCGACAGCAGTACTGGTGTAAACTGGCAGCAACCAGTTTTTATTAAAGTCCACAGCAACAAACATAAACCAAACCATAAAACAAAGTCCTAAGCCTGGCAGGCTGCTAGCTAGACACAGTTAGTTCCCTCACTACCGTGGTCTAGGCTCTAACAGCCTGGCCAAAATAACACATATTTTGTAATTACCAGAGCTTGGCTTCCAGGAGACTCCAGCAGCGTCTGAAGCCAGATTCAGACTGAGAGCCGTCTGTGAAAACTCAACGCCCTACTTCGGGCTGCTTAATTAGACAGCTGAGTGCACTCAGGGTTGGGCTGCAAGCCTGTACTGGATGGGGAGTGGAGTGAACGTCGCACTGCCATACATCACTTCTACATTCCTCATGCCACCCAGCTAAGAAACCTGGGCGAGATGTACACTCCGTCCAGTACGCATATATTCACTGTCTTACAATATATATATATATATATGGTATATTTATATTTTTGTTTTTTTACTGAACTGTACAGCTTTACCGTTTACTAAATGCATCAATCACTCACATGTCATGAACATCATTTAGGCAGGATAGACATCTCTCAGAGTATGTCTACAACTTTGACAAAGTACTTTAAAAAACTAGCCTTTGGTCTGACCTCCATGTGAGCTGGTCTTGGCAACTGTAAATGTTAAAAGGGTGTCCATTTTTTTTTAAACAAATCTGGGGACATGATTTTGTGGCATACTAATATATAATTGTTAAACATTCATCACCCATGTCCTCGTTTATTGTTCGTGTAGCCTTTCTTACGGATCTGCCCTGAACATGCCTAACACCTAGTAATCACTTGAATGTCAAAGGGTTTGCAAGCTACTTGGACAACCTTTCTCAATCACAATGTTCCCCACAGTATCACAGTAACACTTATGGTATCCTCTAGTGCTGGCGTTGTTCTAGTGGTGTCGGCACTGTCTCTCTCGGGGCGTGACATTGTTTTATTACGTAATCTCTGCAGCCAATCAGTGGCCACTTCATTGTCCCCTTCTTTGGACGCTACTGGCATCCAAAGGAAGTGAAAGTTGTGGCTGCTCTCCCACTTCCTCCTGATATATGATTTGTCCGAAGGAGGAGAGAGTGATTGTTTTTTTTTATGCAATTCCTGCTGCCGATGTCACGTGCGCCCTAGGAGAACCAGTGTACACATCGCTGGAACGGCACTGGAGGCGAGTGTAGGTGTCATAATTTTACTTGGGGAAAACATAGTGATTGAGAAGGGGTTGTCTGAATAGTGGACAAATCTTTAATGTGTATAGCTTGCTGCCTAGCAAGAACCTAATGATCATTAATGCTATTTACCGAAGTATCGCAAAATCATGTCTACAGCACATTTGTTTGAATAGATATGCAGTATGTAGATATAACATGGAAAACCCGTTTATATTCTTGACACTATTGTATGGTCGAAGATCCTGACCTCCTCTTGTGTAACGTTCATGACCAAGTTAATTCACATTTTGTAAAAGCAAAGTATCGGGAAAAACTCCATTTTGTTTTTGTTAGTTATTTTGGGATCGCACACAAGCTCTACCTTGTTTTATTCACACTTTTAGTGACGTAATCTTCCCGAAATGTAAAAACAAAAAAATCTTAATTGGGAAAGTGTTTAGTCATTATTCTCATAACATCCTTGGTAAAACTGTTTACTTGACACTTACCCGTCAAAATCTTCCATATAAAGTCAACTTGTACTGGCTGTATATTAGGACATTTATTTATAAACTAGTATTGAGGGCAAAAAAAGAAAATTCTACATTATGTATTTATTTTACCGCTGAGTCTGTACCTGACTCATCCATTAATTACAGAACCAATTTTCTGCCAATCTTAGCCACAGGCTGGTTAGGTACCATTATCAAGAATTATTAGGATTTGTTCATTTTTCGTGTTATGTTATTAAACTCCTTCCCAACCTTACGAGCTAAAAATATCAAACAGGTGAAAACCTCTGTTTTAAAATTTACTTTGAAGTTGTGAAAATTACATGAAAATATCACCAATTACTGGAAGTGAAAATGTAGGTTTTGGCCTTTTTGAAGATGCATGGTGTCCTAGGTAAACATTACTGATGGAATCTAGCAATCGTAGGCAAAAATGACAATTAACAGAGGAAACTGTCCCAGAGATAATGATAGAAAATATACATAGAGTCCTGTAATAAAGCACCCTTGGAAAAAAGGCAAATTGGAAATAATTTCACACACAACTCCAAAAAATGGGCTGGACAAAATAGTTGGCACCCTCAACTTAACATTTGGTTGCACGCCCTTTGGAATAAATAACTGCAATCAATTGATACCTATAACCATCAACAAGCTTCTTAAACCTCTCAACTGGAATTTGGATCACTCTAATTTTGCAAACTGCTACAAGTCTCTCATATTTGAATGGTGCCTTCTCCCAACAGCAATTTTAACATTTCTCCACAGGTGTTCAATGTGATTTTCGACCCCGGACTCATTGCGGGCTATTTCAGAACTCTCCGGCACTTTGTTTCCATCCATTTTTGGGTGCTTCTTGATGTATGTTTGGGCTCATTGTCCTGCTGGAAGACCCATTACCTAGGACGCAAACCCAGCTTTCTGACACTGAGCACTACATTGTGACCCATAATCCTTTAGTAATCATTAGATTTAATGATGCATTGTACACAATCAAGGCACCCAGTGCCAGAGGCAGCAAAACAACCCCTAAACATCTTTGAACCCCTACCATATTGACTGTAGATACTGTGTTCTTTTCTTTGTAGGCCACATTCCATTTTCGATAAACAGTAGAATTATGTGCTCTACCAAAAATCTCTATCTTGGTCTCATCTGTCCACAAGATGCTTTTCAAGAATGATTTTAGCTTACGTTAATTTTGTCAAACTGCAGTCTAGCTTTTTAGGTCTCTGTGTCAGCTTTGGGATCCTCCTGGTCCTGATAATTTGCAGTGACACTAATGCACCCTGAGCCTGCAGGCTAGTTTGAATTTCTTTGGAGCGTGATTGTGATTGCTTATCCACCATTTGGACTATTGTGTATTGCAAACTTTCATCAATTTTTCTCAGCCGTCCACATCCATGGAGATCAGTGCCATGGATTGTAAACTTCTTGATTATGTTGCGCACCGTGGACAAAGGAACATCAAGATCTCTGGAGATGACTTGTTGTAACCTTAAGATTGTTGATCATTTTCAATTTTTTCGCTCAAGTCCTCATACAGTTTACTTCTTTTTCTCTTCTCCATTTTTAGTGTTCACACACACTCAATGCAAAGATTGAGTCAACTCCCCTTTTTATCTGGTTTCAGGTATGATTTTCATATTGCCCACACCTGTTACTTGCCACAGGTAAGTTTGAATGAGCATCACATGCTTAAAACAAAGTTGTTTATCCTCAATTTTGAAAAGGTTTCAACAATTTTGTCCATCCCATTTTTGGGATTTTAGTGAAATTCTGTCTAACTTTTTTTTTCATTTTTGATTTTTGTATTAATCGAATGTACACAAAGGAAATAAACGTGTAACAAAACCTGTGTAGTTGCAATAATTTTCTGGCAGAAATACTTCATTTTTTGGAAAAATGTCAAGAGCTTCAACACTTTCTTCCATGACAGTATACATAAACTATGCAAACTGCTTTCATGATATGTGGACTGTGTTGATGAGGTTCTGTTCTAGTAATAAAAGTGTTTCTCGTGGATAGTGACTTGAATAAGTTAAGTTGCACATGGTCTGTGTATTTCTGACTGGTCTAGTATTACCATTCATGTCGTTTGTCAAATGATAGTACTTCATCACGTACTGGAGACATTGTCAGTGCCCTCTGTGTGACCAGTATGTGAACTCCCTGGTGACTGCCACTTTCTCTGGTTAGTGCAGCTTTCCTTACATACTGACCGGCACTTCTGTTCATACAATGGCTGCAGGTTCAGGAGCATGTAACCAGACCAGTCAATCGACCTCCACGAATGAAAAAGCAGTGAAAAACATGAGGTGTTTTACAATTGGGGGAGACTGATTGAAAGGTCTGATCACATGCTCCTCTACCAGTAGCCAGTGTATGGAAAACTTAAGTTTTAGCCGTTTGGATCATGTACATGACCCTTAAATGACTACATTATATATAGAGCTCTCATAGGGGTGCATGAACTCATTACTGTACCTCCATTTGCCTCCAATATGACGCATAGAGAGGATTTTTTAGCTGATTCAGTTGAAATTGAAAAAAACAAAACCAAAAGCTTCTAATGTGGCCTACAGGACTCTTTATGTATTTTTAGGGTGAAAGAGGGTTCTGTATACAGTCTTTTCCATGCCAGTCTTAAAGAATTAGGTGCACCTTACTCTAGTGGTCCCATTCATTAAGAGACGCATGCTACTAAAAGGCAACCTTTCATGTCCGATAATGCAAGTAACATGCAGATAATGTTAATTTGCAGCTTGATAGTGTTATGAAGGTGCTTGACAACAGTAGAGAGCGCAGAGCCAGGGCGTGCTTATAGCCGCCACTCTGTGCTGTGACCGATGACTGTAATTACTCTGGGCACGCCTGCATGACTGAAAGCTGGTGGCTCCCACTGCAGGTTAATAACATTATCGGATCTGACAGGTTACCTTTTTAGTGAATAAAGTGCATCTTACAACTGGCGTGTGTCTTTGCAAGAAACTTTACTCCAGTTATTGAAGTACATTTCTTGCCGATATACACAACCAAAGTGGCGTAAATTATGATTACCAATTTATTGGGCGAAATTTCCTATATCCCGGTCCCAGCTCTGTCCATTTTGGCGATACCAAAAGTCGCAAAATTTTTGCACAACTTCTAGTGTCAGTCATAAGCAGTGCCAAAACAATGTCTTCATTGCTGAATAAAAATATAACAGTTATATATAGCAGTTAATAGAATTTAATCCAGCTGGCTCTCACTTACAGGATGTGGGATGGATGAACGAACAGTTCTTGGTG
This sequence comes from Oophaga sylvatica, assembly GCA_033576555.1. NCBI lineage: Eukaryota > Metazoa > Chordata > Amphibia > Anura > Dendrobatidae > Oophaga > Oophaga sylvatica. The sequence continues at coordinate 155,130,601 of JARQOD010000005.1, read as the reverse complement.
GTGATGATAGTCGTGATATGATTAGAGCTGAGGCTGCAAACATTAGCCTCCTTCATTGCTATCTATTCAGGGACTCTGGGCAGTGCTTAAATGATGGCTACCGATTGCATCTGTGTCCTGTATATTTCTGTTTTGTGAAAAGTTTCTTTGGGCACTTGGTTCTGTGGACAACAATGTTTTAGATATAAAACTTTTTATACTTTTGGGTGTTGGAACTATCACAGCTAAACAGTTTTCCTTTGGTCAGCTAATACCTACCCCCCTTTATTTGAATTGTAGAACATAGCATTTACTATGTTAATAAACCTGTAGATAAGGCCGATCTTGCTCATCTTTTTCTCATGCCTGAAAAGCAGTCCATGGTTCTATTTTTCTTGCATGAATATTATTATTATTAATAATAATAATAATAATAATAATAATAATAAGTTAGCTTCTCCTACCCATACAGACCTTATACACATGAGATTTATCTGTTTGTTTTTTTTTCCACGAGCCATTGACTTGCAACGCAGACTTTGAGCTGCAACTCGAATCAAGTAGGACATACCTCTTCTTTTATTTTTTTTGTGGATAGTCAAAGAAGGACATGTGAAAAGGCACATATATACAGTTGTGTTTAAAAGTTTATATACCCCGACAGAATTTTTGCTTTCATTTCCTTTTTTCAGAGACTATGAATGATAACGCCAAACCTTTTTCTCCACTCATGGTTAGTGGTTGGGTGAAGCCATTTATTGTCAAACTACTGTGTTTTCTCTTTTTTAAATCATAATGACAACCCAGAACATCCAAATGACCCTGATTAAAAGTTTACATACCCTTCTGATTTTGGCCTGATAACATGCGCAGAAGTTCTCACAAATGGGTTTGAATGGCTACTAAAGGTAACATCCTCTCCTGTGACCTGTTTGCTTGTAATCAGTGTGTGTGCATAAAAACTGAGTGAGTTTCTGGATCCAGACAGACTCTTGTCCAGCCACTGTAGTTTCTGGATTGTGAGTCATGGGGAAACCAAAAGAATTGTCAACGGATCTACGGGGAAAGGTAGTTGAACTGTCGAAAACAGGAAAGGGATACTCAAAGATATCCAAGGAATTGATAATGCCAGTCAGCAGCATTCAAACTGTGATTAACAAATGGAAAATCAGGGGCTCTGTAAAAACAAAACCATGGTCAGGTAGACCAACAAAGTTTTTGTCCACAACTGCCAGGAAAATTGTTCGGGATGCAAAGAAAAACACATAACATCAGCTGCAATACTGGACTCTCTGAAAACTATCAGTGTGGCTGTTTCAAGATGCACATCAAAGAGGCCCTTGAAAAAAAATGGGCTGCATGGTTGACTCGCCAGAAAGCCATTCCTGCGCAAATGCCACAAAGTATCTCACCTATAATACAAAAAACAGCACAGAGACAAGCCTCAAAACTTCTGAAACAAGGTAATTTGGAGTGATGGGACCAAAACTGAACTTTTTGGCCACAACCATAAACGTTGCATTTGGAGAGAGGTCAGCAAGGCCTATGATGAAAGGCACACCATTCCTACTGTAAAGCACGGAGGTGGATTGCTGATATTTTGGGGATGTGTGAATTACAAAGGCACAGGAAACTCGGTCAAAGTTGAAGGAAAGATGAATGCAGCACATTATCAGCAAATACTGGAGCCAAATTTGCAATCATCAGTCCTGAAGCTGCGCATGGGACATACTTGGACGTTCCAACATGACAACGATCCAACACAAGGCATACCTGTCATTGGCTACAGCATAACAAAGTTTAAGTTCTGGAGTGGCCATCTCAGTTTCCTGACCTCAATATCATTGAGCCACTCTGGGGAGATCTCGAGTGCACAGTTCATGCTAGATAGCTCAGCAATCACAGGAACTGGAGGCTTTTTGCCAAGAAGAGTGGGCAGCTTTAGGCTATGTGCACACGTTCAGGAATGTTTGCAGAAATTTCATGAGCAAAACCGTACTTTTTGCCAGGAAATTTGGTCGCATTTTATTTGTGGTGTTTGTCGCGTTTTTTTTCCTGAACTTCCTAGGGTCATTTAAATAGCGGGAAAAACCACAAATTTTGCTGAGTTTTTTTCCGCGATGCGTTTTTTGCGCTGAAAAAAACGCACCATGTGCACAAAAATTGCGGAATTCATTCTAAATAATTGGATGCTTAATTCATGCGTTTTTTAAGCATTTTTGTCTCGAAAAAATGCAAAAAAAAAACGCAAAAAAACTGCAACGTGTGCACATAGCCTTACATCTGAGAAAATAAAGAACCTCATCCACAACCACCACAAAATACTTCAAGCTGTCATTGATGTTAGAGGGGGGCAATACACTGTTTTAAGAAATGGGGTATGTGAACTTTTGATCAGGGTCATTTGGGTATTTGAGGTTGTCATTAACATTTACAAACAGAAAACACAGTAGTTTGACAATAAATGGCTTCACCCAAACACTAACCATGAGTGGAGAAAAAGTTTTGGTGTTTTCATTCATATTCTTTGAAAAAAGGCCAAGAAAGCAAAAATTCTGCTGTGGTATGTAAACTTTTTAGCACAACTGTAGCTTGTCAGGTTAGTTTTATGTTCATGTGCATTCAGTGAATCAGTGCACAATTCTCGGCATTCTTCGTTCTGTGTGAACAAGCATTCAAGATCTCATACTTGAAGCATTTGCAGTCTCTACATTTATTTCAAATTTGGTATGTTTTCTCAAATATGTTTAAGTGTGATCCTCTCTTGGCAGCTGTCAGTTATAGAGCGCTTTGTCATGATTTTCCCTCATGCTTTTAGATCCTGGTCACAAACTTTGGTGCTATATCTTTCTCCTATTGACTTTTAATGGGTTTCTATAATTTTCACTGGAAAGCTTTTGCTGCTTGCACCCGTATTCTTCTCGTTAGATCTATCGAAAGCCTTGAACTGGAAATGCTAACATGGATGTGTACATGGTCTAAAATACCCTTGTATTTCTACCTCTTAATATATCCGCAGCATTAAAGGGAATTTCCCATGAAAAAACGTGATCACCTTTCCAATTCTGACCACTGGGAGCCCCAGAAATCATTAGCGTAGGTCCTGGTTCCTCTTCACTGCAGTTCAGATTGAATAACTATTAGTTTATCAAAAGGTGTAATACATAATAGATCAAATGTGCCTATTGGGAAATATTTTAAAAGTAGTGGACAACCCCTCTTAATTATTTTACACCATCTAAAGAGAAGCTCCTCTTATATTAAAAAAAAAATGAATATATTCACAAACACTAATTATGTACATTGTGCTGAACGCAAGCGGCAGACTTCTTCATAGACAAGAGCAGCACTCGTATATTACTAGCTACTGAAAACACGGTTTGCGATCAGTGTGTGAAAGGAGCTGGATACCTTCTTATTCCAGCATATAATCAAGCCCCCTTGTGTGATGTCAAGATGGAGACGGAATCGGAGGCAAAACGTTCAGAACCTGGATGGAGCAGCTACCAGAGGATCAGGACTAATGCAGTTAGATACTTTATTGGTATGTTTTTCCCAAAGAAAATCCCTTTAAATAGTCGGTAAATGTAGCAGTAAATACGTTTCATCGTCATTAGGTTTACTGTGGGAGTGTTAAGCAGTAATGTTAAAACTGCATTTTGTTATATTGAACTATATTGATATTCCTGGTGTTCTGCACAGGCAATTAAACAGTTCAGATTTTTTTGGGGGGAAAGATTATTCAATGACTACATAAAGTTCTGTTGATACCTCATTTATAAGTCTAGCCCAGTGCATGAAACTTCTCATTAAAACAAGTCCAAGAGCAAAGTAGGCACTACTTTTCCACCATTCCCACAATGCCAGAATAATTCAGAACAGACGATCACATAAATATCTTCGTTGATGTAGAGCAATACTCAGGCAGCCTTAGAAGTACTTCATTTAAAAAAAAAATAAATTGCAGCACTCATCACGTAGAAATATAGGTATCTGCTTTATTTAAAAGTAACCCGTCAGCACAATTTTGTACTGTAAAGTATTGACATGGGTGTAATGGGGCTGTAATACTGATCAAATTGATACATTTGGTGAAGGGATCCGCTTTTTTTGTTCTTTAATCACCATTTGAAGCTTTCTGCTAATTAGATTTTAGTGCACAGGGGCCGGGCTGTTTCCTGGGTCTTCTCCTCCCTGTCTGTCATTCCCCGGCCCCTCTGCCTTCCCCCGTCGGTTTGAAGAGTTACAAGCAGAGGATGCAGATCACTGAAAAGCCGTAACCTGTTATTTCAAACAAACGGTTAAAGGCTTGTTAAAGTATTGACTTTTAGGATTCCTACATTGCTATTTTAAAAGTGCGGCACTAGAGTTGTAGTTCTCCATCTTTGAAGAGGCAATTTGCAACATATTCATTTCCCACCGAAGCATTGCATGGCCTATAAGCCTCCTTACACTGGCATGTCACTCTCCACAAAGTGACATATTACTCATTAGATCCCAGGCTTGTTCAGTGAAACATTTCAAAGGTACAACTTAAATGTTGTTTTTTCAAAATGCACCAACCTCCATAAAGCCGAGATGACTTGTAGTTATGTACACGCTCTAATTTAAATATTGTATTCATAGAGGACTAAAATATTTTGTGTGGTCTATGAATGTATATGCTCAGATATGATATACACGCAGATTTTTAGTGTAACATATATAGTGTGCGTGTGTGTGTGTATATATATATATATATATATATATATATATATATATATATATATATATATATATATATATATATAACACACAGTATATATAATTACAATAGATATTTTATTATCTTTATTTTCTGACACCTTCATTCATTCATTAAATTGGAGACATTAGTGTTATTGTGAAATCATTTCCAGCTCCAATTGACTCCTCAGATGTTATATTGTTCCGAAGGACTTTTATCTTTCTTTTTTTTTTTTTTTCCAGGTCATTCTAGTTCAGGTTAACCCAGGAGAAACCTTTACAATACGTGCGGAGGACGGAACACTGCAGTGCATTCAAGGTAAGGAAGACTGACGTCTGTGTTAGGCTGAAACTGCAAAGCCTTTCTCACACTAGCCCATTTAATATGTGAGACTGAAGCTTCTAAGTCCCTCACTGTGGTTTCTGGTGAATGGGAGCACTGCTTTTCAGAGTGGAAAATTATACTTGGTTTACGTTTCCCCCATTTAAAGGGAAACTATGATGGGTTTATTTAGACTGAAAAATCAGTAGTCCAGTGGCTTGACGAATTCCAGTATGCAGGGCTAGAGAAACAGTATGTAGTTAAATCTAGTAAGAAGTTGGGCTGGAGTATACTGTCTTACAAGGAACGGTTAAAGGATCTGGGAATGTTTAGCTTGCAAAAAAGACTAAGAGTATACTTAAAGGGCTTGTCCACTCCTAGGACAGCCCCTTCTCATACCCCATTCTTAGCCCGGATAAAATGAAAAAACTTGTACTCTCATCCCGTGTCGGCACTCGCTCTTTTGCGTTTGATGTGATACTGGCGCACAAGATCAGCACTGGCGTCTCTATGTCCGCCTTCGGACAAATTGAACATGAAGAGGAAGTCGGATCAGCTGCAGCCCGGACTTCCTCTTTATGTTCAATTTGTCCGAAGGCGAAAACAGTGACACCAGTGTTCAATGGGTGCCGGGGGTCACGTGTCACAGCAACCGCACAAATGCCTCGGGGAGGACGCCGCTGCTGCCACGTTAAGGGAGTATAATCTTTTTTTATTTTATCGGGCCAAGCGTGGAGTATGAGAAGGAGTTGTCCAAGTAGTGGACAGCTTCTTTAATAGCTATCTATAAAATTTCTGAACGGATGTCAGTGTGGAGTGATCATCCTTATTCTTATTTGCACATGGAAACACAAGAAGCAATGGAATGAAACTGAAAGGGAGAAGATACAGATTAGATATTAGAAAAAACTTTTGACAGTGAGGGTGACCAGTGAGTGGAACAGGCTGTCATGAGAGGTGGTGAGTTCTCCTTCAATGGAAGTCTTCAAACAGAGGCTGGACAGACATCTGTTTGGGATGGTTTAGAAAAATATTTAGAGTTGAGAGTCGTCAGTGGTTGATACCTTTTAATGGCTAACTGAAAAGATGGTAACAAATTGCAAGTTTTCGAGACTACTCAGGTCTCTTCATCATAAGGAAAACACTTACAGAAAGCACAGAGCAAAAATTACAACAATACTATACTACAACAAACTACGGACTACCAGAATGGGATGGTTTAGTGAATCCTGCATTGAGCTGTTGGATGGACAACTTAAACATTCTGTAATCCTACATTGCAGGGGCTTGAAATCTGTATAATGTTCAAGGGCTAAGTTAGCAAATACTAGTTACTTAAGCAGTTACAATGAATATATAGAAACCCATATTAGTCCGCCATCCCTACTTTAAAGGGGTTTCTAGGAGAAATGTATCTAAATCAGCTGTAAATATGAATTATATAACTAATATACTTCTATTAGTCCATGTGTCCCGATGCTCTAGTAGCTGATTCATCCAAAATTCTGTCCACTTTCGTTATTGTGCTCATTGTTGTGACAGCATGTAATCAGAGGATTGTATGAAAGGGTTGCAAATTGCTTATTAATAAGCGAGATCCCTTCTATGCTGTATAGTCAGAGAAGAGACCAGCTACTATATTCCATACTATTTAAAGGTGATGCGGGTATATTTTTCCCTAGAAAATCCTTATATTTAGTCTGGAGGTGGTGGGTTCAGAAAGCAACATCCAAAAACAGGCCAGTCACATCTGCAAAATTTGAACGCGATTTGCTTAATGTGCAGCTCTGTGTCCGTATTGCTGAATGGTGCAGCACCTGAGTGAGTTTTTAGGATATACAGTTATCTGGGCTGGAAAGAGGACCAGAATAATGCATAATATTCTTGACACTCTGTTATTACATGATGTCATCTTCTTTATTATTGCATGTCTGCTTAGAGTCATTTTGACTTCTTAACTACAACCACAGCCAGGAAAAAGTTTGACGAAGGCTGGAAACTTTGTTTTTTTTGAGACCTAAGAGAGAGAAAATTTCTTATGTACAGTACGTGTCAGATCATCCAATTATTGGATACTTTTTTGACATTTAAGATGACAAGTTTTGGCATAAAAAGTTACCCACAAATCATACCACACACTAGAAGCCATTAGTCACACTTCTGTCAGAGGCAATGCCATCATACTTGATAGGAAATCAGCTGAAATTAGTACAGTTTGATTCTATGTCATTGCAAAGATTTATTTCTTAATATTGACATTGGTATCTCTTGATCATGTGATTGACCATACAAAGTAATAAGTAGGCGTCAGCCATGAAAGTGTCATTTCCAGCCTCTTTTCACACACATTCCTTATGTTTTTCTCAGGCTTTTTTCTCAATAAAAGATACATTCAGATAATACTTGGACCACAGCACATAACAAATTGTGTCCTTGAAACAATGTCTCCCTCAAGTCAATACAAGAGAAAATGGGTATACAACGGAGTAGCTAAAATATGAAATGTGACTTTTCCCGCTGAGAAAGTTGGCCTGGATTATTACATTTATTATTTTTTTCAGAATTCTAAACACTGTGGAGCGTTGGTGCTATTTTTATGTTATGGAAATCGTTTATTCAACCGTTATCTCCAGTTATTCAGCCGGAGTTTCTCTGAACTCGTTTTGCTCCATATACATGTGCCAAGCAGTTCCTTAAGGACGACTCATTTTGCTGGGGCATGGTAGCCCAGGTTAATAGAAGCGATTTTAGGTCTTATCATGCAGATCATGGATTGTCATGGCTTAGTATTATTTAGGCCTATAGTACATCTATCACATTTAGGCCGGGATCACACATGCGAGTAAGTCGTCCGACACTCGCATGTGAAATCCCAGCTCTGGCGCCGGCACTCAGGAGTGGAGCGAGCGGCTGCATATAGTTCTATGCAGCCGCGCGCTCCACTCCCGAGTGCCGGCGCCAGAGCTGGGATTTCACATGCGAGTGTCGGACGACTTACTCGCATGTGTGATCCCGGCCTTATACTGTAGATTCTTGAAGTTTTCTAAAAAAAAAACAAAAACAGAAACAAACCCCAAACTTGCATTTCTCAGCTTGTTAGAAAAGGAAAATGGGAGGGTGGTTTGCTGTATCTCCCTCTCCAATGGCTTTAGTAAGAGGATATGGAGCATGCAAACAATATTAATTTTGCTTTTCAATATTTTGTAAAAATTTATTTTATGATCCTCTTCATTCTGTGTACCAGTTGGGACTGTAGATCTATTTAGGAATACCCCAGTCCATGCACTACATGGAACATAGACATTAATGTCCTAAGAAGGACAGTTGTAATAAGTGCCCTCAAAAAGATGTACAATAACCTCACCCTATTCGAGTATATTAATCTTATGTCCATTGACCATAAATCAATTGAATTTCACCTCAATCTGTAGCATTATGGAGTTTTATTATTTACCCTACAGGTAATCAGTGTCTGTAAGATGGTTGTAAATGGCGTCCTTAAAAAGATGTCAAATCGCTTCACCGAAGCCGAGTATATTAACGCTATGTCCTGGTTACGATCATGGGTCAGTTAAATTCAACTCCAATCTGTGGGATAGAGTTTTTTACTATTTGCCCTTATACCTCTCTGTTAATATCCATTTCCACTAGCACAATTCAAGACTCTATGCATGATGTGCAATGCAGGTGGACTGTCCATCTACCCACAGCTCACCTATCCCTCACACTTTAACATAGGACTCCCCCACCTGACAATAGATGGGTCTGGTTTGTGTCTGAGTCACTCGTAGTCTGACAAAAGGGTTCTCTGGCTTTCACCTGATGGGCTTGTCCAGTACCGGATTATTCATAGACCTAATTGGGTGATGTGAGCAAGTGTCATTTTGAGGGCACTAACCTAAACTGTCCTCCTTAGGGCAAGTGCAAACAAAGGTAGGATCTTTCCTCCGAGAGAATCAGGTCGATTATGCAAATGACACTGATCAAACTCTGATCATAGTTTGATTAGAATATGAACTCAGTGAGATCCGATTCTCTCGGATGAGGAAAAGATGGAGAAAAAAATTCTCATTGACTTGCATGGCCAAGTGTGATCTTTATATTGGGTCAAACTCATGCATGCAGCTGCCCTTTAGACAAACATTGTTCCAAGGCCTGGCCGATGTTTTGTTGAAACGCACTCGGACCGATAATATGGCCGTTTGCACTAGCCCTTAAGATAATAACTACCTTCCATGTTTCTGTTTATCCCACCAATTGGGGAGCGGAATTATATAAATCTAAGGTCCTTAATGGGACATGGGGTGGCAAAGCAAGTGTTCCTTTTAGAACATTAACTATTATCCATCTTTTATATGTTACGTGGATTGGTGTATAACTAAATGTTTTTTGTTTTCTTCTTAATTGGGACATTGCGTTGGTACTCCTATAGAATGAGATGACCAAATGTCAGCCACTGAGGTGCCTTACTTAACCATCCTTGTCAGGATATGCAGTGCCAAACATTATCAATGTTCTGTGTTTCTCACCAATAGGGCTGGAACAAACCTATGGTTGATAATGATATATGAGGTTGACCATACTTGCAGAAGTGGAAACCATACATCCTCTGGAGGGCACTAGCCTCAACGGTTCTTTTTAGGACAAAAATCATTATCAATTCTCTGTGTTCCCATGGCTTGGGATGGAATTGAAATATTTATCTATTAAGGTACCCTGTACTCTACAATCTGTGATCTCTGATCAAAAGAGAAGCCGCAAGTGTCGGGAGACAGTTCTCAGTTCTTCCATCCACTGTCACAGATTGATGTGGGCACTGGGCCTGGACCTGTGAATTGACTTGCACCAACTCTACTAGCAAGTGGTGCAATTGACAGTTATTTAGCGTCTTTTCTGAAGCATCACTTGGTTTCTAATGGCATGCTTCATAGGTGAAGACCTCTTTCAAGTGGTTACCTCCTGAAAATGGTTACTATTCAATAGACAGAACATGTAAAAATACATTTAATAAAATAATTTATTAAAATATTTGTGTGTTTTCTGAGGTAACTTGTCTTGGTGTGATTGGTGGTGGCCCCTTAGATTTTTTCTATCTATGAATATCTGTGTCTACCCACAGCATTGGGCGAGCGTGTGCCATTCATGGCTTGGTAAGCTCCGTCTCGGCATTGCGCACTTATCTCTGAGGTGATGTGTTTTACTTTTTCTTTTTCTCTAGTTTTCTTGTCAGGGGAGGCAAAGGCAACTGTGGTTTCTCAGTTTCCCCTCTGACAGGCACAGCAGGAGAAAATGTCAAATACATGATGACCACATCGCTACAAGTAATTTATTGTACGGAACTGAGACAGAGCGTACCACACCAGACAAACGACATGACACATGCGTGGCCACCACGGCTTGTGATGTCAGATGGATACCGATATCTGCTGTTAAGAAAAACTTGCGTGTCGCTACCAATGAAATTGTGAAGTTATTATCTAATGTATTCATTATCTGTTCATTTGAAAGGTTTGTGGAATAACCCCTCCAAGAAATCTCAGAGACCAATATGGTACATTATCTGTATGGTCTGTACTCGAGGGTACTGGAAACTAAGATTTCTGCAGCCCACCTCCTGTTTTTATCCTTTTTGTCTTAGATGCGACCTGGCCTGTGGCAGCATTCATGGAAATTGTTTTCAAATGTGGGTTTCATCGTCTGACGTAAATGTTCTCACATTCTCTATTAGATGCCTATGCAGCTGATTTTTCTCTTGGAAGGGGGAGGGGGAAGGTCATTACTATCTTCTGACAGGAAATTTTTCTGCTTTAGGAAAAAAGCAAATCTTATTCAAGCGATATGTTTAGGTTTTGCTTCTAATCTGTCAGACACAAAAGAAAAACATCACATAATTGTTCGTGAATGTGGGAGGTTCGGAATATTTTCCATGAAATGAACACTGCTTGTTGTTCTTGTGCTCTCATGGAGTGCGGCCGATTCCCTGCCATTGGAATTACAGCCATGATATGTTCTCAGTTTGACCCCCTTCTTGTATGTAGGCAATGGATAAGATTTCCTATCATTCATATTTTGCGTCTATCTAACTTTTGGACTTATTTTTCAATTTACTATTCCAAGAGACCTGTATACTATGGATTACAGCAGACTATTGAAAAATGCATTTTTTGTGGGACAAATAAAATAAAAACTTAGTTTTCTTATTTTTTTTAGTATTCTTTTCTGTGTGTATATTTATATGGCTGGGACTTGTAGTAATAAACATAAAGAAGACCTTCCACAAACCGAAAAGTGGCCAGTTTTTGCTTTTGTTTTATCCTCCTTTGCTCTTGAATAACTTGTTTTTTTGTTTGTTTGCTTAAATTTTCCAGAGATATTTTCTTTTTTCTTTTAGTCCTAATTTCTGTGTTCTTTTCCAAGGAGGCGTTGCTCATGGGATTTTAAGAGGCGTATCTTTATTGTTACCCTGTAAGCACCACCCCCTTGGAAAAACTCACCAAGATGCGCACTTAACAAAAAGGCCCAACCGTATGGCAGATTAAAAAACCCAAAAAACTGAATACTCAGGGGAGCAGTATGAATAAAATGAAAGCAAAAACTGGCCACTTGACCTGGTGACAGGTCCACATTAACAAAAGACAACGCGACTACACTCTTTCTGCCCAAAGCGTGATAGTAATGTGCTGTCTACATGTACAGCTATCTCCTTGTCTCATGAGACACAGGTCATCCATCTCACACCTTGCCGGAGTCAAATACTGGAACGTCTCAAGTCACATGCGTTACATCAGAAGTGCGCAGGGATAGTTTGAAGCTTCACAGGAAGTTAAATAACAGGACAATATTCATTCCAAATGGAATTGAATACAAGGGAAAATCTTTTTTGCATTTTTGGTATGAGAAAATATGCTTCCAATTCAGTTATTTGCATTTCTGCAAAATATATTAGGTGTCCTTTTTTTTTTTTTTTTTTTTTTTTTTGAGACATAACACTTTGCTAGATATGATATTAAAGCTGTCCACAGTATACCCTGATAAATGATCGCTTAATAATATGAGCTTGGAGTTCTTAATGTAATTCTCCGAGGTTCTCACTTGATCCTACCATAATGATGATAGTTAATAACTTCCTGTGGGATAGCCTGGCATTCATCACGTGTGTGCTAAGGAGTGTGAGGTGATGTGTGACTGGACGGATCTCTAAAATGCCACTAGCTACCGTATATGATGTCCAGTGAAGTAAAAAGAAAAACATAAAGGGGGACCCTGATATCATTTTGAGGGAGTCTTACAGTGTATAATATTCTGACTCCTTGGACTCCAATGTTTCTACACTCGTAGTCTCTCAGCTAACATGTTATTTGTATACTTACAATCGTGTGCCGACCACCTTCTCTTCCTTTTCTCTTGATGGTCTCATTTCCAATTGGGAGAAGATAGTACTGGGCACTAAGCAGAAAGGGTGGCACAGGACACGTGGTGTATAAACGGTAATGGATACATTCCATACAAGGATGTGTGACACCTAATAGTGACCTTCCCCTATAATGACTACTTTGTGCTGCCGGTCCTGCCTCTCCTCCATATTGCTCTTTCAGGATGCCGCAGGGTTATGAAACCAGATTTATAGCATCATTAAGTATCCTGATTCGCTGTAAGTTTGTCTCTGACTGCAGCCACAGCAAACTATGTCCGATATTGGGGAGACGTACAGTAGATGAATGGTTCCCAACCTTCTCAATCACGTAATGTTCAGGTTACTTATTCTGTCTTCTCTTACAGTCTCTTGGTTGTGATGAGGGATATTCCTTCTTTGCCTGTCTGTCGTCATGCTGTTCATTCTGTTAAGTGCGCAGACACAAAATGCTACAAAAACTGTTTGCTGTAAGTTGTCGTTTTGGCAAATATATCAACTAATCTCTCATGGTGATCATTTTTGGTGGCTGCTGTCTGGCTCAGGCTACTTTCACACTTGCGTTTTTTTGCGCTGCATTTCGAGCGCACATGAAGCGCATTAAAAAAACGCATGCAAACGCTTGTAAACGCTGCGATATTTAGTCGCATCAGCATGCGCATTTCGACAAAAAAACGCAGCGTTTGTCTGCGATTTCATGCGTTTTTGCATGCGTTTGCGTTTTTTTGGCGCATGCGTTGTCTATGTGTCACATTTCTATCATCTGTCTCTATCATCTCTGGCTCCATCATCTCTGGCTCCATCATCTCTGGCTCCATCATCTGTTTCCATCATCTCTGTCTCCATCATCTCTGTCTCCATCATCTCTGGCTCCATCATCTCTGTCTCCATCATCTCTGTCTCCATCATCTCTGTTCCATCATCTCTGCTCCATCATCTTCTCCATCATCTCTGTCTCCATCATCTCTGTCTCCATCATCTCTGTCTCCATCATCTCTGTCTCCATCATCTCTGTCTCCATCATCTCTGGCTCCATCATCTCTGTCTCCATCATCTCTGGCTCCATCATCTCTGGCTCCATCGTCTGGCTCCATCATCTCTGGCTCCATTATTTACAGAAAAATCGTGTGCGTGCAAAAGCGCTGACGAGCGCAAAGCCATGCTGCCAATGAATTTATTTTTTGCGCATAGCATGCGCACACGTGCGCACGCGTTTTTTTAAAGCGGTTGGCCGAAAAAAAAATGCAACATGTAGCGTCTAGCGCGTATGGGCGCACACCGGGAAAATGCGCAGCGCACGACAAACGCACATGAACGCGTGCAAGCGCTAGACCCTGCGCCCACCATGTTAAAGATAGGGGAACATTGCGCATGCGTCCGATAGCGCAAGATGCGCTGCGCCAAAAAACGCAAGTGTGAAAGTAGCCTCAGAGATGCAACACTCCACAAGCACTGCAGTCCCTTCATTCTCACATTGGGGTCCCAGATGTCTGCATCGCTCCAATCTAAAAATGATGGTATATTCTAAGGATATGAGATGCAATAAAACTTTAATATTTAAATGTGGTGTAAACCTAGGCCAACATTTATCTGGAGTCCTCAAAAAGGACCTGGATGAAAGTGCGAAATGGTAGCGGGTAGAAGCTATAGAAGAGCGGGGATCGAAGTTTGATTCCTATGATGCAGCCGGGAGCAGATCAGTGATATGTCTCTTCTTTTTCTTGTTTTCCTTTTGTGAGGATAAAAATTTTACAGCACTTTTACTGGCTGTAAGTAATTTTACTGAGATTTGGCAGCTCTTATGCTGTGTTGAGCAACAACCAGCACAGTATGAAACTATAAAGAAAAAGAATAAACCTTAAAATCTGAGGAAAAAATATTTATTAAAAGCAAATGACATTTCTGGTAATGTCCAGATGTGCGGATTTTAATCCTCTTATTTTTATATATATTTTTTTTAAACTGACTATGAAGATATAATTGTAGCGTTCACTGCCTGCTCTGTTTTCACAAGTGATTTATCCAGAATATTTATTTTTCTTTATTTCATAACTCTAGATGTGAGGCTTGACACCTACAAATGTAGTGCACATGTTCACACAATGGAGAAGATTCATCAATGTTTTCATATCAGTTTTCTCTTGCACCATCCATTTAATGTATTTACCGTATGTCATATTTGGAAAGTCCTTGCACAATTGTTTTTTTTTTTTTTTCATGTTCCAATGTGTTTAGAAAAGTGATTGAGGCTTTAAAGCTGCCCCAAGCATGACACAAATCAGAAATGTGTGGTGTGACCTGACATTGTATGAAGTCTGTGACATATTAGTTAAAGGGATAATCCTGCTCCATGCTGCACAGAATGTCCCCTTCTCTTAATACATGCACGCTTGTCTTAATAGATGCTAGTCTTCTTAATACATGTCCGCTTGTTTTAATAGATGCTTAACTTAATAGATGATTGTCTTAATACATGTCCTCTTGTCTTAATAGACAACTGCTTGTCTTAATAGACGTCTTAATACACGTCCGCCTGTCTTAATACACGTCCGCCTGTCTTAATACACGTCCGCCTGTCTTAATACACATCCGCTGGTCTTAATACACGTCCGCCTGTCTTAATACACATCCGCTGGTCTTAATACACATCCGCTGGTCTTAATACACATCCGCTGGTCTTAAGATATGCTTGTCTTATTACATGTTCTTGTCTTATTACATGCTTGTCTTATTACATGCTTGTCTTAATACATGTTCTTGTCTTATTACATGCTTGTCTTATTACATGCATGTTTTAATACACGTCTGCTTGTCTTAATATATGCTTGTCTTAATACATGTCTGCTTGTCTTATTACATGCTTGTCTTATTACATGCTTGTCTTATTGCATGCTGGTCTTAATACAAGTCCGCTTGTCTTAATACACGTCCGCCTGTCTTAATACACGTCCGCTTGTCTTAAAAGATCCCTTTTTTTATTTAAAAAAAAAAAATCTAAAGGGATTATCCCCAAATAAAAGTATAAAAATGCAAAGTATTTGTAAAAACATGCAACTTTGCCATTTCCTTGGTATAAAAAAACCCTCTCCTTTCTCAAAAATGGAAGAATTTTTAATTCTATTGTGTCCTGTTCATTGCCCAGGTCATCAGCCACCTCTGTAGTTTATTAGTGGTGGCCAATTTAGTAGGCAACAAGTACAGCACTTACAGTCATGGCCAAAAGTTTTGAGAATGACACAAATATTATATTTTCACATGATCTGCTGCCCTCTGGTTTTTATGTGTGTTTGACAGATGTTTTTTATCACAGACAGAAATATAATAATTGCATACATATGAGTAACAAAAGCTTATATTGACAGTTAGAATGAGTTAATGCAGCTAGTCAACATTTGCAGTGTTGACCCTTCTTCTTCAGGACCTCTGCAATTCTCCCTGGCATGCTCTCAATCAACTTCTGGACCAAATCCTGACTGATAGCAGTCCATTCTTGCACAATCAATGCTTTCATTTTGTCAGAATTTTTAGGTTTTTGTTTGTCCACCCGTTTCTTGATGATTGACCACAAGTTCTCAATGGGATTAAGATCTGGGGAGTTTCCAGGCCATGGACCCAAAATCTCTATGTTTTGTTCCCTGAGCCATTTAGTTATCACCTTTGCTTTATGGCAAGGTGCTCCATCATGCTGGAAAAGGCATTGTTGATCGCCAAACTGCTCTTGGAGGGTTGGGAGAAGTTGCTCTTGGAGGACATTCTGGTACCATTCTTTATTCATGGCTGTGTTTTTAGGCAAGACTGTGAAAGAGCCGATTCCCTTGGCTGAGAAGCAACCCCACACATGAATGGTTTCAGGATGCTTAACAGTTGGCATGAGACAAGACTGGTGGTAGCGCTCACCTTGTCTTCTCAGAATGAGGCGTTTTCCTGATGTCCCAAACAATCGAAAAGGGGATTCATCAGAGAAAATAACTTTACCCCAGTCCTCAGCAGTCCACTGCCTGTACCTTTTGCAGAATATCAGTCTGTCCATGTTGTTTTTTCTGGAGAGAAGTGGCTTCTTTGCTGCCCTCCTTGAGACCAGGCCTTGCTCCAAGAGTCTCCACCTCACAGTGCGTGCAGATGCACTCACACCCGCCTGCTGCCATTCCTGAGCAAGCTCTGCACTGCTGGTAGCCCGATCCCGCAGCTGAAACACTTTTAAGAGACGCTCCTGGCGCTTGCTGGTCTTTCTTGGGCGCCCTGAAGCCTTTTGGCAACAATGGAACCTCTCTCCTTGAAGTTCTTGATGATGCGATAGATTGTTGACTGAGGTGCAATCTTTCTAGCTGCGATACTCTTCCCTGTTAGGCCATTTTTGTGCATTGCAGTGATGATTGCATGTGTTTCTTTAGAGATAACCATTGTTAACAGAAGAGAAACAATGATGCCAAGCACCAGCCTCCTTTTAAAGTGTCCAGTGGTGTCATTCTTACTTAATCATGACAGATTGATCTCCAGCCATGTCCTCATCAACACCCACACCTGTGTTAATGGAGCAATCACTGAAAAGAGGTTAGCTGGTCCTTTTAAGGCAGGTCTGCAATGATGTTGAAATGTGTTTTGGGGATAAAGTTCATTTCTAGCCAAATATTGACTTTGCAAGTAATTGCTGTTAAGCTGATCACTCTGTATAACATTCTGGAGTATATGCAAATTGCCATTAGAAAAAGTGAAGCAGTAGACTTTGTAAAAATTAATATTTGTGTCATTCTCAAAACTTTTGGCCATGACTGTACAATCTCTTTTCTATACAGCTTCTAAGCTGCTTTGATGCTCATTGGATTTCTAGATATGTTATGCCACAAAGTGGTAGTGTATGTGCTCTTAAAATGTAGCAGAACTAGCAGCTAACTCATTCGGTATGCACAATGTTTTCATTTCCCTTTGCAGATAATGTACCTTAGAACTCTGTACACAGGAGTGGTTTATATCTGCACAAAGCGATGTACTACTTATGTTCCGCTATCAGGAGGTTAAGGGTTAACAAAGTAGCCCTGCTTTCCATATTGGACTGTAAGGTCACATGGTTAGATCACTTGACCAGGGTCCTGAGTTTAGCACTGTTAGAGGAGGAGACATTTTGTGTGTAGGAGTGTGTTGCTCAGGTAGGAAACAGGCAGAACTCCTGTAAAAGAGAAACCTCAGCCTCAGCTTCAGACAGCTGTGAGATAAGGACTGTGCATATAAGCAGAAGTTGACATTCAGGAATCACTGCACCATTCTTATATCTATCTGCATTACTATACCGGAAAGTAACTGTGATTGCTGCATTGGAACTTAATCTGTTAAATCATTGTTTATCTGGATGTATCTGTGTATTTGTGCAACAAGTAAAGTTTATTAACAGCCTTTCTGACCTCCCTGCTTTCTGGACTATTTGGATTGCACCATATTACATCACACTACCAGTAAACCAAGGTTAATTAAGTGCACTCTGGTGTCATGAACTTCATTTTCTTTTATTTTTTTCCTTGCCATGGTGAAGTGATACCATCCGCACACCACGCGGTGCATGACCTATGGCATTACACATGCCTGCTTCAGTGCTCTGCTATCCTTAAAAGCTGCATAGGCGGTGCTGCTTCATAAAGCGGCATTGGAGGGCGCAGAGTTCAGGACAGTGGCTTAACCATTCCGTTTTCCTGAACTGTTTATAAGAGTGCACTGTCCAAGCAAGATGGATCTTGAGAAACTATTTAGCGATAAGTTATGGCATCTGTGATCAGCATATCCTTTTTAAAGTATTTCATCACTTTATGATCAGCTGGGGTACAGCCGCTTTGTTACAAGCCCTACACTTTATGTTCCCTGCACAGTAGGGCCAGCCACATTACATCACAGCTCCATTCAGGTGAAGGGGTTGTTCTGCAGTTCCATGCACAGATAGGTACCTCTGTGCAGGGAAAATCCACATTTTGTCATTTGTAATAGTAAGATGTAATGCAGTAAAACTTCATTAATTCAATATCCGATAATACAGAAATCCTGATAATCTGTCATTTATTTCCAGTTCAGAAATACAGTGTATTGTGGGAATAAACAAAAAGCAGAAGTAGAGAAAACCCATTGGGGGTTAAATAGTGTTGCAGCAACTCTTCAAAGCAAGTTCTTGTTATTTTTGAGATAGTTCAGTGGATGAGCACAACATCGCTATCTGCCAGTCTGTACCTTGTGTTACAATCATGGCTAGCATGATATATTGCTTATGATACAATTGGTTTCCATAAGTTTATTTTGGATATTAGAATGCATTGTGTGTCCCTTTAATTCTTCTGGAGATGAGTGTTGATGAACTCCACTTTACACTGAGTCTTAGGCTTCTGGCCTTCTCTGTTTTCTAGGCTTTGAGCCCCGTATACTTGTGAAAACCAAAAATACTGGACTGTGTTGCTTGTTGACTGCTCTAGACAGTTATGAATGTGACCTGGCAGCCAGCAGGGTTTCCTGCTGACGTGGCTTCCCACAACGGGAGTAGAACAGAGCAGCTTCAGTGAACTGCTGCGGAGACGGTTACACGATGAATCACCCGGCTATGAGAGAAGGGAGAAATATGGAATAAGGCTGAAGCGGAGACAAAATGTTCATATACTCAACAACAAAGAAATCCCCATTCTCAGCAAAAATAGTTGACTTTTGACTTGATTGTACATGTGCAGAACTCCTTTTGTTTCCCCTTGCATTGATGTTATTTTTTTAATGGGAATTTGAAATCAAACTCATGTAGCCCAAAGCATCGGCAACATGAACCGGGTCTGGATACATGATTGCAGCCAGGTATGTTTCTCTCTGAAACGCTGCGGCTTTTCAGTTTAAACATACTTTAAAAAGCTGATAGAGAACTATGGCCCCGATTTAATTAAAACTGGCATTTCGTATGACATTGTTTAAGGGAATCTATCAGCAGGATTCCCCCTCCAACTATTTATATGCAATACTTTTACATGGTCAGTCCGTAACTTTGTTACTGAGAATGAGCATGCAAATGAGGCTGAATAATAGATCTGAAGCCTCAGTCACTCCAGCTCTATTTCCCAGGTCCTGTGGACAGCTTCTGTGCTGTGTGATTCCAGGCCAAGGAGCTGCCAGTCAACAGGAGGAGGCTGCTCTGGGTGAGGAGTAGAGCCGTAGTGACAGAGGCTTCAGATCTGCCTCATTTGTGTATTTTTTCAAACATTGATTTCTCAGTAATGGAGGAACGGACTGACCATATAAAGGTATTTCTGGACTTATCTGTGAAAGAGCTACATGTGCATATAAGTACAGTAGTTTAGGGGGTAAAATCCTGCTGACAGATTCCCTCCAAACGGTTATTAATTTTGTGTACAATGTTATATACTGTAAGTGAAATAATTGGCTGCTTTTTATCTACTTTTATTTATGTTGAATTAGACTGGTTTCAAATTTGCGGATGGAGGTGCTGCGTACTTCCTCCGTGAAGCTCCGCCCACCGCCGGCCCTCCTCCGGTCAGCTCCGCCGACGTCTGCATGCGGCCTGCGTACCTATATTTAACATTAGGTACGCAGGCCGTGCGGATGTATGCGGATGCCGCCGCATGCGTCGTTTTGACGGTGCGGCAACCTGCGCCAAACGCAACATGTTGTATTTTGTTGCGGAGCTTCATGGAGGAAGTACGCAGTGCTCCGCAGCACCTCCATCCGCAAATGTGAAACCAGCCTTAGAGAGCCAAAGGCTCTTTATTTAGGGTTAGGCCACAGAAAAAGACCATAGAATTTGCAAGATGGGAAAACATTGCTGCTATTTTATGTGTTTCTACCTTTTATAATATTTAGGGAAGTTTAAATAAAAAGCAAAAAAAACTTCACTTTTTAATGATATTGTTAGAAAGCGCATCATGGCAATTCCTCTTGCACATTCATTAAGGTCTGAGATTTAGGCTGATTTTAAACTATTAGATACATTTATGCTGGAAAACTTTCATTTTATGTTCCTTGAATGCTCAGTAGCTGTTGGAGGAGTCATTTCCGCTAACTCTATTTATGTTGATGTGGTCTTTGGTATGTTTGGATTTTTGGGTGGCTTAACCTTTTTTGATGCTGCTTTTGTTTGTTTGACCTGTGACATGTGGGTCAAAGCCTCTTTGCTTTACAGCCCCATTAAGTATATTGTGAGAAGTGTTTACATCTTTGGGGCTTGCCACTGACTGGTAACCTCTTGTATAACTCCCCTCCAACCTAAAACACAACTGTCTGGGGTGACATCACTAATGACCTTCTGTCCATTAATCACTATGTAACTGCGACACACTGAGTCACTCTAACGGCATATTGTGGATAAAAATCAGATATCACAACTTGCTTTTGATATGTTGGTGACTACCATTCTGGATCTCAGAAATGTTATATGTACAAATTTAAATATGCAAATGGATTTTTCCGAGAGGAAAAGGACAGGAACCGTAGCGCCACCTATCTGAGGGGGGGAGCAATCCTAAAAGTCAGTATTGACCCCTTAATGAGCCTTCATACATGATTTAGGCTAAAAAGCCAAACAAGGCACTTAATTTGCACACACGTGTTTTGGGGTTTTTGCTCCTCATCAGTGCAAAGCAGGAGAACTGGTTTGGCTTGGTGAGAGGCTATGACAGGGTTTTCTATGGGTAACGTTTTTCCTTGTGGAGAGTGCCAAGTTGGCATAAAGAGTGTTATAGGCCGTATAATCCTTCTCTGGCAACCTAAATATGTATAGATTTGGGAAGAAAAGCCCCCTGCATTCACTTTGGTGACAAGATGCATGACTAATGAGACAACTATTGAACTGAAGTGTATGGAAATAAAAAAAAAAAAAAAGGTAGTAACTCGTAAATGAAAATGGGAAATAAAACTGATGTAAGAAAATGACCCACATACATAATGCTGAGCAGTGAGTACTGAATGGTGTGAAATGTATATGCCCCATGAAGGAGTTAGTAGTCAACAGGGTCCGCAATGGAAGACGATCAGCAAGTACGAGGATGTTGGGTGAAATAGTGAGGTGGGGTAAAGCTGGGCACTGATAGTATTTAATAGTACAGACAAAATGTGCGATAACCGTATGAGAAGTAGTGATTTGATTTTATGTCATGAAAGCCGGCTGAACTGGCGGTAGGTATTGGAAGAATGTCATGTTTTCTTGTTGCAGGGCAAGAGAATAAGATCTAAAGAAAGAATTCTAAAATTTACTTTTTGACATTTAACGATTGTTGATCAATTCCTAAACAGAATACAGAAGACCTCTGTGAAGCTGACCATGTAACAGGTTGTCAGCTATTGCTTGGGGTACCTGACGGCGTTCTTAATGTTTACAGTGTCGAGGGTCTACACAGTTGGTACTGAACACCAACCTCTCTATTTTGGCCACTATAGTTAAACACAGGCCTACTTAGTATTTAGCACACGTTTACTAATGTTATTTTTACCCTGCAGCAGTCAAGTTTTCAGCCCTGGGTTGTGGATAGGTCTCTCCATCACAAAGTGGCTTTTATCCCTAGAATCCTACTTAGAGTAATTTGTATTTCCTTATTCAATGCTGTTTGACCCCTCCAGGAATGTAAGACTGAATGAGTGTGAAATAGAGATGGGGATTCTCTTAAAGGCATTCCTTTCATCCTTTAAGCCTGAAACTTAAAAGATCTTTTGTTAAGAACTAACTCTATTTCACCATTGGTAAGGTCATCTCAAATAGAGATGGTAAATTACCAGAATTTTTGTTTTTTAGCTTTGAATGCAGGTAAAAAATATTGCACGGAATATTCTCTGATTTTGTTAGTCTTCTGAAATTTGTTGTGAGGTCGGTACTGCTGCATGATAAATGTAAAAATAATTCTTATCTTGTGAAATTACTCTGTTTAGGATCAAAGAAAAACCTGATGTCTGTATGCAGTTAAGAATTCACACACATCGAGGGGAAGTCCAGTATCTTCAGGCTGCAGGTTTCTGAGGGTTAGATGGGAGGTTTTTTGGAAGTGCATTAGAGCAGCAGGGTGATTTGCTGCTGAAGGAGAAAAAAAAAAATCTCTCTTTAAATCTTTTGCTTCAGCGAGTGTGAGCGAGCTGAGTGTGACCAGTGTGCAAGTGTGAACGGTGGTAAGTGTGACTTTGGATTCAGGGAGTTTCCAAGGGAGGATTTACTGAATTGCTGTTACTGTATATTTTATTAATACTTTTTATTTAATTTTACTTATCTTTGCTGTCTGGTGAAATCCCCATTAGATATGTGCTCCACTATTGCCAATGCCATCCAGTGTACATCTTGCCACATGTATGCAGTCCTTGAACAGCCGGTCGAGGGTGCATACTGCTGTGTGAGATGTGAGCACGTTGTGCATTTGGAAGCCCAAATCTTGGATCTAAATGTGCAGCTGGCAACACTGAGATCCATAGACAACATGGAAAGGAGTCTTCTGCTCACTGAGCAGACGCTCAATGGGATAGATAGGGGAGGATGCTAGGGTGGAGCTGCAGGACACTGAAGTAGGAAGCTGGGTGACAGTTAGAAAGCGGGGTAGAGGGAAGAGCGCCAGGGAGGCTAGTCCTGATCTAGCACACCCCAATAAGTTTGCAAAGTTGACAGATGAGGGGGTTGTCAGTACAGGGGTAGCACTGCTGCAGCCAGGCATGTCCTCTGAAAGCCGGGGGAGTGTCTGCTCCAGTAAGGGGGGAATTAGGAGAGCAGGGCAGGCCAGACAGGTGCTGGTAGTGGGGGACTCAATTATTAGGGGAACAGATAGGGCAATCTGTCACAAAGACAGGGATCGTCGAACAGTGTGCTGCCTACCTGGCGCTCGAGTCCGACACATCGCTGATCGGGTTGACAGATTACTGGGAGGGGCTGGTGAGGACCCAGCGGTCATGGTGCACATTGGCACAAATGACAAAGTTAGAGGCAGGTGGAAGGTCCTTAAAGATGATTTGAGGGAATTAGGCTGCAAGCTTAAAGCAAGGACCTCCAACGTGGTATTTTCTGAAATACTGCCGGTACCACGTGCCACACCAGAGAGGCAACGGGAGATTAGGGAGGTTAATAAGTGGCTCAAGAATTGGTGTAGGATGGAGGGGTTTGGGTTCCTGGAGAACTGGGCCGACTTCTCAGTTGGCTACAGGTTCTATGCTAGGGATGGGCTGCACCTCAATGGGGAGGGTGCAGCTGTGCTGGGGGAGAAAATGGCTAGAAGGTTGGAGGAGTCTTTAAACTGGGGACTAGGGGGGAGGGTATTCATTTTATAGGAGGGGAAGGCAGTACAGATAGAGACCTGGGCACAAATAATGAAATTGGGGGTGGGGGTGGCATGGGGGGTGGGGTTAGAACAGTTAATAATTTAAGAAAGAATAGAGGTTCAGAGAGATACATAAAGTGCATGTATACTAATGCTAGAAGCCTCACCAACAAAATGGCGGAATTAGAATTAATTTTGTTGGAACATAATTATGACATGGTGGGGATATCTGAGACTTGGCTGGATGAGAGCCACGACTGGGCGGTTAATTTACAGGGCTATAGTCTGTTTAGAAATGACCGTAAAAATAAGCGAGGTGGGGGTGTGTGTTTATATGTAAAATCATCCTTAAAACCCATCCTGCGTGATATCTGTGAATCTAATGAAGATGTAGAGTCTCTGTGGGTGGAGATTAGGGGAGGGGGGAAAAATAATAAATTATTGATAGGGGTTTGTTATAAGTCTCCTAAAATAATGGAAGCAACAGAGAATATCCTCGTAAAGCAAATAGGTGAAGCAGCAACTCAAGGAGAAGTCATTATTATGGGGGACTTCAACTACCCTGAAATACATTGGGGAACAGAAACCTGCAGTTCCAGCAAAGGTAATAAGTTTTTGGCAACTATGAGAGACAATTACCTTTCACAACTAGTTCAGGACCCAACAAGAGGGGGGGCACTGCTAGACCTAATATTATCCAACAGGCCAGACCGCATATCAAATTTAAGGGTTGGGGGTCACTTGGGTAATAGTGATCACAAAATAATAAGCTTTCATGTATCCTTTAATAAGATGTGTAGTCGAGGGGTTACAAGGACACTAAACTTCAGGAAGGCAAATTTCCAACGGATGAGAGATGATCTTGGTGCAATAAACTGGGACGATATCCTGAGACATAAAAATACACAAAGAAAATGGGAGACGTTTATTAGTATCCTGAATAGGACCTGTGCACAGTATATACCCTATGGGAATAAACATGCTAGAATTAGGAGGAAACCACTATGGCTAAAAAGAGCTGTAAGGGGCGCAATAAGGGACAAAAAGAAAGCGTTTAGGGAATTAAAGCAAGTAGGTAGTGAAGAGGCATTAAATAAATACAGAAGACTGAATAAATTCTGTAAAAAGCAAATCAAGACAGCAAAGATTGAGGCAGAGAGACTCATTGCCAGAGAAAGTAAAAATAATCCCAAAATATTCTTTAACTACATAAATAGCAAGAAACTAAAAAATGATAGTGTTGGTCCCCTTAAAAATAGTCTGGGTGAAATGGTGGATGAGGATGAGGAAAAAGCCAATATGCTAAATGACTTTTTTTCAACTGTATTTACACAAGAAAATCCCATGACAGATAACATGATCAGAGATAAAAAAATTTCTCCATTAAATGTCACATGCTTAACCCAGCAGGAAGTACGGCGGCGTCTAAAAATCACTAAAGTTGACAAATCCCCGGGTCCGGATGGGATACACCCCCGAGTACTGCAGGAATTAAGTACAGTTATAGATAGACCATTATTTTTAATCTTTAAAGATTCCATAATAACTGGGTCTGTACCACAGGACTGGCGTATAGCAAATGTGGTGCCAATATTCAAAAAGGGGGCAAAAACTGAACCTGGAAATTATAGGCCAGTGAGCTTAACATCTACTGTGGGTAAAATCCTGGAGGGTTTTTTAAGGGATACTATATTGGAGTATCTGAAGCTGAATAACCTCATGACACAGTATCAGCATGGGTTTACGAGGGACCGTTCTTGTCAGACTAATCTGATAAGCTTTTATGAAGGGGTAAGTTCAGGACTGGACCAAGGGAATGCAGTGGACGTGGTGTTCATGGACTTCTCAAAAGCTTTTGATACAGTGCCACACAAAAGGTTGATACATAAAATGAGAACAATGGGGATAGGGGAAAATATGTGTAAGTGGGTTAAGAACTGGCTCATGGATAGGAAACAAAGGGTGGTTATTAATGGAGCACACTCGGACTGGGTCACGGTTAGCAGTGGGGTACCACAGGGGTCAGTATTGGGGCCGCTTCTCTTTAACATATTTATTAATGACCTAGTAGGGGGCATACAGAGTAGTATTTCAATATTTGCAGATGACACTAAACTCTGCAGGGTAATAAATACAGAGGAGGATAATTTTATATTACAGGAGGATTTATGTAAACTAGAAGCTTGGGCTGATAAATGGCAAATGAGCTTTAATGGGGATAAATGTAAGGTCATGCACTTGGGTAGAACAAATAAGATGTATAATTATGTGCTTAATTGTAAAACACTGGGCAAAACTGTCACTGAAAAAGACTTGGGTGTATGGGTGGACGATAAACTCACATTTAGTGGCCAATGTCAGGCAGCTGCTGCCAAGGCAAATAAAATAATGGGATGGATTAGACGAGGCATAGATGCTCATGAGGAGAACATAATTTTACCTCTATACAAGTCACTGGTGCGACCACACTTAGAATACTGTGTGCAGTTCTGGTCTCCGGTGTATAAGAAAGACATAGCTGAACTGGAGCGGGTGCAGAGAAGAGCGACCAAGGTTATTAGAGAACTGGGGGGTCTGCAATACCAAGACAGGTTATTACACTTGGGGTTATTTAGTTTGGAAAAACGAAGGCTTAGGGGTGATCTTATTACAATGTACAAATATATGAGGGGACAGTACAAAGACCTTTCTAATGATCTTTTTTACTCTTAGACCTGTGACGGGGACGAGGGGGCATCCTCTACGTCTGGAGGAAAGAAGGTTTAGCCATAATCACAGATGCAGATTCTTTACTGTAAGAGCAGTGAGACTATGGAACTCTCTGCCGTCTAATGTTGTAATGAGTGATTCCTTACTAAAATTTAAGAGGGGACTGGATGCCTTTCTTGAAAAGTATAATATTACAGGCTATATTCACTCGTTTCCTAGATACAGCGTTGATCCAGGGAGCTAGTCTGATTGCCGTATGTGGAGTCGGGAAGGAATTTTTTTCCCCAATGTGAAGCTTACTGTTTGCCACTTGGTTTTTTTTGCCTTCCTCTGGATCAACATGTTAGGGCAGGTTAGGATAGGATATGGGTTGAACTAGATGGACTTAAAGTCTTCCTTCAACCTTAATAACTATGTAAAAGCACTGTGAGTGCCATGGCAAGTAATGGTGCATATCACAAATTCATAAGGAGGCTCCCCATTCACTACCATTTATTATCTAACTAGCAGGAGCTCCGAATATTGGCACCACATCAATCCCCACCCAGACTGGGGGTCTCAATGTTCACCTGTGTAAATGGAGTGTGAGTCACAAGCTATACAGTGATGATGGATTCAAAAAAAGAAAAACGGTAGTTTGTGCAATATAAAACTATTTTTTTTCTTTTTTTTGTAGAGGCTAATACTTTATTGCAACTATTGTTTGTATGTGAAGCATGAGATATGTACGTCTTATGTCCACATATAACTGACTTAATACTAAATGTTTTACAGAACCCTCCTTTTAAATCCTTCAAATCCACAAATGTTGTAACTACTTAAACCCTTGTACATTCTTACTGAAGAAAGAATTCCTTGTTAAATTGATGCACAGTTCCATGTACCTTACTGCCCGTGCGTTACACACTATATGGACAAAGGTTTTGGGATTCCTCTCTTAATCATTGAGTTTAGGTGTTAGATTCATTCTAACAACATCCAGCCCCCAGCCATGCAGTGTGCTTTGACTAACATTTTGTGAAACCTTTTTTTTTTTTTTTAAACGTTCTTTGAATTGATCTCGAGCCATGACAACATGATGGATTAATGATCTGTAGGAAGATTTGATCTTTTGCAAGCTTGGATTGGTCCACCAACATCTTCTCCACCATTATTTTGATAATATCAAGCCATCTGGTTTCTGGTCTTCCTCTTCGCCTTGTTGCTTCTGTTCTTCCAACTATGATGTTGTTCTCCAGTGATTGCTCTCTTCGTATCATGTGTCCAAAGTAGGAAAGTCGTAGCTTGATGATCCTTGCTTGATATCTTCCAAAATTGATTTGTTTGTTTTTCTTGCCATCTATGGTATTGATAACATCCTTCTTCAGGACCAGATGTCTTTTTGTCTGCCTTTATCGTCCAAGTTTAGCATTCCATATGTTACCACAGAAAAGGCCAACTATATAGGAGCCGTATCTTTATCGCCAGTGAAATTTTCTTCGTTTTGAAGACCTTGTCCAGTGTCTTCGTTGTTGATTTGATGGGTATTATTCTCCTATTGACTACCAGTGTCATTGCTGCATCTTGAGTCACCATCGATCTGAGTAGGTTGAAGTCCTTTACAACATCCAGTTTGTCGCCGTCCATCACAAATGTGTTGTACCTGGCAGTAGTCAATATCTTTTGTTTTCTTTAGATTGCGTAGCAGTCATGTTCGAGCTTCCAATCTTGATGCTCTGTAATAAGTGCTTCATTCCATCTATGCTGGCTGCTATCAATGTTCTATCGTTTGAGAAACAATTGCTCATTATAAAGAGATCACTGATATAGATCATGGTCCTGTATTACAGTGCCAGCATTATAACATGACAGTTCATAAAAACTGCTTCCCTCATAAATAGTCCACTTTCAACTGTGATTGAGGTGTTATTGAAATTTGGAAGCATTTAGGAACCACAGTGACTCTGCCACAAAGTTGTAGACCACTTAGGCTATGTGCACACGTTCAGGATTTTTCGCTTTTTTTAGCGTTTTTGCGGCGGTTTTCCGCTGCAAAATTGCTGAAAAAAACGCATGCATTAAGCATCCTATTGTTACAATGCATTCCCCAATTTTTGTGCACATGCTGCGTTTTGTTCCGCGAAAAAAACGCATCGCGGAAAAAACGCAGCATGTTCATTCTTTTTCCGGTATTGCGGCGATTCCACCGCCATAGGAATGCATTGAACCGCTTACTTTCCGCATGTGACACTCCTCCAGTCCCTGGGTACCATATCCCTGGTAAAGCAATAATTAAAACAAAAAAGTGATATTCTCACCTTCCGGCGGCCCCCGCAGCTTTACTGCTCCTCAGCGACGCTCCCGGCAACTCCCGTTCCCAGTGATGCCTTGCGAGAATCACCCCAGATGATGTAGCGGTCTCGCGTGATGCTACGTCATCTGGGGTCATTGTCGCTAAGCATCCCTGGGAACGGGAGTTGCCGGGAGCATCGCGAGGACCGGGAAGGCTGCGGGGGCCGCCGGAAGGTGAGAATATCGGGATTTTTTTTTATTTTTTTTTTAATTATTTTTAACATTATATTTTTACTACAGATGTGGCATAGGCAGCATCTACAGGTCCTTCTCAAAAAATTAGCATATAGTGCTAAATTTCATTATTTTCCATAATGTAATGATTAAAATTAAACTTTCATATATTTTAGATTCATTACACACCAACTGAAATTTTTCAGGTCTTTTATTGTTTTAATACTGATGATTTTGGCATACAGCTCATGAAAACCTAAAAATCCTGTCTCAAAAAATTAGCATATTTCATCCGTCCAATAAAATAAAAGTGTTTAAAAAAAATAAAAAAAAAAACATCAAATAATAATGTTCAGTTATGCACTCAATACTTGGTCGGGAATCCTTTTGCAGAAATGACTGCTTCAATGCGGCGTGGCATGGAGGCAATCAGCCTGTGACACTGCTGAGGTGTTATGGAGGCCCAGGATGCTTCGATAGCGGCCTTAAGCTCATCCAGAGTGTTGGGTCTTGCGTCTCTCAACTTTCTCTTCACAATATCCCACAGATTCTCTATGGGGTTCAGGTCAGGAGAGTTGGCAGGCCAATTGAGCACAGTAATACCATGGTCAGTAAACCATTTACCAGTGGTTTTGGCACTGTGAGCAGGTGCCAGGTCGTGCTGAAAAATGAAATCTTCATCTCCATAAAGCATTTCAGCCGATGGAAGCATGAAGTGCTCCAAAATCTCCTGATAGCTAGCTGCATTGACCCTGCCCTTGATGAAACACAGTTGACCAACACCAGCAGCTGACATGGCACCCCACACCATCACTGACTGTGGGTACTTGACACTGGACTTCAGGCATTTTGGCATTTCCTTCTCCCCAGTCTTCCTCCAGACTCTGGCACCTTGATTTCCGAATGACATGCAAAATTTGCTTTCATCAGAAAAAAGTACTTGGGACCACTTAGCAACAGTCCAGTGCTGCTTCTCTGTAGCCCAGGTCAGGCGCTTCTGCCGCTGTTTATGGTTCAAAAGTGGCTTTACCTGGGGAATGCGGCACCTGTAGCCCATTTCCTGCACACGCCTGTGCACGGTGGCTCTGGATGTTTCTACACCAGACTCAGTCCACTGCTTCCTCAGGTCCCCCAAGGTCTGGAATCGGTCCTTCTCCACAATCTTCCTCAGGGTCCGGTCACCTCTTCTCGTTGTACAGCGTTTTCTGCCACATTGTTTCCTTCCAACAGACTTCCCATTGAGGTGCCTTGATACAGCACTCTGGGAACAGCCTAATTGTTCAGAAATTTCTTTCTGGGTCTTACCCTCTTGCTTGAGGGTGTCAATGATGGCCTTCTGGACATCAGTCAGGTCGGCAGTCTTACCCATGATGGCGGTTTTGAGTATTGAACCAGGCAGGGAGTTTTTAAAAGCCTCAGGAATCTTTTGCATGTGTTTAGAGTTAATTAGTTGATTCAGAAGATTAGGGTAATAGGTCGTTTAGAGAACCTTTTCTTGATATGCTAATTTTTTGAGACATGATTTTTGGGTTTTCATGAGCTGTATGCCAAAATCATCAGTATTAAAACAATAAAAGACCTGACAAATTTCAGTTGGTGTGTAATGAATCTAAAATATATGAAAGTTTAATTTTAATCATTACATTATGGAAAATAATGAAATTTAGCACTATATGCTAATTTTTTGAGAAGGACCTGTATAGTAAAAAGTTGGTCACACTTGTCAAACATGTTGTTTGACTCGTGTGACCAACATGTCAGTTTTTCAAGCGATGCTACAGATCGTTTGGAAAACGCTAGCATTCTGCGAGCTAATTATGCTTGCAAAACGCTAGTTTTTAGCGGGAATACGCGTACCTATAAAATGTGTATTTCCCGCGGCAGGGAGGTGCGGGATTGCCTTGGAAATTCCTGAACGTGTGCACATAGCCTTAACGTCACGGAGCAGTGTCGCTGAGTACTGATGTGCAGAAATGTTGCCAACGCTCTGTGGAGTTAATAACTGCAGAGCAAGAGTTTCCTAGCATTAGCAGAATCACAAAACTGTGCACTTGCAGCTTAAAGGCATGGGTTTCCATGGTCGAGCAGCTGTATGCAAGCCTTCTATCACCAAGCACAATTCTAAGTGTTAAATGGAGTGGTGTAGAGCATGCCGGCTGACGCTGGACTATGGAGCAGTGGAAACCTGTTTTGTGGACTGCAGTCTAATGGACGGGTCTGGGTTGGCAAATGAAATGAGAACATTACTTTCCTGACTGACATTGACATTGTCCAAGGGTTGTTTTTTAGGTGTTGCAGTGGTTCCTTAGTTCCAGTGAAAATAAATGTTAATGCTTCAGCATACCAAGACATTTTGGACAATTGTAGCTTCCAACTCTGAATAGTTTTATGGAAGGCCCTTTTCTTTTTCAGCATGACTGTGCCCTAGTTCACAAAGTGGGATTCATAAAGGCATGGTTGGTTAAGTTTTGTGTGGAAGAACTTGACAGACCGCACAGCCCTGATCTCAACCTCACTGACCAACTTTGGTATAAATAAGAACTGAGAATGTGAGTCAGGCCCTCTAATCCACCATCAGTGTCTGACCTCACAAATACTCTTATGGATGATTTGGCAAAATTGCAACATGTACTCCAAAATCTTGTAGAAAACCTACCCAGAAGAATGGAAGCATTTTATAGCTGTTAAGGAAGTACCAACTTCATGTTAATTTCCCCACATATCCTCCTATACAGTATAAGCCCCACATAGCCTTCTATATACAGTATGAGCCCCTACATATCCCCTGTATACAGTATGAACTCTGACATAGCCCTCTATATACATGCAAACATCCTATACACCTATGAAAAATATCAGCTATCTCACGCTGATTGGTGGAAGGAGGTGCTGACGGCTTCGACCTCCACCAATATATGCATCGCTATCTGCTTCCCAATGATGCGGCTAGAGGTGACACGAGGGCGGTGGTGGTGGAAGGACTGCGTGCGAGAGCATGGTGCGACCCGTGGGTGACTTTTTTTTTAGCCCTTCAGCTATCTGTCTATCTAGCTGGACTAGAACAGCAAGAGGACCGGATGTGGCCCACGCCAGCAGTTTGCCCATGTATATGATCACTATGCTCAGCTGAGAATGTAGTCTCTCTAACAGAGGATTTTTTATTGCTGCATTCTTTGTCACATTTTCATAAAATTAGCATTTTAGCAGAGAAGGATTCTGTGTCTTCTGTTATTTGTGTGTGTGTTTTTATTGGAATGTCCTGTTTACATTTTCCCATCCAGAATTTTTTTTTTTTTCATTTTCCAATTGCATCTTTCTTACTTCATTATTGTGGTTTGGTTTATTTTGTTTTGAGAGTACATTTCAGTGCTCAGACCTGGCTGCTCACCATATTGATGACAGTTGTAATTCTTTGTTTACCTGTGGAAGACGTATCTGAGTTGCCTTGCATTATGTGGGATAGAAAATGGGCTTTGTTTCTATTTCTTTATAAACAAGAATATTCCTAGTCACAGTGGAACTCTAAGCAAGGCTGATACATTGTGTCATTCCTTATACAGAACCTGAAGGGTGCTGCATCTTATAGTGTGTTATACCTTATACAGAACCTGAGGGGTGCTGCATCATTGTCATGTGTGCATCGCCACGAAGATCGTCGCGGTTGCACATTCTGACTTCTCACAGCTGAGTTGCTGTTTCTTTGTGTTTGGCAGTTAGGGAGTTAATTCTGTCTGTGCTCAGTTCTGGGACTGGGTGCAGTTTCTCCCGGCTGCAATTAATTATTTGTTGATTGGTTTCCTTTAAATCTCTGGTTGTCTGTGTTGGGAGTTGCCAGTGAAATTCTTCATGCAGACCACAGATAGGATTATCTGTATAGACTTAAGTTAAAGAGCTCCTTAGTTGTTTTAAGCTCACCTTGCTTAGAGTTTAATATCCCAGATCATTTATGTTCCTTCTGTGTTTGAGTGTGTATGCAAGTCTGTGTTTTCTCCAGTCTGTCTTATATGTCTAATCTGTGTATTTAGCAGCGATCAGCCCATATCCCTTTGGTGGTAATCAGTATCCTTCTTAGGACTGATTACAGGGTTCAGGGACTGATAGGAGACAGGGTTAGGCTGGAGACTTGGACCTCTGAACCATTATCAGTACCTCCAAGGTGAGGGATTTGTTAGGACCCCAGTTTAGGGTCAGGTTAGACCCCCGGTCCTCCTCTTTCCTGTGACAGTGTATCAAGTCCTCAAGATTAACCCTGAGTTCAACGGATATCGTGTCAGGTAAATCTATTCTATATTTACATGCTGATGTTGCTAATCTATATGTTGTATAGAGTGTTGTTCTTTTAAGAATAGTTTACTGACATCGTACACATATCATAAGACCGCGTGACATTTTCACTGGCCACTCCCAACACAGACAACCAGAGATTTAAAGGAAACCAATCAACAAATAATTAATTGCAGCCGGGAGAAACTGCACCCAGTCCCAGAACTGAGCACAGACAGAATTAACTCCCTAACTGCCAAACACAAAGAAACAGCAACTCAGCTGTGAGAAGTCAGAATGTGCAACCGCGACGATCTTCGTGGCGATGCACACATGACAGTACTGTCATGTGTGCATCGCCACGAAATCGTCGCGGTTGCACATTCTGACTTCTCAACAGGCGGAGCGAGTCCACTGGTAAGTCCCCGTTTTTTGGGGCATATGGTTTTCATCCCCAGTTTTGTACATTCAATGGGGGGGCCCTTCTGGGGTTCCTGAGGAGGAGCGTTTCTCGTCGTCACTTGCTTCAGTGTGGAGAGGTGTATTGAATAATCTGAGTGCTATGGGGAACCGTTATAAACGTATGGCTGATAGGAGGAGAGTTTCTGGTCCAGATCTTAATGTGAACGATCTGGTATGGTTGTCTACCAGGAATATAAAACTTAAAGTTCCCTCCTGGAAGCTGGGCCCCAGATTCATCGGGCCGTACAGGATCAGTTCCATAATTAATCCTGTGGCATTTCGTCTGGACCTCCCTCCTACGTTTAAAATTCATAATGTGTTCCACAAGTCATTACTTAAGAGGTACGTGGCACCAGTCATACCATCACCTCTACCTCCTCCTCCAGTGGTGGTCAATGGTAACTTGGAGTTTCAAGTGTCAAAGATCATTGACTCACGTCTGAATCGCCGGTCCCTTCAGTACTTGGTGCATTGGAAGGGGTATGGTCCAGAGGAGAGGACGTGGGTTCCTGCGTCTGACATTAACGCAGATCGTTTGGTGCGGACCTTCCACAGAACTCACCCGGGCAAACCTGGCCCTGAGGGTCCGGAGGCCCCTCGTAGAAGGGGGGGTACTGTCATGTGTGCATCGCCACGAAGATCGTCGCGGTTGCACATTCTGACTTCTCACAGCTGAGTTGCTGTTTCTTTGTGTTTGGCAGTTAGGGAGTTAATTCTGTCTGTGCTCAGTTCTGGGACTGGGTGCAGTTTCTCCCGGCTGCAATTAATTATTTGTTGATTGGTTTCCTTTAAATCTCTGGTTGTCTGTGTTGGGAGTTGCCAGTGAAATTCTTCATGCAGACCACAGATAGGATTATCTGTATAGACTTAAGTTAAAGAGCTCCTTAGTTGTTTTAAGCTCACCTTGCTTAGAGTTTAATATCCCAGATCATTTATGTTCCTTCTGTGTTTGAGTGTGTATGCAAGTCTGTGTTTTCTCCAGTCTGTCTTATATGTCTAATCTGTGTATTTAGCAGCGATCAGCCCATATCCCTTTGGTGGTAATCAGTAT
The DNA here is from genome assembly GCA_033576555.1 of Oophaga sylvatica. NCBI lineage: Eukaryota > Metazoa > Chordata > Amphibia > Anura > Dendrobatidae > Oophaga > Oophaga sylvatica. The sequence continues at coordinate 155,095,922 of JARQOD010000005.1, read as the reverse complement.
CCTTCTTAGGACTGATTACAGGGTTCAGGGACTGATAGGAGACAGGGTTAGGCTGGAGACTTGGACCTCTGAACCATTATCAGTACCTCCAAGGTGAGGGATTTGTTAGGACCCCAGTTTAGGGTCAGGTTAGACCCCCGGTCCTCCTCTTTCCTGTGACAGTGTATCAAGTCCTCAAGATTAACCCTGAGTTCAACGGATATCGTGTCAGGTAAATCTAATTCTATATTTACATGCTGATGTTGCTAATCTATATGTTGTATAGAGTGTTGTTCTTTTAAGAATAGTTTACTGACATCGTACACATATCATAAGACCGCGTGACATTTTCACTGGCCACTCCCAACACAGACAACCAGAGATTTAAAGGAAACCAATCAACAAATAATTAATTGCAGCCGGGAGAAACTGCACCCAGTCCCAGAACTGAGCACAGACAGAATTAACTCCCTAACTGCCAAACACAAAGAAACAGCAACTCAGCTGTGAGAAGTCAGAATGTGCAACCGCGACGATCTTCGTGGCGATGCACACATGACAGTACTGTCATGTGTGCATCGCCACGAAGATCGTCGCGGTTGCACATTCTGACTTCTCAACAGGCGAGCGAGTCCACTGGTAAGTCCCCGTTTTTTGGGCATATGGTTTTCATCCCCAGTTTTGTACATTCAATGGGGGGGCCCTTCTGGGTTCCTGAGGAGGAGCGTTTCTCGTCGTCACTTGCTTCAGTGTGGAGAGGTGTATTGAATAATCTGAGTGCTATGGGAACCGTTATAAACGTATGGCTGATAGGAGAGAGTTTCTGGTCCAGATCTTAATGTGAACGATCTGGTATGGTTGTCTACCAGGAATATAAAACTTAAAGTTCCCTCCTGGAAGCTGGGCCCCAGATTCATCGGGCCGTACAGGATCAGTTCCATAATTAATCCTGTGGCATTTCGTCTGGACCTCCCTCCTACGTTTAAAATTCATAATGTGTTCCACAAGTCATTACTTAAGAGGTACGTGGCACCAGTCATACCATCACCTCTACCTCCTCCTCCAGTGGTGGTCAATGGTAACTTAGGAGTTTCAAGTGTCAAAGATCATTGACTCACGTCTGAATCGCCGGTCCCTTCAGTACTTGGTGCATTGGAAGGGGTATGGTCCAGAGGAGAGGACGTGGGTTCCTGCGTCTGACATTAACGCAGATCGTTTGGTGCGGACCTTCCACAGAACTCACCCGGGCAAACCTGGCCCTGAGGGTCCGGAGGCCCCTCGTAGAAGGGGGGGTACTGTCATGTGTGCATCGCCACGAAGATCGTCGCGGTTGCACATTCTGACTTCTCACAGCTGAGTTGCTGTTTCTTTGTGTTTGGCAGTTAGGGAGTTAATTCTGTCTGTGCTCAGTTCTGGGACTGGGTGCAGTTTCTCCCGCTGCAATTAATTATTTGTTGATTGGTTTCCTTTAAATCTCTGGTTGTCTGTGTTGGGAGTTGCCAGTGAAATTCTTCATGCAGACCACAGATAGGATTATCTGTATAGACTTAAGTTAAAGAGCTCCTTAGTTGTTTTAAGCTCACCTTGCTTAGAGTTTAATATCCCAGATCATTTATGTTCCTTCTGTGTTTGAGTGTGTATGCAAGTCTGTGTTTTCTCCAGTCTGTCTTATATGTCTAATCTGTGTATTTAGCAGCGATCAGCCCATATCCCTTTGGTGGTAATCAGTATCCTTCTTAGGACTGATTACAGGGTTCAGGGACTGATAGGAGACAGGGTTAGGCTGGAGACTTGGACCTCTGAACCATTATCAGTACCTCCAAGGTGAGGGATTGTTAGGACCCCAGTTTAGGGTCAGGTTAGACCCCCGGTCCTCCTCTTTCCTGTGACAGTGTATCAAGTCCTCAAGATTAACCCTGAGTTCAACGGATATCGTGTCAGGTAAATCTATTCTATATTTACATGCTGATGTTGCTAATCTATATGTTGTATAGAGTGTTGTTCTTTTAAGAATAGTTTACTGACATCGTACACATATCATAAGACCGCGTGACATATCATGGTATCCTCAAACAGAACCAAAGATTAAGGCCAATCATCAAATAATTTATGCAGCCTAAGGACTGCCCATCTCCAGTGAGTGTTATCCCTATACAAACCAAAGGACGCATCATAACAGTGTTGCAAGCACTTTGGCGAGAACCCTGACGGTACTTACATGTACATCTCCAGTGTGTCGTTCTTATTTCTGAACCTCGAGGGGAGCTGCAGTCCACAGTGAAATGCCTTATAGGACATAGGTTTCATCCCCAGTGTTTGTAATTCACCCTTTCTGTATCCTGAGGAGAGCTTTGCAGTCGATACATTGCTTAGTGTTGAAGACTGAGGGTCTGAATAATCTGAGTGTATGGACCTATAAACGATAGGCTGAGAGAGTTTGCCGTCTATGACATGTGTTTCTACCATTATAAACTAAGCCTCCTGAAGTGGTTCTGCGTCAACACAGTTTTCCTATAATAATCCTGTGGATTGTCTGGCTCCTACCACTTTAATTATTGTTCCACAAGCAATTGAGGGTGGCCCCTCATACCATCATCTACTCTCCAGTGTGTTCAATCTATACTGGATTCCTAGTGTCGTCTTGCCTCATAATGGGTTATCTATACTTGATGCATGGAGGGGTATGGTCCATACAGTGGTGGTTATTCCTTATACATTAACCTGAGTTGGTGCGACCTCAAACACGGTGTTAACTGCCTAGTAACTCGATAGAAGGGGGTCTGCAGTCATACAGTGTCGGTTACATTCCTTATACAGACTGAGGGTGCTGTTTCTTTAGTTATGCCAGTTAGTGGTTTCTGTCTGTGCTCATTCTGACCTGAGTGCAGTTTGCTGCAATTCATAATTGTTATGGTTTCTTACAGACTCTGGTTGGTCTGTGGGAGTATCCAGTGTAATCTTATGCAGACACGATAGATTATCTGTATAGACTTAGTTAAAGACCCTAGTGTTTTACTCCCTCTTAGAGTCTAATATCCCGCATCATTATGTCCTCTGTGTTTGATGCTTATGCAGACTGTGTTTTCATCCAGTGTCTTATATGTCTAATCTGTGTATTTAGCAGAGATCAGCCCATATCCCTTTGGTGGTAATCAGTATCCTTCTTAGGACTGATTACAGGGTTCAGGGACTGATAGGAGACAGGGTTTAGGCTGGAGACTTGGACCTCTGAACCATTATCAGTACCTCCAAGGTGAGGGATTAGTTAGGACCCCAGTTTAGGGTCAGGTTAGACCCCCGGTCCTCCTCTTTCCTGTGACAGTGTATCAAGTCCTCAAGATTAACCCTGAGTTCAACGGATATCGTGTCAGGTAAATCTATTCTATATTTACATGCTGATGTTGCTAATCTATATGTTGTATAGAGTGTTGTTCTTTTAAGAATAGTTTTACTGACATTCGTACACATATCATAAGACCGCGTGACAATCATCCAGTGTGTTATGCCTTATACAGAACCTAAAGGGTGCTGCATCATCCAGTGTGTTATGCCTTATACAGAACCTAAGGGGTGCTGCATCATCCAGTGTGTTATGCCTTATACAGAACCTGAGGGGTGCTGCATCATACAGTGTGTTATGCCTTATACAGAACCTGAGGGGTGCTACATGCTACATCATCCAGTGTGTTATTCCTTATACTGAACCTGAGGGGTGCTGCATCATACAGTGAAATGCCTTATACAGAACATGAGGGGTGCTACATCATCCAGTGTGTTATTCCTTATACTGAACCTGAGGAGTGCTGCATCATACAGTGTGTTATGCCTTGTACAGACCCTGAGGGGTGCTGCATCATACAGTGTTATGCCTTATACAGAACCTGAGAGATGTTGCCTCATACAGTGTGTTATTCCTTATACTGATCCTAAGTGGTTCTGCATCATACACTGTGTTATGCCTTATACAGAACCTGATGGGTGCTGCATCATACACTGTGTTATTCCTTATACAGAAATTGAGGGGTGCTGCCTCATACAGTGTGTTATTCCTTATACTGATCCTGAGGGGTGCTGCCTCATACAGTGTGTTATTCCTTATACTGATCCTGAGGGGTGCTGCCTCATACAGTGTGTTATTCCTTATACTGATCCTGAGGGGTGCTGCCTCATACAGTGTGTTATTCCTTATACTGATCCTGAGGGGTGCTGCCTCATACAGTGTGTTATTCCTTATACAGAACATGAGGGGTGCTACATCATCCAGTGTGTTATTCCTTATACTGAACCTGAGGAGTGCTGCATCATACAGTGTGTTATGCCTTATACAGACCCTGAGGGGTGCTGCATCATAGTGTTATGCCTTATACAGAACCTGAGAGATGTTGCCTCATACAGTGTGTTATTCCTTATACTGATCCTAAGTGGTTCTGCATCATACACTGTGTTATGCCTTATACAGAACCTGAGGGGATGCTGCATCATCCAGTGTGTTATGCCTTATACAGAACCTGATGGGTGCTGCATCATACACTGTGTTATTCCTTATACAGAAATTGAGGGGTGCTGCCTCATACAGTGTGTTATTCCTTATACTGATCCTGAGGGGTGCTGCCTCATACAGTGTGTTATTCCTTATACTGAACCTGAGGGATGCTGCATCATACACTGTGTTATGCCTTTTACAGAACCTGAGGGGTGCTGCATCATACATTATGTTATGCATTATACAGACCATGAGGAGTGCTGCTTCATACATTGTGTCATGCCTTACACAAAACCTGAGGGGTGCTGCATCATACAGTGTATTACACCTTAGACCTCTTTCACACTTCAGTTGTGCGACGTCAGTCAAAATCCGCAAAAGTGTGAAAAAAGTGGATCCGCCATTTTTTTTTTGGCGGATCCGCTTTTTTCCTATTGACTTGCATTAGTGACGGATTTTGACGTATGGTCGTCCGTTAGGTCCGTTTTTTGACGGACATGCGTACCATGTATTTTACAGGTTGAAAAGTTCATGGCGGATCCGTCAGAAAACAGATCCGTTTGCATCCGTTTTTGCAATTTTCTGGCGGATCCGCTATTTTCACACTTTGGCGGATTTTAACTGACGTCGCACGACTGAAGTGTGAAAGAGGCCTTATACAGAACCTGGGGGATGCTGCATCATACATTGTGTTACGCCTTATATAGAACCTGAGGGGTGCTGCAACATACACTTTGTTGCGCCATTTATACAGAACCTGAGGGATGCTGCATCATACAGTGTGTTATGTCTTACACAGACCCTCTTATACAGACCCTGAGGGGTGCTGTATCATACACTGTTGTATGCCTTATAAAGAACCTGAGGGGTGCTGCATTATATAGTGTGTTAAGCCTTACACTGAACCTGAGGGGTGCTGCATCATACACTGTTGTATGCCTTATGAAGAACCTGAGGGGTGCTGCATCAAACAGGGATTTAAAAGGAGCCTGGGGTTTATCCATGATCTAGACAAAAAAAAATCAGTGGAGGGTGGGTTGCAATAAAATAAGCATTGCCTATCCATTAAATCTCCTGCCGCTCCAGCGCTGCTGCTTCGGTGCTCAATGCCGAGGTCGTTGAGTTGGTTTAAACAACTAAATAATGCTTCTCTTCTCTTTTTTTTCATTCCCCCTCTATTTGCCATTTTCTGTTGATCATTGACAAGCACTTTAAGCCCTGTACTAAGCTTGACATGGTCTATCCATATTGCCTTGAGTACTTAAAAATTATTAAAAAAAACACCATAAATACTGTCCCATTGGGCATACCTGTTCTGTCATTATTAATTGATTACCCTCAGGTTACTTACTTCTGCTTTTTGTATGTGAATTTATTGAAAGTCGTATATTTCTGCTGCAGCTATGAAGGCAACCACCCTTTTATGAAATTCATATTCTCTAGCAAGGCATATAGTACAGTTCTGTCGTCATGACTCAATGCCTCTTTAATAGAGATCCCAGGTTTGCTGTTGCTATACTCAAGCCGTAAAAATACTGGAGCCCAGTTATGTAGTGTAGTCTGGCGTCTAACATCAGACAATCACTCAGGGCTTGTTACTGACTAAATTATCAGGACATGAAAGATTACAGTATTACTTATGCAATGGATGACTTGTGACAACCCAGCTTATTATTTTTAAAGCACCCATTAGACTCCGTCTTATAGTTTTGGTACATTACAGATCATCATCATTATCATCAACATGAAGGCTTCTACGAATAAATGTTTGTGGTACAGAAAAAAACTGTTGTATTGTACTTCTGTAATAAAGTAATGGAGGGACATTTTGCTAAGTGATGAACATATAGAAAGAGTAAAACTGGATTGCCTTGCCTTTCTCACTTCCAATTTTATGGTTTGAAACCATTTTACCTGTAGGATTAATGTCGCTGGAAGATTGAGGCGTCTGGTTACACAAACTCCTGCACTGATAATAACTGCTTCACAAATCCTATTAAACAGTGTGGGTTTTCATTGCTCGATCATTGCAAGGCTTAATCAGTTCACTTGATCTCCTGGAGCTCTCATCCTGAAATTTCTCAGCTGTTCTGTGTTGGCCACTCCTCCCTGGTACATATGTCCTCCATACCTCTCTGGTATATATGCTCACCACTGGCACTTGGGAGTTGCCATTGATAGTGGTTCTACTTCTTGGTTTGGTGTTGAAGGAGAAGTTCAGCGTTTGAAGTAGGTGGGAAGAGCGTTTTTTTTCGGACATTTTTACGTGGAGTTGGTTTCCTTGTTTGTTATCCTCTCATTTGGTTTCTTCCTTCCTATTCCTCCCGTTTCTCACTCTGTTGTTTTGTTAGTGTAATTGTGTGATAGTAATTTTCTTTTATCCATGTCTGTTTACCCCTGTCAGTCTGGTTAGAGTTTTTCCAATACACTTCGTCTAGCATAGCAAGATACGGGACCCCGACATCTGTACTATCCGGGGTTATTAGGGGAACAGACGTAGCCCAGGGTGACCCTAGCTCAAGGGATCGGATAAGTGCCCAGAGTCCCTTGCCACTATATGACAATTAATCTATTTTAAGTTCTTCAAAGTTTATTAGAGATTTGTATAGTTTCTGGATGTGGGATGGACCCTTATTCATTAGCACATGACTCAAACTACAGTAACGATGATCCAAGTAAAATAAAATGTACAACACATTATTTTGGTGTTGAAAGGCCTCAGTTTTCTTTATAACTACTTCAATCACAGCTAGTCAGGGAAGTGCTCGGCACTTAAAGTATATTTTGAGATTATCGGATACTATTAGATCTTCCTGCCTGACAGCAATCTAGAGGTGGCGCATTCTGACTTGCTACACTATCAAAGTCAGCCTACTTCAAGGGATCCAGTGACCCTACTGATCCTCATTCCTGGGCTTATTCCCATCTCCACAATCCTATCCCATTATATAGTAGGTATAATAATAATACTAGAACATGCCTCAAATTAGGAATGTAGTATAGTTCTTCTGATTCGCTATGTCTCTTACCCCATGTGCATGGCATTGCAATAACTTAGCTATCTATGGTTACTACCACAAACAGCTGACTTACTGTCACTGTATGAGTTGTCGTAACCATCAATACCTAAGCTACTGCAATGCCTGCGCATTGGGGTAAGCGACATAGTTTTTCTGATTCACTATATTACATTTCTAAGTTTAGGTGTTTACTAATATTATTATTACACCTACTACATATTGGGATAGGATCTTGGAGATGGGAATACCTTTAAAGGGAATCTGTCACCCCAATTTTGCCATATCAAGTAAAGATATGGCTGAATAGTGCGTCCCATAACAAATTTATCTGTAGGTATCATATATCCTGATACCCCCGTTTTCATATCAAAATACCTTAGTAAAGTTTGTTTTTTGCGCTGTCAATCAGGGCGGTCAAGACAGGAGGGCGGCGTTTTCCATGTCCTCCCCCCCTCCCCCGCTCCTCGGCATCACTTGCGTATCGCCGTCTGTGAATCCCACAGACGGCGTCCGGCTTCCCGCAATTGCACATTTCAAATTCGGCCCAGCGCATGCGCAGTGTACTTTGCCCAACAGTGGGCAAAAGCATAAAATCATTACAGCGCATACGCTACTCTTTCCTTGCCCCGGAAATGACTGCTTTCCTTGGACGACTTCAGGGGCAGGGAAAGATTAGCGCATGTGCTGTAATGATTTTATGTTTTGCCCACTGTTGGGCAAAGCACACTGCGCATGCGTGGGGCAGAATTTGAAATGCGCAATTGCGGGAAGCCGAACGCCGTCTGTGGGATAAACAGACGGCGTTACGCAAGTGATGCCGAGGAGCGGGGGAGGGGGGGAGGACATGGAAAACGCCGCCCTCCTGACCTGACCGCCCTGATTGACAGCGCAAAAACCGAACTTTACTAAGGTATTTTGATATGAAAACGGGGGTATCAGGATATATGATGCCTACCGATAACTTTGTTATGGGACGCACTACTGTATTCAGCCATATCTTTACTTGATATGGCAAAATTGGGGTGACAGATTCCCTTTAACAGTTAAGTTGCCCCTGGATGATGTTATCATTATCACATCCTCTAGGCTGGCCACCACCATTGTTTAGCAGCTTCTGATAATTAAAATTAGTTCACCAGAACTTTTCGCCCACTTCCACCTAATTCATCATCTACGACAGGAATGGCCATTTGATGCTTAAAACAGAATCTTACAGAATGATCCACTCCCATCACTCCAAACTGTTTTAATTTGGTCCTGTTGCTCTGTGATATATGTACGGTATATATTAATGTATATTGCAGCGTATATTGCCACTTTTAAACTTTAGTCAGTTTGAGGACAGATGATTTTTCTCTTGACCATTCCACAAAACCACAAACCACTAGTTACAAAACCAATCCAGATGTAATACCATCCCTCCAGGATTGCAAGTAGGAAACCCAGTGTTACAAAACCTTTTTAAATTGAAAAAAAAAAAAACTTTCTGCAAATATCCTCAGACCTCTAGCAGAAAAATCAAGCCCACTATATTGTCATCACCTGGGCAATGCAAATAAGAAAAATGTAATGCGGTAATTAACCATCAATTTTTTGACAATCCACTTTCCACAAAACCATTTGACTACAATGGTAACCCCTCAGTAACGCAATTAGAAACATCAATGTAATGAAATGAATCCAACAATTTCTACAAATTGCCCCAGACCACCATACGGAAATCCAAACCTCTTCAGTGGTATCACCTGGACATTAGTAGTTAGAAAACCATTGTAATGTTTTAATTGATAACTTCATTTTCCTCTGATATCACAAACCACTAGCTGCAAAACCAATGGAGCTACAGTGGGGATTGCAGTAAGGAAAAGCAAAAATATATTTTCTTGGACTATCCTGTAGGTGCCAAAAACCACTAGATTCAAAGCATACCAGGTATTGGCACATCCTGGATTTTGTTACCTGTAAAAGTGGCAACTTGCAATATATCATCAAAAAATTGTACTCTGCTTCTTATAATCCAATATACTTAAATAATTCTGCAATTTCATTAACAATTTGCCTCAATCCAGGTAATGAGCCAACCTGAGTATTGCAAGTAGTAAAGCTCCGTATCCATAACAAACTTTTAGTGAAACCATCTCCCCTTATAGAAGCTCATACATAGTAAGCGGCTTAAAAGCACCACTCCAGTATTTTTTTCCAACGCTGGAGTGGTGCTACTTATCTAAGGTCCCTCTCCCCTTGCCTGCCGCCATCTTCAACTTCTATCTCCTCCGCTTAGAAACTGCTGCGCCATCTTGTGATTGCAACTTCTGACTTACTGGAAGTGAGAGGTATCGTTTCAAGCTCCCACTGTAATTCTATGAGAGACCGAACTAATCTCTGAATAAACGAGGCTCTCTTATACTTGCATTGTAAATTGACCTCTGGCTTGCAACAGCAAACACTGGAACGATCTGACAGGTCAACAACCTGCTGAATACAGAACGGAGCAGCGGCGATAGAAGGTGAAGACGATGGCTGTTATGTATAAGACTAGGGGCAGGGAACTTGGATTAGGAGCAACACTCCAGCACTGCAATAGAAAAAAAATGCTGGAGTGGTGCTTTAATGACAATTAAAATGCAGTATATTAATGTAAAGATACTGCTGTGCTCCCAAACTGCTAAATTAATCACCATATTTTTTGTAGCTAGGGTATGGCCACTACTGGTACCATTACAATGGAAACTTGTTGACGGGTAGGTCCGGTTGCAGTTAGAAATCTGAATACTCACCTCATCACCTCATGCAACTTCTGCATATGACCTCTGAAAATGAACCGCTCCTGTGAGTAAAAAACCTTCCCCTAGCTCATGCTGCATCTAATTATGAGGGGAACAATATCACTCATGCCACAGCTCTCGCTGACCAATTAAATAGCCTCTTAGAAGGGCTTTATAAGGCCTGTTTCACCATCAGTTTTTTGCAATTAGGCACAATCCGTCCAATTGCTAAAAAGACGGATCCGGCTTAGATTGTAAAAAACTGATGTGCCGGATCCGGTGGCTACTTTGAAGAACCTAGAATATAAGACATAATTTCAGTTGTTTCACACTTTTTTGTTAAGTATATAATTCCACATGTGTTAATTCATAGTTTTGATGCCTTCAGTGTGAATGTACAATTTTCATAGTCATGAAAATACAGAAAAATCTTTAAATGAGAACGTGTGTCCAAACTTTTGGTCTGTACTGTATATATAGATATTTATCTACTGTATATCTATATAGATATAGTAGCCACCTTTTGCTTTGATGACTGCTTTGCACACTCTTGGCATTCTCTTGATGAGCTTCAAGAGGTAGTCACTGGGAATGGTTTTCACTTCACAGATGTGCCCTGTCAGGTTTAATAAGTGGGATTTCTGGCCTTATAAATGGGGTTGGGACCATCAGTTGTGTTGTGCAGAAATCTCGTGGATACACAGCTGATAGTCCTACTGAATAGACTGTTAGAATTTGTATTATAGCAAGAAAAAAGCAGCCAAGTAAAGAAAAACGAGTGGCCATCATTACTTTAAGAAATGAAGGTCAGTCAGTCCGAAAAATTGGGAAAACTTTGAAAGTGTCCCCAAATGCAGTTGCAAAAACCATCAAGCGCTACAAAGAAACTGGCTCACATGAGAACCGCCCCAAGAAAGGTAGACCAAGAGTCACCTCTGCTTCTGAGGATAAGTTTATTCGAGTCACGAGCCTCAGAAATCGCAGGTTTACAGCAGCTCAGATTAGAGACCAGGTCAATGCCACACAGAGTTCTAGCAGCAGACACATCTCTACAACTGTTAAGAGGAGACTTTGTGCAGCAGGCCTTCAAGGTAAAATAGCTGCTAGGAAACCACTGCTAAGGACAGTCAACAAGCAGAAGAGACTTGTTTGGGCTAAAGAACACAAGGAATGGACATTAGACCAGTGGAAATCTGTGCTTTGGTCTGATGAGTCCAAATTTGAGATCTTTGGTTCCAACCACCGTGTCTTTGTGCGATGCAGAAAAGGTGAACGGATGGACTCTACATGCCTGGTTCCCACCGTGAAGCATGGAGGAGGAGGTGTGATGTTGTGAGGGTGCTTTGTTGGTGACACTGTTTTTGGATTTATTCAAAATTGAAGGCATACTGAACCAGCATGGCTGCCACAGCATCTTGCAGCGGCATGCTATTCCATCTGGTTTGCGTTTAGTTAAACCATCATTTATTTTTAAACAGGATAATGACCCCAAACACACCTCCAGGCTGTGTAAGGGCTGTTTGACCAAGAAGGAGAGTGATGGGGTGCTACACCAGATGACCTGCCCTCCACAGTCACCAGACCTGAACCCAATCGAGATGGTTTGGGGTGAGCTGGACTGCAGAGTGAAGGCAAAAGGGCCAACAAGTGCTAAGCATCTCTGGGAACTCCTTCAAGATTGTTGGAAGACCATTTCCGGGGACTACCTCTTGAAGCTCATCAAGAGAATGCCAAGAGTGTGCAAGGCAGTCATCAAAGTAAAAGGTGGCTACTTTGAAGAACCTAGAATATAAGACATATTTTCAGTTTCGCACTATTTTGTTAAGTATATAATTCCACATGTGTTAATTCATAGTTTTGATGCCTTCAGTGTGAATGTACAATTTTCATAGTCATGAAAATACAGAAAAATCTTTAAATGAGGTGTCCAAACTTTTGTTCTGTGCTGTATGTAATCGATATTACATAGTATATTACATATTTTCAATTTTACAGTTTTTTGTGTTCTAAAGTTGTACTCCAATAAATATATATTATGTTCTATCTATTTCTTGATTATTGTATCATAAAAATGATTAAATGTCTGATGTTCACATTGTGCTACAATAAATTTTTCACTTAAGTATAAGCAATATATGTGGGAGTCGTGGAGTCGGAGTCTGTGTAAGGGAAATTGAGGAGTCGGAGTCGCAGGTTTGGCTTACCGACTCCACAGCCCTCATAAAAGCCAACACGTGGCAACCACAGTACGGGAAACCGCATGGACTTGTGGCTTTATATCTGTATGTGCACTGCCTAATGTCGTTCTAACATGAAAAGACCCTTTACTCTTGCGCTGTTTGACGGATTTCTACATTTGCTCTTTGTTCGAGCTTATTGCTGAGACATTCACATTGTATTCTTGCTGTTGTGCACATCACATGAGTAGACTACGTATGTCTGACTTCTGCTCTGTTAGACTGTGAATGGATTTGTGTGCTTGTCCAAGTCTGTGGTTTACCAGAGCTGGAATATCCATTCTCCTCTACGGAAACAGAGGAGTGGACTGCTAAAATCATTACCTAGTAGCATTGTTAATATTACCTTTGGGGCTAAACCTAAACTGTTCTTAAGATGAACTGTTCTTGGTGTACAGTAAGGAATGTCTTTGAAGTGATGCATGTAACGAATGGAAGCGGAGGCAGAGGTGGTGAAGTTCACATTCGTATTTATTTTTTAATGTGGAACCTCGAGACCGCGGTCCGGGGGGCTCCGAAGGGGGCTTAACTAGTGAGCCCCGGGTACCCGTAGTAAGGCCCCTCGAACAGGACCAGAATGGAATACCCGGAGGACACAGGTGCTACCTCCAGTTAGACCCCGGACACGTGGCAGCTGTCCCAGAGGGACCAAAAGGGTAACAAGTATTTACAGAGTCCGTGGAAAGTTCTTGACGGAGAAGGGTAAGGTCCTGGTCCAGAACGGATGGTAGAAGGCTGGCTTCAGTGACCTTGTCACGGTCCACGGGTACGGATGGCTGATGGCGGAACGGGATGACACTTGAGCCAGTAATAGCCGAGATTGTCCAGATTAGCCAGATACGGGTTAGCAATGATCTGAGGAGACAAACAGTATCAGCGAAGCACAGAGACTGCAGACGCAGCGCAGACAGAACAGGAACAGAACCGGATGTAGCAATGATAGAACACGTTGCTCCGGCACTCCCCTAATGGTGGAGTGACCAGATATAGTACTGAGTGCGCAGCCATTGGATAATTAGCTATTTCAAAAGATGCACGCTGCCCCTTTAAGAGAGGCGGTGGGCGCGGCCTCGCGTCCTAAGCCGACTGTCTGGAGGCCTGCCAGCAGCGTGCCAGGAAGTGGAGAAGGACTCAGGACGCCGGAGAGCAGATGGGACAGGAGACCCCAGCCCACGCACAGACCGCCGCAGAGGGACAGCCCGAGGAACAGGTGAGTGAGCAGAACGGAGTGCAGAGGCAGCGCTGGGACCGGGTGTAACAGTATCCCCCTCTTTACTCCCCCTCTTTTTCAAGCCTGCGTGAAATCTTTTAAGAAGAGGGGCCTGGATGTTCTCTTTAGGCTCCCAAGACCTCTCCTCAGGACCAAAACCCCTCCAGTCCACCAGGTAATAGATCCTACCTCTTACTCGCTTAGAGGCCAAGATATGTTTTACCTCAAAAACATCATCCTCAGAGACCGGATCAGGAGTGGTACCCGGGTCCTTAAAAAAGGAGCTCAACACTACTGGTTTGAGGAGGGAAACATGAAAGGAGTTAGGTACTCTTAGAGAATTAGGCAATTTCAGTTTATAAGAGACCGGGTTGATCTGTATCAAAACTTCAAAGGGACCAATGAAACGAGGACCCAATTTGTACGATGGTAACTTCAGACGGATGTACTTGGAGGAGAGCCATACCTTGTCTCCTGGACGAAAGATGGGAGCCTCCAAACGTCTTTTGTCCACATGCGTTTTCATACGTTGAGAAGCTTTCTCCAAAGCCGACCTGGTCTCTCTCCAAATGTCCGAGAAATTCTTTGACAAGGTATCGACTGCCGGAACATCCGACAATCCCGAGACAGGAAGAGGAATTCCGGGTTGCAGTCCAAACACAATCTGAAAGGGAGACTTTCCAGAAGATTCACTTACTTGATTGTTGTAGGAGAATTCCGCCCAGGGCAGTAATTCTACCCAGTCATTATGATGAGCGTTGACGAAGTGACGCAGGTATCCAGCCAGGATTTGATTGATCCTCTCCACTTGCCCATTAGACTGGGGATGATATGCAGAAGAAAAATCTAGTTCAATTTTTACCATTTTACAGAGTCCTCTCCAGAACTTAGAGGTGAACTGGATGCCCCTGTCGGACACGATGTGGAGAGGAAATCCATGTAGACGAAAGATGTGCTGGATGAAGTGAGTGGCCAGTTCTGGAGCAGACGGGAGGCCAGATAGTGGAACGAAGTGAGCCATTTTAGAGAAGCGGTCCACCACAACCCATACCACTGAGCAGCCAGAAGAGATGGGAAGATCCGTGATGAAATCCATCGCGATGTGCTGCCAGGGAGCGGACGGAATCGGAAGAGGCAGAAGCCTGCCGGTTGGTAGATGTTTTAACAGTTTTGTTACGAGCACATGGACATGCTGCGACGAACTCCTGGATATCCTTGACCATGGTAGGCCACCAGTAATACCGGGAGATGAGTTGCTGCGTCTTTTCTGACCAGCATGGCCGGCCAACTTAGAAGAATGACCCCAGCGCAGAACATGAGTACGGTCAGAAGCAGACACGAAAGTCTTCCCAGGAGGAAGCCGGGCCAGATCAGTGGAGGCAACAGAGACTAACCTAGAAGGTTCAATAATGTGCTGAGGTTCCTCCTCCAGTTCAGGAGGCAAGAAGGCCCTAGAGAGTGCGTCTGCCTTGATGTTCTTGTCAGCTGGACGGAAATGAAGTACAAAATTGAAACGGGCAAAAAATAATGCCCAACGGGCCTGACGGGGATTCAGTCTTAAAGCAGATTGGAGATAGGCAAGGTTTTTATGGTCGTGAATATGATTACCTGGTGATGAGCTCCTTCAAGAAGATGTCTCCATTCCTCCAGAGCCAGTTCGCGATCACCGACAGAGTAGTTCCTTTCTGCAGGAGAAAAAACCTTGGAAAAAAAACCACACGAGATCATCCGCCCGGTAGACGACTTCTGGGTCAGAACTGCTCCTGCACCTATGGAAGAAGCGTCAACTTCAAGAAAAAATTGCTCACTTGAATTAGGACGATGGAGAACAGGTGCGGAAGCGAAGGCTTTTTTGAGAGAAACAAAGGCCTCTTCTGCCTCGGAGGACCATTCCTTAGAGTTTACACCTTTCCGGGTTAAGGCTGTGATTGGAGCCACTCGGGTGGAAAAGTGTGGAATGAATTGCCGGTAGTAATTGGCGAATCCGAGGAACCTTTGTATGGCTTTTAGCCCAGACGGACGAGGCCAGTTGAGAACTGCAGACAACTTCTCCGGATCCATCTTTAATCCTGTGGAAGATACAATGTACCCAAGGAAAGGCAAAGAGGACTGCTCAAAGAGGCATTTCTCATATTTGGCATAGAGCCTGTTCTCTCTCAGTCTTTGTAAGACCAGGCGTACTTGCCTCCGGTGTGACGTCAAGTCAGCAGAAAAAATCAAATATCGTCCAGGTAAACCACGACACAAGTATAGAGCAAGTCCCTGAAAATGTCATTAACAAATTCCTGAAAAACCGCAGGTGCATTGCTTAGGCCGAATGGCATTACCAGGTATTCATAGTGGCCGTCACGGGTGTTGAAGGCTGTTTTCCATTCGTTTCCCTCTCTGATTCGGATCAGGTTGTAGGCCCCTCTGAGGTCCAATTTGGTGAAGATCTTGGCCCCTCGGAGACGATCAAACAGCTCTGAAATAAGAGGCAATGGATACCTGTTTTTTACCGTGATTTGATTTAGACCCCGATAGTCAATGCAGGGCCGCAAGGATCCGTCCTTTTTCTTCACAAAGAAGAATCCAGCTCCTGCCGGTGACGATGACTTTCGGATAAATCCTCTAGCCAAATTCTCTTGAATGTAGTCCGACATGGCCTGAGTCTCTGCCTGTGAAAGAGGATAAACTCTCCCGCGAGGGGTGATGCTCCTGGAAGAAGCTCTATCTGACAGTCATACGACCTGTGTGGAGGTAGTCTCTCAGCCTCTTTTTTCCCAAAGACGTCAGAGAAGGACCAATAGGCGGAAGGCAACCCTGGCAGGGTATCAGGCTGGACTGGAGGCGAAACAGGTTGAATCCGGGTTAAGCAACGATTCATGCAGGTATCTCCCCAACGCAGAACTTCTCCAGTTTTCCAATTAAGGACTGGTTCATGCATCTGAAGCCAAGGTAAACTGTTATGTTTCGGTAGCTGAGGAGTGCAGGTAAAAAAGGCAATACACCAGAGAAGTTGGAATCTATGAGATTGCAGTACCCTGACTAACCACCACAACTAGAGGCAGCCGTGGAGCGTTCCTACGTTGGTCCTAGACGCCTCGTCACAGCCTGAGAAACTAACTACACCTAAAGATAGAAATAGGAAAGCTATCTGCCCTGGAGCAGAACCCCAAAGATAATAGAAAGCCCCCAAACAAGTAATGGCGGTTAGACAAGAAGAAATACTGACACAGAAAGAAAGTAGTATGAGCAAACGCTGGGGCCCAAACTAACTAAATAGAAAAGGATAGGAAGGGTACTTACTGCAATCCCAGAAAACCCTGAAAAGCACCAACTCTACTAATTTCAAAATCACCTGAGATCACACGACCTCTACCACCTAAATTAGTTCTCTGGTGTAACAAAATCAAAACAGCAGCCACTGAAAAAACTGGAAAAAGCAAATGTACAAACATCAGTGGCTGAACTAAACTGAGAGGGCAAAAGCCCCCGGAGGGGACCCAGAAG
Organism: Oophaga sylvatica; assembly: GCA_033576555.1. Classification (NCBI taxonomy): domain Eukaryota; kingdom Metazoa; phylum Chordata; class Amphibia; order Anura; family Dendrobatidae; genus Oophaga; species Oophaga sylvatica. The sequence goes on along the minus strand of JARQOD010000005.1, from coordinate 155,078,736 downwards.
GCCCCCACAGAAGTGCAGGACAAAATGCAAAAATATAGTACAAAATAAAAAGAAGAAAATGACTTATCTGTTAGCAGGAGATGCAGACACGACACAGCAGGCTACAAGGGAAACAGGAATGAAGGATTCAGACCAGAACAATTGATCACCGGCAACCCTGATGGGAAGGTGACTCCCTTATATAAGACCAGTCAGTAACACCTGATTCCCAGTCCTCACAATCTTCACTGAACAGACCAGTACCGCTTGTAACCACCAGAGGGAGTCTCTGCTCAGAACTCATCTCAAACCCATTCACAACAGTAAACCTAGAAGCATGGGATGGGATAAACCAGGATATACATAAAATCGCATTCGTTCAGTATGCATTAGACCTACCCGGAGTTCCACCAACTCGGTTTGAAACTGGACGGGCTCGGTCAGCGGTTTGCCATCCACGGCGGACACCTGTAACGGATCAGGAAGACGCTGGACTGGTAAGCGGTAATGATCCACAACCTCCTGCTGGATGAAGTTCCCTGCAGCTCCAGAATCCAGTAGACAGTGTTCAGAGAATTTATTGCTCCATAGGACACGGTGACAGATGTGTAAAGAGGGAGAGGACTGCTCTTTACCTAGGTTGGCCCCTCCTACCGGACCTAGGCACTGGAGTTTCCCGACTTTTTAGGACAGAAATGAATCAAATGTTCAGAACTACCGCAGTAGTAACAACTTCCCTCCTTGCGACGTGCCTCCCGGCGGCGGGTGGCCAAACTTACATGGTGCACCTCCATGGCCTCGGAGGCGGAGGGTGAAGTACCTGTTTTGTACAAACTAGAGTCCAGGTGATAGGACCTTTTGTCCCGCTTGATCTCCATGGAGCGCTCCTGAAAACGCAGGTCAATTCGGGTTGCCAAGGATATTAGCTCTTCCAAGAGAGTAGGTCTGTCCCGTCCCGCCAGCTCATCCTTGATTCCTCCGGATAGGCCTTCCCAGAAGTTAGCAACCAGGGCCTCATTGTTCCACGATAATTCAGACGAGAGGGTGCGGAATTTAACAGCATACTGAGCTACCGTGAGAGTACCTTGGCGCAGGCGGAGCAGAGCTGATGCAGTCGAAGTGGTACGACCAGGTTCATCGAAAGTCCTGCGAAAAGCCTCTAGGAAAGATTGAAGATAGTTAACCACCGGATCCCCTCTCTCCCATAGCGGGTTTAGCCAGGCGAGGGCTTCTCCTCCCAGGTGTGACATGATGAAGCCCACCTTGGCTTGGTCAGAAGCAAACATATGCCCCAAGATTTCGAAGTGTAGAGTGCACTGATTGAGGAAACCCCGACACAGAGTAGGATCACCCTGGAAACAGGTAGGAGCCGCCAGACGGGGACCTTGATTTGCCATGGGAACTGGTACCTGATTATTGATAGAAGAGTCAGGTGCAGACGAGGACCCTAGGGAATCCATGCGGGTAGACAAGCTGCGTAGATAAGTCGTCATCTTGTCCTGTTGAACTCCCAAACGGGCCACCTCCTGGCACAGATCCGTGGTCGGAGGTCTCTGGGATCCAGCGGGTTCCATGGCCAGAGCAATCTGTAACGAATGGAAGCGGAGGCAGAGGTGGTGAAGTTCACATTCGTATTTATTTTTTAATGTGGAACCTCGAGACCGCGGTCCGGGGGGCTCCGAAGGGGGCGTAACTAGTGAGCCCCGGGTACCCGTAGTAAGGCCCCTCGAACAGGACCAGAATGGAATACCCGGAGGACACAGGTGCTACCTCCAGTTAGACCCGGACACGTGGCAGCTGTCCCAGAGGGACCAAAAGGGTAACAAGTATTTACAGAGTCCGTGGAAAGTTCTTGACGGAGAAGGGTAAGGTCCTGGTCCAGAACGGATGGTAGAAGGCTGGCTTCAGTGACCTTGTCACGGTCCACGGGTACGGATGGCTGATGGCGGAACGGGATGACACTTGCGCCATTAATAGCCGAGATTGTCCAGATTAGCCAGATACGGGTTAGCAATGATCTGAGGAGACAAACAGTATCAGCGAAGCACAGAGACTGCAGACGCAGCGCAGACAGAACAGGAACAGAACCGGATGTAGCAATGATAGAACACGTTGCTCCGGCACTCCCCTAATGGTGGAGTGACCAGATATAGTACTGAGTGCGCAGCCATTGGATAATTAGCTATTTCAAAAGATGCACGCTGCCCCTTTAAGAGAGGCAGTGGGCGCGGCCTCGCGTCCTAAGCCGACTGTCTGGAGGCCTGCCAGCAGCGTGCCAGGAAGTGGAGAAGGACTCAGGATGCCGGAGAGCAGATGGGACAGGAGACCCCAGCCCACGCACAGACCGCCGCAGAGGGACAGCCCGAGGAACAGGTGAGTGAGCAGAACGGAGTGCAGAGGCAGCGCTGGGACCGGGTGTAACAACGCATAAGCAAATACAGGGGCCAGGGGATCCTGTTCACACTATTACTCAGATCTGGCCCAGCTAACTTGAACTTGACATTTGCTGTCGAATAAGGCTTTACAGTACAGTAGATTAGTGTATACAAGTTCTCGAACCTGAATTAATTTATTTCTAACATATTTAATTATGTTCCTTCAATGTCTCCGCTTTGAAAAGATTGAGACATGATGAGAGCCATACAAAGCTGTTTAACCTCTTCCCGACATCTGCCATACATGTACGGCGCAATTTGGTAGCTAGTATATGGAGCGGTCTCGTGGGATGAGCAGCCGGGACCTACCTCTAAGAATCGCGGGTGGCGCAAAGCGCCGTCTGTGAATGTTAAACTCTGACAGCGGCATTAGCAATGCACTGCAGGGCGGCACGTCATTCAATGCGACTATCAGCGTGCTCTTGACTTTGTCGCGGATTGCCGATGGGTTGCTATGATAGTCTGGGCTCTGTTGAAGACCTCCGGTCTTGTCATCACGGTGCTTCCTTGAAACTCTGCCTGTGGCCAAGTTTCAAAAGAGAGCAAAACGTTTTAAAAAATAGGTAAGTTCTAATCACCCCCCTCTTCTCTCAGTAACAAAAAAGAGAATAAAAAATGCACGTGGTATGACCGCATTCAGAAAAGTCCAATCTATCAATAAAAACATTTCATCCCACACAAAATAAGCCATCGCAGAGCTCCACTGACCAAAAAATGTAAACGTCACGGGTCTATAAAAAAGGCAAATCAAACCCTTACATTTTTTTTAAAACGTCTGTTTTTTTTATACCCCACCATGATGTTTTTTCCCCCAGAAACAATTACAAAAAAATGAAAGCAAATATACATGCGCTATATACAGTAGTACTGTTCTCCCAATGCAATGTGAACATAGCGTATATGAAAAAGAAGGATCATATAAATGAAAGTCGCGGATGACACTATGACTATCTGTGTGGACAGGATGAAACACGTTAAGGGTAAGTGTCAAGCTGCCCGGGATGGAAGGATTCTTCTATTGATGGTAAAAGGAGAGGTCCGTGAAGATCCGAGGTAGATATATGAATACTGCTGCATATATTGGGTAGGTCAGAAAGATTGCAAGGCAATGTGTACAGCGCTGTGGCCGGTAGCGCTGGTACAGACACTTCTGGAAAAAAAGAAAGGGACTGCCACTTGCAGCAAATGTGACGTCACCTGCTACGGTATTAGGCCTCTTTCACACATCCGTCTTTTTGTATCAGGCATGATCCGTCCTATGCCTGAAGGGACGGATCCGGCGCTGAAACAAAAAAACTGATGCAACTGATCCGGTTTTTTGCTGGATCCGACCTGAACTTTTGAACCCAGAAAAAGTAGTAGTAGTAGTAGTCGTCCTCGATTTCCAGAATCCGGATCAGACTTTTGATCTGGTTCCATTGAATTCTATTGTTTCCGGCCGCCTGATGCGCCACTTCAGGCACATCAGGCAGCTCCGGAAAAAAAAAAAACCTTACATGCTCCGTTTTGTCCGGCCGCCGGAATGTACATTTCCGCCGGATCCGGACAAAAACGGATACAACGCACTGACATCAGGCGCCATCCAGCGCTAATGAAAGTCAATGCAAATAAATCCGCATTCGGCATTACATTTCGCCGGATGCGGTTGGACAAAAAAATGCCGGAGGGCGCCGTCAGGCGCACAACGGATGTGTGAAAGAGGCCTTACCTGTGGGTAGTGTCCTCCTTCATAAAGGAATACCACTTATAAGCTTTATATGTAAGTGTGGATGACCTGATACTAATTTAATTTCTGCCCCTAAGATTTACTGTATTTGACTATCAAATGCAAGCAGTTCAATTTCAAGGTTTAAGCCCTTTGTTTTGAGGTAATTTAATTGAAAAATCCAATGACTTTCCACTCTAGTTAATTGATGTATGTAGTTACCACCTCTCCAGTGTTTTTTTTTATGATTTCTATGCTCCAAACAGAAAAAAAAATTCAGCAGTTAAAAAAAGTTAATAAAAAAAATAGAAAAATATTTAGACTTGAGAGTCCTCAGTGGTTGATACCTTTTAATGGCTAACTGAAAAGATGGTAACAAATTGCAAGCTTTCGAGACTACTCAGGTCTCTTCATCAGGCAAAGACTAAAACAAAAACTGAAGAATCACATATTTATACACAAGAGGACACAGGAATAATGCAATAGGTAAGACATGTGACGTGAAGCAGAACTGTCATTATGGCAGAGGGATGAACATGTTCATCCCTCTGCCATAATGACAGTTCTGCTTCACGTCACATGTCTTACCTATTGCATTATTCCTGTGTCCTCTTGTGTATAAATATGTGATTCTTCAGTTTTTGTTTTAGTCTTTGCCTGATGAAGAGACCTGAGTAGTCTCGAAAGCTTGCAATTTGTTACCATCTTTTCAGTTAGCCATTAAAAGGTATCAACCACTGAGGACTCTCAAGTCTAAATATTTTTCTATCTACTGGCTAATACGGTACGAAGATATACATCTTTCCTATATAAAAAAAAATATTGATTTGTGTATCTTACTTTCGGAGACCGACCTTACTTTTATTTTATTTTTTTAATTTGTACAATAGGGAGATTAGAATAAGTATTTGATACTCTGCCGATTTTGCTACTTTTCCCCACGTACAAAGAACGGAGAGAGAGGTCTGTAATTCTTATTGTATGTACACTTCAACTGTGAGAGTCAAAATCTAAAAATAAAAAACTGAAAAATCACATTTGTATTTTTAAATGATTGATGTAAATACTTTTGTCCCAAAAAAATGAGAAAGGTATTCAAGGAGTGATACCTTTATTGGCTAACCAGAGAAATTATATTTGCACGCTTTCAGGGCTCAGGCGGCCCCTTCATCAGGCTCCATTACAAGTGAAAGTCAAATGAAATTCATATTGCCTGTGTAAAAGACACTTGTTCACACACTCAATCGATCACACTCCAACCTCTCCACCATGGCCAAGACCAAAGAGCTGTCTAAGGACACCATGGACAAAAGTGTAGACTTGCACAAGGCTGGGATGGGATACTGGACAAAGGACTAAGCTTAGGTTTTTGTCCTGATGAAGAGGTCGTGTGAGACCTTGAAACGCGTTGACCTGTAAACCTTTGCAATAAAATACTATTGATTTCATCTTGCCATCGAGCTTCCTTCCCACATGTCATTGAATGACACCTCCTTCCTGTTCATTTAATATTTTGACAGATCGGACTTTTACAGACGTGGTGATATATGTTTACTTTATTATTGCTCTATTTTTAATGAACTGTGATTTGAATTTTTATATTTCCTTATTTGCAGTATATATAGGACGAGTCATGATTTCCTATAAAGCTCAGCCTATTGCTGAGGTTCACAGAAGAGCCACAATGGTGACGATGGAAGCCTTTGAGCTGCGATTGCAATGCATTGGTACCTTGGCACCCCTCAATCCTATTGCAACTGCTCCATTCAGAGACTGACATTGGCATCTAAATTGTTAATCTGGCAATCAGAGCTCCACACTAGCCGCTATATAAAGGAGTAGGCATCTGCCCTGAGCCCACTCAACAAAGCCTGACCTGCTCTGTGATGAGTTTTGCCACTCCTTGAGAGACCTCTAAGGGTCTGTGCACACTTTGCGGATTCACTTGCAGATTTTTGTACGCGGATTTTGCTAATTCCGCAGGTAAAATGACCTGCATTTTACATACGGATTTACTGTGGTTTTTGTGCGGATTTCCCCTGCAGTTTTACACCTGCGGATTTCTATAATGGAGCAGGTGTAAAACCGCTGTGGCTTCCGCACGAAGAATTGACATGCTGCGTATTCAAGTCCGCATGGAAAAATACGCAGCATGTGCACAGCGTTTTTTTTTTTTTTTTTTTACATAGACTCTAATGGTACTGTACAACGCAGCAGAAACTGCTGCAGATCCGCAGACCAAATCTGCTGCGGATCCACAGCAGAATCTGCAACGTGTGCACAGACCCTCAGACTGCCGCTTGAGGTAGAATTCTTCTCTCTCGTTATGGCGGAAGCAGCCCTGTGGTACATCGTATGCACAATATATACATCTGACATACGCCTTCACATTGTATTAGACCACCTATTTTATGTTCAGTATAATCTTCATTATATCGTTTGTAGTTGGCATCTTACTTTTCGAAAGAGATCTGATAAAGCAACTCAACGAATATTCAGCATTTAAAAGTATTAAAAGCAAGTGAAAATACTAACCTCCCCTCACCCATTAAAGAAATGTAATGTAATTAAAATATTTTCAGGTATCTTCTGAAAGTTAAAACCCTACTCTATACAAAGGGGATCTGTGAAGGGTTTTCTGGGGAACAATACAGATTAATCCCTCCAGAAGTTGTGCA
>JARQOD010000005.1:155025984-155071839 GCA_033576555.1 Oophaga sylvatica | reverse complement strand
GGCCAGTTTTGTACCATAATTGCTGTCTGAATGAACTGTTTCCGTGCCATTCTGTCTACCCAGACAGCGATCCTAGAGCTAATACCCCCTGGAAGGCTACAATTGGTGGAGAATGCGGGCAGCGCAGGGCCTGGTACAGTTAGTGCTGGAGTGTGCATGCAGCACAGTGGCAAGAGACAGCATTAAAGGTGAAGTCTATTGAAATAGCAACAGAGGAAAAAAAAAAGTGTGTCAGCAGAAACGTCTATTGGAAGCAGTCTTAAAGAGACAGTAGCCCTAATAGACTTTGCAAAGAAAAAAAAAAAAAAAAAGGGTGTTTGCACAGCAAGCTGAATTTGTTGTAGAAATGACTGTGGTGTGTGCTGTGGCTCGTGGGGTCACGAAGGTGACAAGCGGCTGGCTGTGACTCGTGGGGTCACGAAGGTGACAAGCGGCAAGACAGCGCAGCGTGCAAGTCTTCTCGTGGGAGGAGCTACAGGGACTTGCAGCAAGAGGTTCCGCAGGAGCTGCAGTAACAGCCACAGCGGCTTATGAGCAAACATCTGAAGGTGTTGGTGGTTGTGGCTGCAACGGGAGCGGCGGCAGTTTCAGCCGGAGCTGGTGTGGTGCAATCAGACAGTGTGAACCAAGTCACACAGACTCTTAAAGAGCCAGTAACAGCCCAAAAGAGATAAACTTGTACTGGGTGGTTTGTGCCTAAGAAAGCTGTGGGGGAGTCCACAGGTGTATCCCGGAGTGGGGTGGTGTCCCTAGGGAGGGGGCGTGGCCTAAAAGGGCGGTAACACACCCGCAGGGATGGTACGCAAAAAGGGGGTGGAGTGTCCAACAGAAAAGGGGAGGTGCTGACAAACTGTTGCCCGGCGCAAATGGGTTATCGGTGTCCAGTCTGCCTTATGAATTATCCACCAGGCACACTCCTAAGGGGGTGTGCCTTACAGATAAACACTGAAGACGCGGTGGGTCTGGTCGACTCGGAAAGCCCGGTGACGCTAGTGGGGGGTGTACCTGAGGGATGGCAGCTGACCGGTAGAAAGATCGGGGTCACTTGCATCCATGGGGACACTAGGGAATATCCAGTGGCCAGACTGATCTTTGATGTTGGCTGCGACACTGAGGTACAGGATGTCGCTGTAGACCCAAATTTGTCATGTCCAGTAGTTATAGGTCAGGACTTTAAACTACTCTCCGGTTTATGGGACAGAGGAGTTTCTAGGCAGCAAGAGGGAGGCCTTGCTACTGTTGGGGTGGCAGAAAGTGGGACAGTGACTCCTTCCCAAACTGACGGATCTAACCAACTCGGTGACATAGCAGACGGTGACACCAGAAGAAAGGGTGCGTCTGCCCAACTTACTGACATGTCACCTGAAGTGTATGACAGACGAACTGATAATAATGTGATAGTTAACATGTCTGGAACGGACACCCAGTTAGAGGGTAACTGGGGAATTAACGATACAGGGGATGTGACTTAGACTCTGCAGGTGACTGTGACTCTAATGGAGAGAGGGAGTCCAGTAATGAAGGGCCCCACAAGGAGAAGAAGTCCTCCCGTCGCCGGAAACGTAAAGGGCGCAAAGAGCGTGAGCCCCTTGCACCCAGTAAGGAGGTCAATGAGGAAGAACCTCTTGAGAAAAAATTAGAGTGTGTGGAGCTCTCTGAAGATACAAAGGACAGTGGTAATGATGGTGTGTCATCTGATGACAATAAAGCACCCAGTGCAAATGAGGAAGGCACGGTAGCCGAGAAGATTGAGAGTCCTGAGAAGAAAGCTGATGCGGACCTTACAGCCGGACAGAAGATGGCATCTGAAGATGTTTTACAGTTGGCCAATGCCCTGGCGAAGACTAAGGTGAAAGAAGAAGAGCTGAGCTTTGAAGGCAGGACTCTGACACTAAATACCGCACAAGGAGGTGCTGATGAAAATGAGAAGCTATTAATGTATCGTGGGGGTCTACATCAGGCTGAAATAAAGACCCTGAGAGAACATGTGGAACAAGAAAAGGCTCTGAGACAAACTGCTGAGCAAAGAGTGGATGAGCTAGAGAATGAAGTCTCTGACCTCAGAGGTCACTTGGCAAAGTGGCAAAGTGTGAATAAGACCATAAGGGAAGATGTGGAAATGCTCAGAGAAGCAGTAAGAGGTCTTCTGCAGAAGGAGAAGTTGCGGGTTGAAGACGCAAAGCGGCCATGCCCATGTGATGATCAGGCGGAGGTGCCAGTATCTATCTTGGCAAGGAGCCTTGAAGAAGCTAAAATTCAGGAGGGTCTTGAGCAAAGAACTGAACAAGACACTCATCTGGTCGTGGTAGATGTCTTGGAGGAACGGTCCGAGGTAAACCAGGAAGAGAAGGAGACTTCACTCTTCAAGTGTGTGGTACAAGTACCTGAAGACATGCGAGAAGCCTGTGCCAGTGAGGGTGTGCATGAGGCCTTTAAGAAGGCAGTAAAAGCCTATAGTGTGAATTGGGCACCAGAGACGAACCAGTTGGTGATCCTGGCAGAGGGAGAAGACACAGAGAAGCTGGTGGCTCTCCTGAAGGATATGCATCTGCAGTGTCTTCACGCAAAACAGATGATTATGTTAAGTAACATGAAAGCCGCTCACCGTCTGGAGCAGGCCAAGGAAGATCAAATCGGCTGGGTTTGGCAGAAGAGGTAATTCCGGTACCCAGAAATTTGGTGGGGAGAATCGTCGGAAGACTTGGAAAAGTGATGCAGGAAATGGTAGATAGATCCGGTGTAAGGAGAGTGAGGATTCCAGCTGATGGCGAGATCAAGGTGGCTGGAGAAGATATGGTTCCGTTCATTAGTGTGGGCTCGGTGGAGAGCCTGAAGAACATCTGAACGCTCCTGGAGTATCGAATAACATACCTACGAGAAGTAGAGCAGCTGATTTCAGTAAGAAAGCAGATAAAGGAACAGCTGCAATGAGTTAAAACGAAGATGGCGACTGCTTCCAGCCCAAGATATAGAGAGACAAGAGGCCTCTCTAGGGACTGGTAGTAGACGGGCTGAAACACTGAGGGGTAAAAATGACGATCCGGTTAGCTCAGGGCTGAGTGACCTATGTGTAAGACCCGGTGGCGGACGAAAAGACAGAGAGTCAGACTCAGAACTACCAGTAAGTTTGACTGGACGATGGACTCGTGACCGCAACGACGGTAGGAGTCAGTTCGGGAAAGAAAGGTCGGGTGAGGTGACACCGACACAAGGACAAGGCCAACGTTCTGACCGCTGGGGGCGGGAGAGGCCTAACAAAGAGGTGATATTGCATAGTGCCCAAAATCAACTGAGACGGGGTGACTGGCAGAGACGACCGAGAAGGATCTCTGGTCGGGTAACAAGTGTTCAACCCCACAAGTTTGAACAGAGGGGGCACTGGGTATGGCCCTCAGGATATGCATGGAGGCATGTGATGGATGGACGATATGTATCGCAGAGGTGGGTGGCCCTGTGATGGAAGCCTGGATATATTTTGGTTCAGCAGATCTACTGCTGAGACTTGTGCTATACATTGGGAGGCTTCCAGGTGACTTGGAGAGCTGGGCGGGTCCAGTCACCTACAAACCCACCTAAGGGGTATGTGTCTAAATACCTAGGATAAAGCTGTATGCAGAGGGGACGGATGGGTAATGCAGCGCTGGCTGGCATTCATTTAATGGATCAGTATGTATGTTTTGACTGTCCATGTTCCTTCTCCTCAGTTGACTGGTCACATGACTGTGACATCACACAGTGTGTGTGTGTGTGTAAGGGTATAGAAACCCTGCTTAATGGAAGATAAAGATGAAGATGATGTGGGCCATGACTTGAGCTGTGTTCACTGTCTCTTGAGGTTTGTTGACCAGTCCTCCGGTCTGGATGACCAGCCCTCTGGTCTGGAGAAGAGGGGGGGGATATGTGAGACAGTGAGGATATGTGGTGAATGGGGTGTACATTTCACCTAGGTTCTTTGCTAACTATAAGGGAAATATGTGGCTTTGTAGACCTGGTGGTAGAGAGAGGTCACTACACCTTGCATTCATTGCACACTTGCAGCTTAAACCTGAAGCCAATCAGCTGTTAATTAGGAAGCCAGAAATAGGTGTCTGCGGACACAGTCAGAGAGCTAGTTTAGCCTGGACACAGGGAGGTGTCCTGGCACAAGAAACAGTCTCCAAGAGTGTTAGAGCTGTCTTTAGCCTGGACACAGGAGGTGTCCCGGCGCAGGAAGCAGTCTCTGTGAGAATCCATGCGGATAAGCTACTGAAGAGGAGGAGAGCTGTCTCAGTCTGGGTTAGATGTACCCCGGACACAGGAGTGTCTCTGTGAACCTCCATGCTGATGATTACTGAAGAGGAGGGGAGCTGTCTCAGTCTGGGTTAGAGGTACCCCGGACACAGGAGTGTCTCTGTGAACCTCCAGGATGAGGAATACTGAATAGGAGTGGATCTCTCTCAAGTCTGGACGTCGGGTGGACCTTCAGACATAAGGAGGAGTATCTGGGAAACTCCATACTGGTAACATATATCATATGTGTTGTTTTGGGCCTAGGCTGATAGAGCCGGGTTCCTGATAGAAAGGGAAAAGTTATATAAGTGTAATTAGTGGCTAGACAAGCCTAGGTCTTTTGTTTATGCTTTGTTTTATCTGTGTGCTGTGGACTTTAATAAAACTGGTTGCGGCCAAGTTTTTACCATAATTGCTGTCTGAATGAACTGTTTCCGTGCCATTCTGTCTACCCAGACAGCGATCCTAGAGCTAATACCCCCTGAAAGGCTACACCCCATAGATTATTCCCCCATAGATGCTCCATAGATTATTCCCCCATAGATTATTCCCCCATAGATGCTCCATAGATTATGCCCCCATAGATTATTCCCCCATAGATGCTCCTTAGATTATTCCCCCATAGATGCTCCATAGATTATGCCCCCATAGATTATTCCCCATAGATGCTCCATAGATTATGCCCCATAGATTATGCCCCCATAGATTATTCCCCCATAGATTATTCCCCCATAGATTATGCCCCCATAGATTATGCCCCCTTAGATTATTCCCCCATAGATGCTCCATAGTATAGGCCTCAATTGCTGCTGCAACCGAAAAAAAAAAAAAAGACATACTCACCTCTCGTTGCTGGGGGGCCAGGTGCCGGTGTCCTGAGCAGGCGGGGACACCGGCGCGCTATGGGGACAGGTGCCGGTGTCACCGCTCGCTCAGGGCCCCGGCACCTGCGATATTTACCTGTCACTCTTGAGCGCCGATGTCTTCCAGGTCCTCCAGCAGTGAATGATCAGGCAGAGGGCGCTGCGCACAGTAACCACGTCATCGCGCCCTCTGCCTAAACATCGCAGCAAGAGGACCCGAGGACACAGCGGAACGGGACAGGTAAATATCGCTCATACTTACCCTTCCGCTGGCGTGTCTCTGCCCTGCTCTTCTCCCACGGTCCCGGCGCCTGTGTTCAGCGGTCACGTGTTACCGCTCATTAAAGTCATGAATATGTGCATATTCATGACTTTAATGAGTGGTACCACTGATGGCTGAATACTGGCGCCGGGACCGTGGGAGAAGTGCAGGGGCTGCAGAGACCGGGCCGGCGGAGAGGTGAGTATACAGGACAGCTGCGCTCCCCCTCCTCCGCCGACCCCCTGGTATATGACTCGAATATAAGCCGAGAGGGGACTTTCAGCCCTAAAAAATGGGCTGAAAATCTCGGCTTATATTCGAGTATATACGGTATGTATATTTTGTTATTTTTTTGCTGCTCTTTGCTACTCAAGTTTTTAATCTGAACAATAAATTTACATTTTTTATGGCTTACTATGAATGCTGGCTTCTACGTGGATCTACCCATATTACTACAGAGGCTGTGCACCAGACAGGTGTGCTCACTGCCTTTTTTGTTACTATTAGTTTTGTACTGTATGCAAATTGCCTCTTCAAAAAAAGAGAGGACTTGTATTCTATAGCGCCACCTATTGGAAGTAGCGATCCTACAAGTCACAATCAACCCTTTAACGAGTCTTGTAATATGACTTAGGATAAAAGCCAAATCAGTATCTCCATTTGCAGACACAGTGTTTCGGACTATTGGTCCTCGTCAGTGCAAAGTAGGAGAGATCTGATTTGGCTGGATGAGAGGCTCTGGACTAGGGTCTAAGGGGTAAGGTTTCTCCTTATGGAGAGTGACATACCAGCTCTGGCGTGTCGAGGCAATTTGCATATTAAATTTCCCAGAGGAGCATTGCACAGCGAATAAGCCTCCTTACCTCGACACACCAGAGCTGGTATGTCACTCTCCATAAGGAGAAACCTTACCCCTTAGACAGACCCGGGCAAGGGGCGGCCCGCGGGCCGCATCCGTCCCGCCGGCTGTCAGTGACCGGCCCGCGGAGGCGCTCCGGCAGTCTCAGGGCCCCGGCATCAGCTGGCACAATACTTACCTCTCCCGTGCCTCCGCTGCTGCAGCTCCGGGCTCCACCGGCGCTTCCCCTCACAGCCGGCCGCTGAATGACGTCATCATTCAGCGGCCGGCTGTGTCAGAGAGCGGGGACGCTGGACAGGTAAGACGTGTCTCTGTGTGTGTCTGTGTCTATGTAGTGCGGTGCTTTGTGTGTGTGTGTGTGTATGTGTATGTATGTGAGAGAGTGCTTATGTGCTGTCTGTGTGTGATGATGGGCAGGCATTGCTGATAATGGGGAGGCATTGATAATGATGGGGAGAAGATGATGATAATGGGCAGGCATTGATGATGGGGAGAAGATGATGATGGGCAGGCATTGCTGATAATGGGGAGGCATTGATGATGATGGGAGAAGATGATGATAATGGGCAGGTATTGATGATAATGGGCAGGCATTGATGATGGGGAGAAGATGATGATGATGGGCAGGCATTGATGATGATGGGGAGAAGATGATAATGGGCAGGTATTGATGATAATGGGCAGGCATTGATGGGGAGAAGATGATGATGATGATGATGGGTAGGCATTGATGATGATGGGGAGAAGATGATGATAATGGGCAGGTATTGATGATAATGGGCAGGCATTGATGATGGGGAGAAGATGATGATGATGATGATGATGGGCAGGCATTGATGATGATGGGGAGAAGATGATGATAATGGGCAGGTATTGATGATAATGGGCAGGCATTGATGATGGGGAGAGATAGATGATGATGGGCAGGCATTGATGATGATGGGGAGAAGATATGATAATGGGCAGGCATGATGAAATGGGCAGCATTGAAGATGGGAGAAGATGAGATGGGCAGGCATTGCTGATAATGGGAGGCATTGATGATGGGGAGAAGATGATGATAATGGGCAGGATTGATGATAATGGGCAGGCATTGATGATGGGGAGAAGATGATGATGATGATGTATGGGCAGGCATTGATGATGATGGGGAGAGAGATAATGGCAGGCATGATGATAATGGGCAGGCATTGATGAATGGGGAGAAGATGATGATGGGCAGGCATTGCTGATAATGGGAGGCATTGATGATGATGGGGAGAAGATGATGATAAGGGCAGGTATGTATATAAACAGTATACAGTATATATATATATAGTATATATATATATATAATATTAAATATATTATGTATATTACAGTATTGGGTAGAACGGAGTTAATTATATTAGTCCGGCCCTCTAAAACCATCCCAATTCTCATGCGGCCCCCTGGCAAAATTAATTGCCCACCCCTGCCTTAGACCCTAGTACTGTATGTAGTCGTTTAAAGATCTTGTTTGTTTAGCAGATCATGTAAGTATCTCAGAAAAGTCTAATCAGTGGGATTGCCCTGTACAGAGCTGAGAAATGCGCATTAAAAATCAATGAAAGATCGAAAGATGGTAAGTTTCCCGAGTTAAAAGGTGGTGGTGTATGTGTCAGTCTTTATACAGGTGACTCAGTCACAGGAATGGACTTGTACCAACTAAGTACAGCGCCTGTGATCATGAGGCACCGGTCATTGCACACTTAAACCCATTTAATTGCTTTCCAATTTTCTTACCATTTTTGGCTCAGAACCCGGAAGTGATCAATCAAAATTGCTAGGAGACAGGGAAAACAAGGGGAAGGATGCTGATCTGTACTGCCTAATACCTATTAGTGGTTGTGATCATCATTCTGGTGACTCTCTTTAAAGTTCAGTTAGAAAAGTCGAAAACGTTTATTGAAGATATGGTATTCATCTTTGAACGTTAGGATATTTAGGACTTTGTACGTTGAATGGTAACTTTATTGGGAAGCTTGGTCCTTGCATCATCATACAGATGGAACACCAATTAAATGTTCACAGCTTTGAGGCAATGCTTAATTTATTATGCTTCAAGCCATCTTGGAACTGA
Organism: Oophaga sylvatica; assembly: GCA_033576555.1. Classification (NCBI taxonomy): domain Eukaryota; kingdom Metazoa; phylum Chordata; class Amphibia; order Anura; family Dendrobatidae; genus Oophaga; species Oophaga sylvatica. The sequence continues at coordinate 155,063,485 of JARQOD010000005.1, read as the reverse complement.
CGTTTTAATTATAATTTGCAGAGCACAGAACTTAAGAATGTGTATCAGGAAAATGAACTTTTGTTTAAATAAGGCTTTGTGTAAGTGTGTATTTTTAATATATTACCAAGGTTTATTTAGTTTCATTCAAAATTCTTTATTAGAAAATTAAGGGTAATGTTTCAATTCACATTGACAATTGGATTATTTTTTGATTTATTATCACATTTAAACAGCCGATTTAAAGCTTTTACTATCAGTTACAGTGACAGGTAACACTGTATACTCAAGAGATACATCAGGATCCACCATCAAAATTTTCATTGATTACAGCTTAACGGTACTCCCTTCTCTTCAATTTGACCTTGTCACACAACATTAAATCTCATTCATTGTGGCTAATGTACATGTGATTAGACTGAAGATAGTTACAACTAATAAAGACCATTGACATATGAAAATTCAAGCTTTTTTTTTTAAATTTTAATAAACTTTGTGATTGGAAACAAAAACATTGAAAACTTTTTTTTTTTTTTTTATAAAATCATTTATAAAACCCTGATTTTAACAGTTTTCTGTGGAAGCTTTAGTTACTTACTGTGTGTATCGTTTCCATTAAGAAACCTCATTCATATGTATTTGCAATCTCTTCTATTTGCTGTATTGTTACTTCAGACTGAACATTAGGCTGTCCAATTTTTGTTGCTCGTTATAAATCAAACTCCTCAAATATAATGGGTCAACGCTTTGTAAACTTGTAAATGTCAGCCTGGTATGTGGCATAATGAGCATTTCAGCGTTGCGATCTTTAGCATAAAACTCAAAGCCATCTTGGGTAAATAGTAAACGTTTTGAAAATCTTTTAAAACCAAGAGCTATGTTTGTTAAACAGCCACACTTTTAAAGAAAGTTGTATGAGATATGCTTGATTGTGAAGGAAGGGATAAGTATGGATAACCAAAAGTCTTGAGGAATGCATGTACACAGCAACCGCATTCAGCTTGCAATCACATGTTTAGTGGCCAGATCCTTCAGGACCATTTTAGGTCACAACAAAGAGTTAATAGTGGAATTTTGAAATGGAATTCCAGACAACCTCCTAGTGTCATATGTTAGCTGATCAGGCCTGACAAAGATGAAGTGGGAAGCGTGGTTTTTAAGTACGGTATATTGAGCCAATGAAGGATCAGAAAAAAAGGGGACGCCATGAAAGTGAAGTTTGCTTTTAATTTTTTTTACTTTTGTAAGCAGAATTTGAGGCTTTTTGCTTTTTAGTAGTTGCTTATATGTTAATGCATATATGCATACAAATCCATGTATTTAAAGGGGTTGTTTAGACATCTCATATGGTAACCTATCCTCGGGGTAGGTCCTACATATCAGAATGGTGGAGGTTTTACAGCAGACACCTCCGCCAATCAGTCGTTACCTGACACTATTCAACTCCGTTGTATAAAACCAAGCTGCAATGACTACATTCTATATAAAAAGAAAACACAGCAGCACTCTGTAAAAGGGCCAAGATATATGAAAACACTGGAAGTATTAAATCTAAGCTGTGTTGTTACTCAATAAGATGTACTTACAAAAATTCAAAGTTCTTAGCGTATAAATTAGCCAATTTGTGTATGCCCACCAGCCACGGTAAGGTGACATTTTTCTGTCTGACACTTTTTGACTGCCTCCTGTCTGACTTTCCACCCCTGCCAATAATTGTAGGCGTTTTATCCCCAGAGTGGCATGTTCAGTAGGATAGGACCCATCAGAGAAGTGTCACCTTGCCATGGTTGATGAGCATACATGAATTGGCCAATTTAAGCACGAAGAACCTTGAGTTTTTGTAAGTACATCTTATTGAGTAAAAACACAGCTTAGATTTAATGCTTCCAGTGTTTTCATATATCTTGGCCCTTACGTAGTTCTACTGTGTTTTATTTTTAAATATCATACAATGGTACATAATGGAAATTATTTTCTACTGACCAGATTAACAACTTCCTTGATATAATGCAATGACTGGCAACTAAGACTGATGTTTTCTGATTTGATTAATTTTGAATGCATGGGGTAAGGTGATGACCATGCTCACAGCTGGTGTTTTACAGGATCTACAACTTGTATAGATGTACCGTAATTGGGGAGTGAGTTTTTCATGTGAAAACTAAGTAATGACAATACAGAACATGAATCTAATAGAATGTTATTTGTTGGGAACCCTAAATCACTATGCACAAAATTGTAGTGAAATATTAGGTCCTGCTCTGTATAGGTCAATTAAAGTATTGCCAGATGAAGCAGTTGCTAGCCATGAGTCATGAGGAAATAGCTAGATTTTGAGCTGTTGGTGGACACTTTACTGAAACTCTATCTCATGTAGATGCAGCTCTAGATTGTGGATAGTAAAATTCCATCAGGTGGAATCCTCCTTCTTTCTTCAATCTGGTCACTATGCACTACATTTTGGAGGGTCTCCCTGGTCTTCAGCCATGGATCTGAGAACAATCTGTGGAGTAGGTGCTGATGGGAAATAAACAAAAAAGCTGGGAACAGAATCTGAGAACCCGATGAAAGAAGAGAATCAGATCTGAAAATGTAGTTGGCAATAGCAGGGAAAAAGTCCTGGAGGTCAGGCACCTTAAACGGACAGATGCTTGAGAAAAGCTCATTTGAGCTGAATATCGCATAGGTGAATAAAATATTCATTTCACTGGATGTGCTGCCTCACTCTTCTTTTTTTTTTTTTTTAATGGACATAGTGTTCAAGTAGTCCGAAGTCAAAGCAGACTAGGTATCCAGAGTGGGTTAGTCCAAAAAGAAATGCTCAAAGGGAAAGCTGGGTTAGGACACCAGTATAACAATCAAGTAAACGCATCAGCATAGAGTAGGACCACTATTGGTAGCTCAGTGTGATAGACATAACAAAGTAAAATAGGGTGCCGAATAACACCCTGCTTTTGATCTGCTGACTTGCCTCCTAATGTGCTCGTCACTAGGACACTGGTCAGTGGGGCTGCCACTAATTCAAGCTGGAAGGCCACGCGTATTGTCCATGTGCCGCCCATTGACTCCGTGTCAGAGTTACATGGACCAAAGTGAAGTTCCCTAGCAGAGAGGGTCAGAGGTTGGCTAGTTGAATTTATGACATTTTTTTTTAATAGGATGTCCGTTGAAGGCCTGTTTTTTAATGGAAACTGACTCAACTTCTCCAAACCTTGGTGATCAGCTGGCATTACTAAATGGGCAGTATCAGAACTTCACTGGATGCTCAAAGGCATACCCAATTTGAAATAGATCATGCGTAAATGCTTTTTATTAAAGCCAACTTTATGCCCTAGTATTGGACTATTAAAAAGCTATGCACACATAACCTGCACCTACCAAAAGCACCCACATTTCTACACCTTCTAGTGATGTCCCTGTAAGTATTGCCACCTTCACTATACAAATGTTGGAGGGAGGCTTACTAGATTCTTGAAAATGTCCTTCTATATTTTATGATTTAAGATGTTCTTAATGCAAGTGTTCCTATCTGTGTAATACTTTGTTTCTCTGACATAATTTGATAAGGTAAAGTATATTACACCAGTCTGGTTTTTCATGGATCTGTAGACGCCTTAAAATGTAATTTCTAGCAAATAAAAGTCCTTCAAAGCGAGCAGCTATTTAATTTAATTAGGAGTAATGATGAATTAATAAATTTTTATTATTTATACAAAACACAACTATTAAAAATCAATCAGATATAATTATTAAAGTACGAAAAACCAAGGGAGAAGGCAGCATCAAGATCTCCAATCAAGTAAGTCTCATGTCGTAACAATTCAAATAAATTTGTGCATCAATATATACATGTGATCACAATTAATCCCAGATTTTCATATATGCATGTACACAAATAATGGTTGAGTAAAATCTATTTAAGGTGCATAGTGCATCAAGTAAATCCAATATGTACAGCCATATATCATTCAATAATGACAGTCACAGTATATAATCGAGAACTGAACAATGCCTAGAGTGGCTCTGTCAAAAACATCTATCTCACAGAAACCACTAAAAAAAGCCAGTTATACTGACCACTAATTATAGTAGCTACTGTGGTAGATAGTCAGACTAAATGTAATATGCCATAAATTGCATATAGTAAACCACATATGATCAATTTGTCCAAAGTTGGGGTCCATAATTATACAGAGCACATGTGGGTGAAACTAAGTATGCTATAAGGAGGCAGCCTGAGATAGATTGAATTACAGCCACAGTGGTTAACAATGCCATAGAGTGACATAAGGATCGCAGAGTGAAGGAGATAAACACATCAAGACTTACTGGAATGGAGCTGCAGGACCCCTACGCGCGTTTCGCTGTGTAGCTTCCTCGGGATACTTAGTTTCACCCACATGTGCTCTGTATAATTATGTACCCCAACTTTGGACAAATTGATCATATGTGGTTTACTATATGCAATTTATGGCATATTACATTTAGTCTGACTATCTACCACAGTAGCTACTATAATTAGTGGTCAGTATAACTGGCTTTTTTTAGTGGTTTTTGTGAGATAGATGTTTTTGACAGAGCCACTCTAGGCATTGTTCAGTTCTCGATTATATACTGTGACTGTCATTATTGAATGATATATGGCTGTACATATTGGATTTACTTGATGCACTATGCACCTTAAATAGATTTTACTCAACCATTATTTGTGTACATGCATATATGAAAATCTGGGATTAATTGTGATCACATGTATATATTGATGCAGAAATTTATTTGAATTGTTACGACATGAGACTTACTTGATTGGAGATCTTGATGCTGCCTTCTCCCTTGGTTTTTTGTACTTTAATAATTATATCTGATTGATTTTTAATAGTTGTGTTTTGTATAAATAATAAAAATTTATTAATTCATCATTACTCCTAGTCCATTTTTTGGTTTTTTTTTGTCTAAATATATGGATGAGTATATTTCTATTTTGCCTTTTTTTTTATTGGGATATATTTAATTTAATTATAGTATAGATTTCTGTACAATGTCAAAATATTGAAGCAATATAGAATACTACTATGTGACGTGGAACCAGTAGTATTGTACTTTAGATGCTACTTTTGTACGGAGTTGTTGCCATAGAAAAGCATTTAGGCAAAGATTACATGTCGCGCAACAGCAATGATCAGACAAGTTGGCTGTGACTATTTTATAGCTGTGATTATGCTATAAAACAAAGGCCAAATCGCAGAGAAGTCACAGTCACATGCGCCTTACCTTGAAGTCTACGACAAGCGAGTCACTTTCAATCTGCGGCTATAAATCCAACACATTTACAAATATTTGCAAATGCGTTGCAGGTTGTCACAGGTCACGTTGCGACACTGTGGAATATTATTAGATGTGACCTTTACAATTTCAATGTCGTGCAACACACGTCGCCGTGTAGCTGTAGCCTAAGTTGTGTGATTTGTACAACCGTCACACTCTAAGAGAAAGGAATGGGAAGCAGAAGCATTGCACAATTGTGATGCTTTAATTTCTAATGACTTGCAACTCAATGTGAGAAAAAATGTACACTACAATGTGATTGTGCCTCATGAGGTTAAAAATTGGTGTCGACAGACAGAGTGAATTTGTTTTTTACTTTATTTTAGGTCCTGCAGAGGTTCCGATGATGTCTCCGAATGGTTCCATCCCACCAATACACGTACCTCCAGGTTACATTTCACAGGTATATTCAGTCATTCTCAGATGCCCTTATACAGTATATTGGGTTCTCATTTAAACAGCGTGTTCCATTTTTTGTATACCCATGGATTGTAAAAATAAAACATTTATGCATATTTGGAGCTATACCATAGCCTTTTTTTTGCCTTTTCACTCCCTCCCTCCATAAAATAATGTATACTTTTTCGTTCTCTGTTATTTAGAATGGGAGACATTCTGCAACGTAAAGCAGTATGTTTTGACATGTCTAAAATGTACACCTTTTTAATAAACTCAGAGAAAAAAAAACGCATAAAAACCCGCCAACAACCCAGAAAATAACTTTATGGATTTTCGCTATTGTGTGTTGAGGGCCTTTAGTGTTTGGCAATTTAAATATATATATTTTTTAAATGTACCTAGTGTTAGAAACAAAAAAGTTAAAACTCTTTTGGGCCATTGTAGGTGTATGTTTGATGTAGTGCAACCAAAAATGTTGGCTATATCTGACATTCGTGCGTCATCAGTGTGACACTTTACAGCGTGTGGGGGAAAAAGCAGTAGAGTTCTCGTTGTTCCCAGGCGCCGGGTGCTGAAGACCACTCGGATCACTGTTGCCTGGTTTTCCTGTGCTGGTTTTCCTGTGCTCAGCACAACCAGGTGACAATGATGGGAGTTGTATTCAGCACTCACTGTGTACATTGTGAATAAAATAATATATTTAAATAAAAACTGGCGAGGGCTCCCGCATAATTTTCAGAACCTGCAGAGTGAAAGCTCATGGCACTGTGGACTAATGTTACTAATCTGGGAAAGGGGCAGTATCCCAAAATGTTCCCAGGCTATTAACACTGGGTCCCTCTATAAATTCTAACCAGCAAAGGCTAAACAAACAGCTCCTCTATTTAAGTATATTGCCGTCCTTTGTTACATAGTGCCCTCTCTTGTTATTTACAGCACTATCCCTTGCATATCGGATTATATAGATCCCTGTCTTTATTACATACTGTCCTCTCTTGTTAGATATATAATGCAATGACTGCTGATGGAGCATGGGAAAGCTGCTTTTCTGATGGAAGCAGTTGATGGACTGGTTTTCTGGACAGATACTGCCCCATCAGCATTTTACATCTAACACAGAGGATTGTGTAATAGAGAGGGTGCTGTGGTTGACAAAAATAACGAGATACGCTATATAAGGGATATTGCTATATATAGCAAGGCATAGTACTATGTAATAATGGGATAGCATGTACATAACATCAGAGGATGCTACATGATTAGGGACCGGCCCATACATAACTAGAGAGGATAGTATGCTCCAGTAACAATGTCCCAATCCCGGTCCCCCTCATGGCAATATGTGCCCCATCCCGGTCCCACTCCTGGCATAATGTGCCCCATCCTGGTTCCCCTCCTGGCATAATGTGCCCCATCCCGGTCCCCCTCCTGGCATAATGTGCCCCATCCCGGTCCCCCTCCTGGCATAATGTGCCCCATCCCGGTCCCCCTCCTGGCATAATGTGCCCCATCCTGGTTCCCCTCCTGGCATAATGTGCCCCATCCCGGTCCCCCTCCTGGCATAATGTGCCCCATCCCGGTCCCCCTCCTGGCATAATGTGCCCCATCCCAGTCCCCCTCCTGGCATAATGTGCCCCATCCCGGTCCCCCTCCTGGCATAATGTGCCCCATCCCGGTCCCCCTCCTGGCATAATGTGCCCCATCCCGGTCCCCCTCCTGGCATAATGTGCCCCATCCCAGTCCACCTCCTGGCATAATGTGCCCTATCCCGGTTCCCCTTCTGGCAAATTGTGCTCCATACTTTTATATTTGCCCTATCCTGCTATAATGTGCTCTGTTTAAAAAAAAATACATATACAGTATATTACTCACCTTCCACACGCTTCCATGCCGCACTGTGTCATCTTTTACAGCTAGCGCAGGAGCTGGCAGCTGACTTTGGCATCCTCGTCATGGTTCATGATGTCACTGCCATGCGCCTCCAGTCGTGGGCACGGCGATGTCAGCTGCCAGCTTCTGATTGGCCGGCTGCGTCTGCGACCCCTGCAGGTTTCCTGCGCCGCAATACATTTCAGCTGAACGTTTGTCCTCTAAATCACATCAAGCTGAAATAGTTGCTGGTGTTGGCGGGCCCCCCTCCACCTCTGGGCCCCGGTACACCCGCACAGGCGATATGTCCGCCCCTGAATTTATTATCTCCAGCAGCCTCTAAACTGGCTCTGATTCACTGACCGTGTGTCCCTCCTCCCCCCTTCTTGCTCCCTGCAAATAAAAATGTGGCTAGGAGAATTCTACAAATATTTATTGATATATTTTCCTTGATTGCGATTTGTTCTTCCATTTTGTAAATAATTATTTATTGATGGTAATAGCATGAATTATTGGTAATGGGTATCGTTTTCTGAGTAAAAACTAGAAAAGTGGCCATATTACTCATAGCAGCCAATAAAAGTATATTTACATGTGGCAGATTTATCGCAGAACATTTTCTGTCCTATTCACCTTTATGGGGCTTGTAATCCATGCACAATTCTGCATGTGCCCAATATTGATAAATTAGATAGTGAAAATGTATCTCCACTTATAGTGCAGGACTCCGGAGTATATCATTTTCCTATTTCGCTTGGACCGCCTGGAGTCTGTGCTGCAGGGTGCAGTAAGCTGGGTGGCGTCAGGGGGCTGCTAGGCTTCTGTCGTCTTCAGTGCAGGAGAGCGCACTGTCCGAGCCTGTATCGCTTGCTCCCGCACTGACGACTGCTACTAGCCGCAGGAGCAGGCCGCTGTCTAGTTTGGTGCAGCCCGCAGCAGAGACTTTGGCCAGCCCGTGCTGTGGGTTAAAAGCAAAATCGTCTAATAGAGTAATTTAGCTATAACCATTATCCTGCAAAGGCCTGCTCTACAATAATTTTTTTCTTTTCAAAGTGGACTAAAAGAAATTTTTTTGCCAAAGTAGATCTTGCATTAAATTGTTGTATTCTATGTAACGCACTAGAAGCTTAGAAAAGCCAGGATTACACAAAGGGTTTCTTCTGTGGAAATCAGTCAGCATTTCGATTCCATTGTCTCCTTTGTTTATTTGCCATAATACTTTATATATTTTTTTATTTTTCAGGTGATAGAAGACAGCACAGGAGTTCGGCGTGTAGTTGTTACTCCACAGTCTCCGGATTGTTACCCTCCCAGTTATCCATCCGCCATTTCCCCAACTCACCATTTACCGCCGTACCTTGCGCATCATCCACATTTCTTACACAATTCTCACACCCCATTTTACCCGCCAGTCACCGGGCCAGGAGAAATTCCACCACAGTTCTTCCCACATCATCTCCCACCCACAATATATGGAGAACAAGGTACAGTGTGGGATACCCTGTCTTACTGTATCTATATGTGTGTATGTTCTTGTATGCTTTTGAGCAATAATTATGACAGTAAGTTTATCACTGTGTTTAAGGACCTTTATTTAATTTGGTTACACACATTGACTTAACACCCTTCGTGATTTTATCTATTTGATGATGTCTGTACTGTAAGTTCCACTACTTTAAATGTTTGTTTTTTTTTGTTCATATTATTACTTTTAAAGCACCAGTCCAGCATCTTTTTTATTTTACCACTGGAGTGGTGCTACTAATCTAAATTTTCTGACCCTATTCTCATACTTATTCAACTTTTATCGGTGCTGCTCCAGGCAGTCTCCAGCAGTTTGACCTGCGGGATCTCTCCATTGTTTGCTGGGTGAGCCGGAGGTCACTACTCATTGTAAGTCTGAGAGCCGGAACGAGGCCAGAACGAGCCTCCCATAGACTTACATTGGGAGCTTATGACCGTTACCTCTGACTTCCGATCAGTCAATAAATTGCGGTCATAGGTTGGCGGATCAGGACTTGAGTGGCGCCCATTATAGCTGAAGATGGCAACTGGTGAGTATAATTCGAGGGTCAGGAAACTTAGATTAGTGGCAGCACTCCATCGCTGAAATAAAAAAAACCTGCTGGAGTGGTGCTGTAATGAAAATTTTGTTTTAAGCAGAACTACATCCCTAAAAGTAGTTTAAAGCTGCTGTGAATGGATAAACATTGAAAGGCTGTACCACTCCTGATAGCAACACTGGTCATTCATTCTGATGATTTACAGGATAGACAGTCAGTGTTTTTGGGCCTAGAAAATCAAAAAGAATATTCTAATTATGTTGAATAAAAAAAAATCATGGCAACTTCTAAACACCAACTAATTTAACCAGCTTTCAATAATCAGAAGTTCTCTTTAATGGGTTGTGCACTACACGGACAATCCCTTCTCAATTGCCATATTTCCCCATATATAATAACAATAGCTTATACTTGCCCCTGGTGCAGGCGATGTTCCAGCGATGTCGGCGCCTGGTCTTCCAGGGCTTGAGTGACGTTATGTCACGCAAGCCCAAAAGTCAGTTAGTGCCCGCTTCACTCTCACTTCCTTCAGACGTAACTGACATTCGGAAGAGGTTAAGAGTAGCAGCAGTTCTCAATTATTCCTGCTGTCAGTTTTCAAGATATGCAGACCAGGTGCAAACCTTGTTGGAATGGCGGTGACTCCAGAAGTGAGTATGTTATTTGACACAGGACCCTATAGCAATTGAGAAGGGTTGTTCAAGTAGTGGACAACCCCTTTAACTATACTGTAAAAGTTGAAATTGAATTGTTTATGTTGTGTCCTTCTGCCTTTTGCCATGTTGCTTTTCTGAAAATATTAATGGGTTCTCCAGGAGTTTGATATTGATACAATTGAATGAAAGATCACAAATGATCCCTAAGCCCGGCTGTGGTTTTTTGGACCTTAACTTGTATTACTGCATAAGTGATGGCACGTAACATGTGATTAATATCTTATAGCACTCCCTGTTTCTCTGTGTTCAGAAATTATACCACTGTTTGGGATGTCCAGTTACATCACTCGAGAAGACCAGTATTGCAAACCTCAACACAAAAAGCTCAAACAGATCGACAGACAAAACCGGTTGAACAGTCCTCCATCCACATTATACAAGAACCATTCGGGAAATTGTACAACTATGTATAATGGAAATGGCAAAGCACACAATGGAGCCGGGTGTGGAGGAATGGGCAGTGTCGCAGGACTTAAAAAAAACGAACGCAGGGCGCGGAGCAGTCCAAAGTCAAATGAGCAAGACACACAAGGTATGTATGTATGTGTGTCTTGTATGTATTTCCACTGGTATCCGAATACCATGTGTATGATTCATGTGCCATAACGGAGCCATGTACAGGTGATTCTCACAAAGTTAGAAAATCATCAAAAAGTTAATTTATTTCAGTTCTTCAATACAAAGAGTGAATCTCATATATTATATAGAGTCATTACAAACAGAGTGATCTACTGCAAGTGTTTATTTCTGTTAATGTTGATGATTTTGGTTTACAGCTAATGAAAACCCAAAAGTCATTATCTCGGTAAATTAGAATAATTAACAAAAAACACCTGTAAATGCTTCCTAAGCGTTTAAAAAGGTCCCTTAGTCTGTTTCAATAGGCTCCACAATCATGGGGAAGACTGCTGGTTTGACAGATGTCCAGAAGGCAGTCATTGACAACCTCCACAAGGAGGGTAAGCCACAAAAGGTCATTGCTAAAGAAGCTGGCTGTTCACAGAGTGCTATATCCAAGTATATTAATGGAAAGTTGAGTGGAAGGAAAAAGTGTGGTAAAAAAAGGTGCAAAAGCAACTGGGATAACTAGAAACATTGAAAGGATTGTTAAGAAAAGGTCATTCAAAAATTTTGGGGAGATTGACAAGGAGTGGACTGCTGCTGGTGTCATTGCTTCAAGAGAAACCACACACAGACGAATCCAGGACATGGGCTACAAGTGTCGCATTCCTTGTGTCAAGCCACTCATGCCCAAAAGACAACGCCAGAAGCTTCTTACCTGGGCCAAGGAGAAAAAGAACTGGACTGTTGCTCAGTGGTCCAAGGTGTTGTTTTCAGATGAAAGTAAATTTTGCATTTCATTTGGAAATCAAGGTCCCAGAGTCTGGAGGAAGAGTGGAGAGGCCATAATCCAAGCTGCTTGAGGTCTGGTGTGAAGTTTCCACAATCAGTGATGGTTTGGGGAGCCATGTCATCTGCTGGGGTAGGTCGACTGTGTTTTATCAAGACCAAAGTCAACGCGGCCATCTACCAGGAAATTTTAGAGCACTTCATGCTTCCCTCTTCCGACAAACTTTTTGGAGATGGAAATGTCATTCTCCAGCAGGACTTGGCACCTGTCCACACTGCCAAAAGTGCCAATACCCGGTTAAAAAACAACAGTATCACTGTGCTTGATTGGCCAGCAAACTTGCCTGACCTTAACCCCATAGAGAATCTATGGGGTATTGTAAAGAGGCAGATGAGAGACACCAGACCCAACAATGCAAAAGAGCTGAAGGCTGCTAACAAAGCAACCTGGGCTTCCATAACACCTCAGCAGTGCCACAGGCTGATCGCCTCCATGTCACGCCGCATTGATGCAGTAATGGATGCAAAAGGAGCCCCGACCAAGTATTGAGTGCATTTACTGAATATACATTTCAGTAGGCCAACATTTCGGATTTTAAAATCATTTTTCAAGTTGGTGTTATAAAGTATTCTAATTTACTGAGATAATGACTTGTGGATTTTCATTGGCTGTAAGCCATAATCATCAACATTAACAGAAATAAACACTTGAAATAGATCACTCTGTGTGTAATGACTCTATATAATATTAATTTCACTTTTTATATTGAAGAACTGAAATAAATTCACTTTTTGATGATATTTTGATTTTGTGAGAAGCTCTTCTAAGTCACAGGAAATGTCCTGGTATCTGCACATTTATTCACACTGCATACAAAGTATCCCAAATATGCAGACATTTTCTGTTTTAATAAGAATTATTATTGGAACCCTTTTTTTTCCCCTTCCGTAATGATTGCCCGTATTTTGAGCTGCTTACACCCCGGTGTAGGATATGTCATGCTGTTTTGAAAATGAAAGTTTCCTATGGTATATTAAATGACAGGAAGTGATTTTTTTCTTCATGCTGCATTCTCTAAATAATCTATGATTTACTTTTCTGTTGCATTTTTCTTCATGAGATTGTGCTCTTGTTTCTGGTTAGTGTGCTCCTACCGTTACTGCAGTGTCCTCTAAGAAGCAATACATACCTGCGGCCCACACGTTCCTTGCAGTGCTACCTGCTGCTGTAAGCTGTGCGCTGATGTGAGGGAAAGCATAGTAAATGTTTCAGAATGCCTTGTGCAGAGGTCTATACCAAATGACCCTAAAATTTCCAAACTACTTATATTATGAAGGGAGAATTGAGACCTCCTTGAATCAATGAATTAGAACGTCGTCCTGCAATAGGATGCCACAGATTTAATTAGTCCATGAAATTCCCTCCCTCCAAAATATTCCACAATAAAAAGTGGTATTATCGAAAAGTTGAAACCTATTGGAACCACAGCTACTTGGCTGCAAAGTGACAGATTATTTAACGTTACAAAATGGGGTTGTAAAGTGCTGAGACACATAGTGCATAAAAGCTGCCAACACTTTGATAACATTGGCACAAAAAATGCGCACAGGTAGCTTGCATTTCCATTTCTTACGTGCATGCAAGCTTTACATCACCAAGCACAATGCCAGACATCGATGGAGTGGTGTAAAGCTACCGCCCCTAGAGCATAGAAGACGTTTTTTGTGGAGTGATGAATTTTATTTTTTCTGTCTGGCAGTCTGATGGACTAGTGTGGTTTTTGGTTAATGCAAGGCTTTAAAGCATTGTGCCAACCTTAAAGTTTTAGTGTCGGTGGGATAATGCCATGAGGTTTGATTTCACGGATTGGTCTAGGCCTCTTGTTTCCATTGATGGGAAATCTTAAAGACAATCTGTCTGCAAGTTTTTGCTAATTAATCTGAGAGCAGCATAATAAAGGCGCAGAGAACCAGAAACCAGGGATGTGTAACTTGCTCTGAAGCTTGCTGTAATTTCAATATAATCAGTGTTTTATGAGCAGGTGATGATCACTGCCGGACTAGATGTCACATGCAGACCAGTCAGACATTATAATCTGTGTAACCAGCCCACACCACTGATTGGCAGCTTGCTGATAATGTACAGTGTACACAGGAAGTAGCCAATCACGGGTGTCAGCGAGGTTATAAACAGGTCTACTGTCATAGCACTGCTACATCTACAGCAGAGAAAACTGGGATTCTATCAAAATTATGACAAACAGACCAGTAATTGATATATCACTGGAATCAGGGTCTCTGCAACTACATCATGCAGCACTCATATTTCGTAGCAAAAACCTGCTGACAGATTCTCTCTAATGCTGAAGCATAACAATACATTTTGGACAATCTTCCAATTTTGTGGGAACAGTTTTGGGGAAGAACTTTTTGCTTTCTAGCACATCTGTGCTCCAGGGCGCAAATCCAGATCCATGAAGACATGATTGTTTGGTGAGTTTAGAAGAACTTGACTGTCCACGCAGATCTCTGACCTCAACCACATCCAGCATCTTTTAGGATGAAGTAAAATAGAGATTATGAAACAGGACCTCACATCCGGTCTCTGACCTCATATATGTGCTTCTAGATTAACCACTTGACGACCACCAATGTGCCTTTTAACGGCAGCAATTAAACGTACTTATTCCTCTGCGCTGCTTTTTAACGGCGCTGAGAAATAAGGTGATGGCACCACCCAGCGTCGGAAAATCTCTGAGACCGCGGAGAACATGATTCGGGTCGGTTTTTACCAATCCAAGTGTTGCGATCACAGTTATTGACGGAATAAAGGTGACCGCAAAAAAAAATCAGGTTTCCTATTTACTTCTCTCTCCTGATATGATCTAGATCTGCTGACTGGCACCCTTCAACAATAGGAGATTTATGCTATTGGTTCATTTTGATCACTGTGCTAGATTCTATCATAGTGATCAAATTAAAAATAGTAAATCAAACCCCCCCTTTATCACCCCCTTAGTTAGGTAAAAATAATAAATAAAAAAAAAATATTTTTTTTTCGTTAGGGATAGGGTTTTGGTTGGAGTTATAGTTGGGGTTAATCCTAGGGTTAGAGTTGGGGCTAGGGTTAGAGTTGGGGCTAGGGTTAGAGTTGGGGCTAGGGTTAGAGTTGGGGCTAGGGTTAGAGTTGGGGCTAGGGTTGGAGTTGGGGCTAGGGTTGGGCCAGAGCTAGGGCTAGGGTTAGAGTTAGGGCTAGGTTTATGGTTGGGGTTATAGTTGGGGTTATAGCTAGGATTAGGGTTGGGGCTAGGTTTGGGGTTATGGCAAGTGTTATGGTTAGGGTTAGAGTTGGGGCTAGGGTTAGAGTTGGGGCTGGGGTTAGAGTTGGGGCTGGGGTTAGAGTTGGGGCTGGGTTAGAGTTGGGTGCTGGGGTTAGAGTTGGGCTGGGGTTAGAGTTGGGGCTGGGTTAGAGTTGGGGCTGGGGTTAGAGTTGGGTGGGGTTAGAGTTGTGGCTAGGGTTAGAGTTGTGGCTAGGGTTGGGGCCAGAGCTAGTTCTAGGGTTAGAGCTAATGTTAGGGTTAGAGCTAGGGCTAGGTTTATGGTTGGGGTTATAGTTGGGGTTATAGCTAGAGTTAGGGATGGGACTAGGTTTGGGTTTATAGCAAGTGTTAGGGTTGGGCTAGGGTTAGAGTTGGGGCTAGGGTTAGAGTTGGGGCTGGGTTAGAGTTGGGGTTAGGATTGGGGCCAGAGCTAGGGTTAGGCTTAGAGCTAGGGCTAGGTTTATGGTTGGGGTTATAGCTACGATTAGGGTTGGGGCTAGGTTTGGGGTTATAGCAAGTGTTGGGGTTGGGGCTAGGGTTACAGTTGTGGCTAGGGTTATAGTTGGGACTAGGGTTAGATTTGGGGCTAGGGTTAAGTTTATGGTTGAGGTTATAGTTGGGGGTTAGTGTTGGGACTAGGGTTAGAGTTGGAATTGGGGAAAGGTTAGGGTTGAGATTAGGGTTATGGGTTTGCGCCCAAACAGTGGCTTTCCCCCACATGTAGGATATTGTGGTACTCAGGAGAAATTGCATAACTGATACCCTTGTGAAAATAAAAAAGTTTTGTTGCAAATTAAATTTTTTGTGAAAAAAGTAAAATATTCATTTTTTTTCCTTCCACAATGCTTTAGTTCTTGTGAAGCACCTGTAGGGTTAATAAACTTCTTGAACGTGGTTTTGAACACCTTGAGGGGTGCAGTTTGTAGAATGGTGTCTCTTTTGGGTATTTTCTGTTATATTGTCCCACAAACTCACTTCAAATGTGAGGTGGTCCCTAAAAAAATGATTTTGTGAATTTTGTTGGAAAAATGAGAAATTGCTGGTCAACTTACGATAACTTCCTAACAGAAAAAAATTGTTTCCAAAATTTTGCTGATGTAAAGTAGACATGTGGGAAATGTTATTTATTATTTTGTGCGATATAACTCTCTGATTTAAGAGCACAAAAATTTAAATTTTGAACATTGCAAAATTTTCAGATTTTGCCAGGTTTCCGTTTTTTTCATACATAAACGCAAGTCATATAGAAGAAATTATACCACTAACATGAAGTACAATATGTCACAAAAAAACAGTCTCAGAATCGGTGGGATCCGTTGAAGTGTTCCAGAGTTATTACCTCATAAAGTGACAGTGGTCAGAATTGTAAAAATTGGCCCGGTCACTAAGTACCAAATTGGCTGTCACTAAGGGATTAATGGGCAACAATTCCCACAGATAATCGCTCAAATTTTGTAGAACGCTTTCATAGATGAGTGGAAGCTTTTATAGCCGATATCCATATTAATACTTATGGATTTAGAATGGCATGCTATAAAATCCCAATATTTTCATGGCTGTATAGTAGTAATGCTTCTATGGTTTGGTTTATGTTATTAAATATTGAGCATTTTGTATTTGAAGCATAAAACACTCCAGAGAGATTCATGTTGGTGAAAAATCAGAATTCAATACAAGTAATCCAATCTCTGTGATTTTATACTGCTACCCAATGTTACGTTTTGTCAGGGCTTGGGAGTCCTGTAGAGATTAGATGGTCTGTAATCTGCAGATATTTTGACAAATAAGTACTGTCTATGGCCAACATTGGAGTCGGGCACTTTTTTTTTCTTTGTAATTAGATGTACTCCTACTTGGACTCCTTAATTCCATTTTCACGGAGACCTTTCTATGTATAAGACAAGTGCAGTATTTCGGAGTAGATGTGGCACTTGTATAGCATGCAAATGAATGAAATTTGCTTTTAAAAGCAGTTTCTATACTAACATTCTTGTGTTTGATCTGCTCTTTTCCAAATATTCTTTCATTCTTCTCTACTTGCCAAGTGTACATATCTCTCCATATACAAGTTGTTGCTTGTGAGTAAAGATTCTTCTTCTCCACCTAGTGAAAGGAATAGAGCATGTGGAGCCCACAATGAGAATGTGCATATAAAAGAGATGGAATTCTTTTTCACTTGATACATGAGGATCTAAGGCCCCTTTCACACATCAGTTTTTTGCTATCAGTCTCAATCCGTCGAATTTTGAAAAAACGGATCTGGCGACTGATGCCGACTGATCCGTTTTTTCCTCATTGACTTGTATTAGCGACGGATGGCCTCACGTGTCAGCCTTCGTTAACCGGATCCATCGAAAATTTTGTCCGGCGGCCAGAGTCAACGGACAGAGGAACGTTTTTTGTGTACGTCAAAAAACGGACAGCGACGGATCCGTCGCCGTCCATTGTTTGCTACAATGGAAGCCTATGGGCGCCGGATCCGAATCGGGCAACTGATTCCGTTTTTTTGACTGAGCATGCTCGGATCCAATTATCGATTGGTTCCTCTTTAGGCTATTAATTTTGGCCCTCAGTCACCGGCTTGCCCTCTTTGGCGGAGAAAATTGCGCGTCGATCCTTCGAGCCAACGGATTGTGACTGATGTGTGAAAGGGGGCCTAAGACAATTAAAAAATAAAGTAGTAATAAAAATTCTAGGCTAATAGGAATGTTCTGTTTTGTTAGCTTGGGTTATTAGTCCGTTATCGCCTATTTCTCACATATTGCTGGGAGTCTGACCGTTGGAATCCCCATTGATCACAAGATCGACGCTCTGTAGATCCCATTTCGAATGGAACAGACGTGAAGTATGAAAAGCAAAGCAAGACTCCATTGTGCAGCAGGCCATAATTCTGTTTAGTTTATAAATGGAGGTCAAGTATGCGTACTGCCGCTTCATTCACCGTCTGTGGCCCAGCCTGAGAAACGCGAGTACTGTACTCGGAGGCAGTCCCATGGAGGATGAATGAAGCGAGGTGTGCATGTTTGTTATTGAGATCAGTGGAGGTTCCAGCAATTGGACCCTGGCGATCAGTAAATCATTCCCATACTATGAATAGGGGATATACACAACCTAGAAATAAGAGGTGGACAAGCAATGCTGACATCACTTCCAGTGATTCTATAAATGTGTGGATGTGACAACCTGTAATTCATAAGAGAAATCATTCGGGGTGAAGTATGGTGGCTTTTCACAATCTGAGATCAAAATGTCCCTCAGTTAATCTAATGAACGCTGGCTTAGTAATAGTGAATCATGTATTTTGGATTTGGCAGTTTTACCTTTTGACTCAACTTAATTAAGAGTAGACAGTGTTCCTGTGGCAGGCAACGCTCCCTGTGTTCTTTGGACTGGCTAACACATGGACTTCTGCCAGAATACAAATTATTTCGGAAGATTATAATTTTGTCTTTGCTGGGGTGTATGTGACTGCACAGGAAGGGAATGGACTCTTTGACCTGGTATTCATGCCCTGGAAAAAATGTGCATGGAAGTCTTTATTTCTTTTCCTGTCTAACAGTGAAATAATTATACTAAAAATATTGGACGCTTGTCGTGTACACAGAAAAGAAAAAAGTCCTTTTGGAAAACTAGTTGATAGCAAGTCTTTCAGTCTCGTATAAGAGCTGTTTGTAACACTGTGCTCAGTTAAAATGTCTAAAAAATCAGATGTTGGGTCTTGGGATCCACATTTTCCCTCTTTCTCATTTTTAGCTTTTACGTCCATATTTTATTAAATATGTGCACTGCCTAAAGGGAAACATGCTGGAGAACTTTTTTTTTTTTTTTAAAGGTCATATTGTTCCATTCTGTTACTTGTGCCTGTAATGTATACCGTATTTTTCGGACTATAAGTCGCACCGGACCATTAGACGCACCCTAAATTTTCAGAAGGAAAATAGGGAAAAAAAAATAATGTGTCAAATGGGTTCCGTCTTACAGTCCGAATTTAGGTTACCAGCAAAGAGATTAGCACAGGTAGAGGAGTGGTCACAGGGGTCGTTCGGTGGTCCAGGCTGGTGCGGTGGTGGTGCTCTGTGTTGCAGTGGTGCTCTGTGGGGTGGCTGTGGTCTGTGGGGTGGCTGTGGTCTGTGGGGTGGCTGTGCTCTGTGGTGTGGCTGTGCTCTGTGGGGTGGCTGTGCAATATATGGTACTCACAAATCCCATAGCGGTGGTCCCAATGCAGCCTCCTGTGCTCTGTGGTGTCGAGGCAGCAGCAGGGCTCTGTGCTGCGTGGGAGGCTCCGCCGGCATTTCCCTCTAAGCCGGAAAGCCCCCCCCCCCGCAGCTGCGACGCGGTGGCCTCAAGAAACATGGCCGCCAGGGGCCTCCGGTGGCGGTCCCGACGCAGCCTTCCGTGTGGTGGTGTTGGGGCAGCAGTGGGCTCTGTGCTGCGTGGGGGGCTCCGCCGGCATTTCCCTCTAAGCCGGAAAGCCCCCCGCAGCTGCGACGCGGTGGCCTCAAGAAACATGGCTGCCAGGGGCCTCCGGTGGTGGTCCCGACGCAGCCTTCCATGCGGTGGTGTCGGGGCAGCAGCGGGCTCTGTGCTGCGTGGGGGGCTCCGCCGGCATTTCGCTCTTAGCCGGAAAGCCCCCCGCAGCTCCGCTCCCTCCTGCAACGCGGTGGCGTCCTCAAACATGGCCGCCAGGGGCCTCCGGTAAGATGGCCGCCGAATCTCATTCAAGTCTCGGCAACGAGACATCTTCCCGAGATCTCGTCTCCCGAGATTTCAGGAGAAGATCTCGGGAGAGGAGATCTCGTTGCCGAGACTTGAATGAGATTCAGGGCCATCTTACCGGAGGCCCCTGACGGCCATGTTTGAGGACGCCACCGCGTTGCAGGAGGGAGCGGAGCTGCGGGGGGCTTTCCGGCTAAGAGCAAAATGCCGGCGGAGCCTCCCACGCAACACAGAGCCCGCTGCTGCCCCGACAACACCGCACGGAAGGCTGCATCGGGACCGCCACCGGAGGCACCTGGCGGCCATCTATCAGGGGGCCGCAGCAGCGGAGCTGCGGGGGGCTTTCCGGCTAACAGGGAAATGCCGGCGGTGCCTCCCACGCAGCACAGAGCCCTGCTGCTGGCCAGACACCACCGCACCACAGGGAGACTGCCGCCGCCACCGGATTTTTAGGTATGTTGGGACCATAAGACGCACCCCCATTTTCCCCTAAACTTTGGGGGGAAAAAAGTGCGTCTTATGGTCCGAAAAATACGGTAAATTTTATTGAATACTTATTACCATTCCTCTCCTCAATCAATCAATCAAGAGTACAATTATCCAAAAGGTCATGTGTAAGGAGCTGGCTGGGACTCTCATGTACTTTCTCTCTCCTTAACGTTGTTCACATGTGTCACGTGTGGCACCCTGACTTTTTATTAATGTTTAATCTACTGTGCTGTTAACTAATGTTTTACTATTGTGTGTTTACTGTAATGTAAATGTATTTGTCATGTATTGTGCATAGGGGGCACATTAGAGATATTGCATAGAATAGATGTAAGAGTAGTAATGTAATAGGCAGCGTAGGGGTTAAGTAGAGGGGAGGAGTTAAAGCAGAGCAGCAGACAGCAGGGAGATATAGGAAAGGGACTTCCTGTTTAGAATCAGACTCGGGCTGCCTGAGGTCAGGATGCATGCAGTTCAGGAGACCGTTACAGGCCGTGTGGGATAAAGCTGCGTACATGTTAAAGACTGCTGAAATAAGTCCTACCTGTATGCCTCATATCAGATGCCTTGCTGTTGAGAAACCATCTTTTATCACTTTATGTAAATGCCCTGTTCCAGGCTATGGGGGAGGAAGCTGCCTGGAAGATAGGTCTGCCTCCAGAGCTATTTTGCTTAAAGGGGGAGATGTCATTATGATGTGTAATAGCCACTCTCCTCTCTCCTGATCTCACTGCAGAGCTATGTGTGATTTTATACCTGACACATCTGCAGGTTCTAATTAGCTTCCATCTCGCAGACAGATAGGGTTGTAGTATTATTGCATTACAACAGTGCTCAGAGACCTGCAAAAACTGTGTTTGCAAGAAGACAAAGTTAATTTCTCCTGTTGTGTAGTTACTTGTCTCACACTGGTAACTCCCCTTTCTTGTAAAATAATCTCCGGAGGCAGTTATTTTTCAGATAACATCCTCCCCATAGCCTGGAAGAGGTCATGTGTACAGTAGAATGCAAGTCGCAAGGACAGGGTCCTCTCCCCTCTGTACCAGTCTGTCATTGTAAATTTGTTTACTGTAAACGATGTCTATAACTTTGTATGTAACCCCTTCTCATGTACAGCACCATGGAATTAATGGCGCTATATAAATAAATAATATTAATATAAGAAACGTGTATCTCTGGGATAAGACATCAGACTGCAGATACAAAGGTATTCAGCTTCCTATGACCTGCATGCTCATATAGATGGCTTAGGAGTGTTTATCTTTCTAATAGATTCCCTTTAATTGGACTGAGTGAAACATCCTATACTTTTGCCCATATAATGTATGTAAATTGAGTCAGTGATAGGGTATCATTACAGCCTTGGAGGAGCCATTCGTAAATTCTGAAGAGGGAGGATTAATTGAGTTCTTCAAGAATCTTAATAAAATGGCACTCATCACGTAATTCCGACACCAGCTCATCCTAGTCATGTGTCAGGACGTACTTCAATGTGAAGAAACGCAGCTCCCAAGACCTGTGTCTCAATGACACAGGAGCTGAATCATGTATACCTATAGCTCTGCGAGAAATTTTTTTTTTTCTCCTGTCTCATCCTCCAAGAATGTCAGGCAGCCAAAGAGCTTTATTTCTTCTCTTTTCACAGCAGTACTTACTATGCAGCTCCTCTGTCAGTTGAGACACAGGTTTGAGACTGCAGTCCTGACACATGATTAGGACGGGCTGCTGATTGAAATGCATCAAGGATCATTTTATTACATTCTTGGAGAACCGCTTTAAGTGTATCCTGAACTGCAGCAGTTTTAAAGCACTTGTTTTTATTAAACAGCACAGAAGTCGTTTATTTTGTTTTTATGCACCACATATTACAACATGATCAGAGAGATGGAGTTGTGCTATGAAAATAACTATTCCTTGCAGACTGTTTCTCGGACGTATGAGACCAGGTTTTCCCATGGAGTATGTTGTAGATTTAGAGCATGTGCTGTGTTTTTTATAAGATTGCAGAAGCCCTTCACTGCCGCCTATATCATTTTGTTGTTGATCTTTGATGGGTAACCTCAGAAAAAGTGCCAGACCTTTGCTGCTCAGTAATTTCTTTCTAGAGGGCACAGTGATTTGTTCCCTGCACCACAGAGCCATTGAAGATCACACACCTGTGCACTTGTTACAGTAGATGCCTTTGTTCATTTATGATGGGTATTTTGTTCATATGGTCTGGAATTTCATCACATGGGATAAAGGCTTTCATTCTCCATGTGCAAGAGAGATACGGTATTGTCAACTAGCAGTAATAAATTATTTCAATGACCCAGGGTCTTATTACACTAAAATACAGAATTAAATGTTTCTTATGCAGAGTCCAATTTACAATGCTTTATTTAAAGGGATACTAAACCTAAATTCTGTTATCTACATTTACTGTGCAAGATGTATATGATCCACTGTTTCTTAAAGGAGTTTCTTCAAGGATAGAGTTCTTCGACGGGGCTACTCAAAAGGAAAATTGTCTGCCTTTATGATCACACCTTTCTCTCATTATCTGTAAATTTCCACACATAGGTGTCACTAATATTAGCAATTCTTATAGGGCTGGCATGGCCAATTAGACTCTGACAATAGCTATTCTGTCCCATCCCATTCCCAACTCTCATACACTTACATGCTCAGCTTGGCTGAGAGTACATGTGCTTGGCCTGGAGAAAAAGAGAAGTGAGCAACTGCCAGTCAGTTCTGGCAGCAATATATCTGTACTGAGAAAAGGATTGGATATGTTAAAATCCAGATTCCCATAACTTCTTTCCCTATCATCTGCCATAAGGAGGTAGCCGAGGGGCCTTTATACACAGTAGATGCAGTAGATGTTTGGTTCCACCAAAATTAGCAGGTTTGGCTGACAGCAATTTCTCAACCTCGGCAAGCATAAGAAAACTTGGCTTGACCAGTGGAGAATTGAATAAGCAGGTCTTATTTTCCCTGAAAAAGCAGAAAAATCCAAAAAAAATAAATAATGGTCATGATGAAATACACTTCTGGCAGTGGCTTTTCTTTCCTGAAAACAAAAGAATCGGTCATGTTGAAATCCACCTGCGCCAACAACTATCATCTGAGGATAGTTGGGTGGAATGATCCAATACTCATTAAATGTATGAAGGGTTTAGTCCACTTTAGTCTAATGCTGGGGTCGGGAGCCTATGGCTCGCGAGCCAGATGTGGCTGTTTTGATGGCTGCATCTGGCTCTCACATAAATCATCCCTGACGGTCAGACAGTTGCGGTTCCCACACTGTTAAAAGACAGTGTGAGCACTCAGCTGTGATCGGAGGTATAAAGTTTACCTCCGGTCACTGGTGTCAGCTGATGGGACAGCTGTTCCCATCATTCGACACCTGCTGCCACTAATAACAGTGAGAGCTGGAGCGGTGATGGGAGTATTCATCAGCTGCTCCTGCGCTGTAAATAAATAAATAATTTTTAAAAAATGCGGCGTGGGTTCCCCTGTATTTTTGATAACCAGCCAGGCAACCGTCAGCTGTCAACTTCAGCAAGGCTGGTTATCGAGAATAGAGGGGTCCCCACACTGTATTTTTTTAATTATTTAAATAAATAATAAAAAAAAAAACGGCGTGTGGTCCCCTCCATTTTTGATAACCATTCTTGCTAAAGCAGACACCTGGCGGCTGGTATTCACAGGCTATTCCCCAGCCTAAAAATAGCAGCCAACAGCTGCCCACTAAAGGCACATCTGTTACATCATCGACGTTGCCTCCCGTCAGTGAGCCTCCGTTCCCAGCCTGCTGAACTGCCGTGACCTCGGTGAGATCCCCGCTAGCACCGTGAGAAAGTCTCACGGCACAGAGGCGAGTCCATCACAGTTAACCTGGAGAATTGTTTCACGGTTAACTCACCCCTGCACCGTGAGACTTTTTCTCATTGTGCTAGCAGTGATCAGTGCAGTTCAGGGACCCGCTTGTTGCAGCTCATTCTTCACTGCTTCTCAGCATGAACGGTGGCATAATGCCACCGTTCATGCTGAAGAGCACATGTAACACAGATGGATTACAGCGTGAGACATTATGGATTCCAGTCACCCAACCATCCCTCCTTCCCTCATCCATCCATCCATCCAGCTATATCTCCATCCATCCCTCATTCATCCCTCTAGCCAACCATCCCTCCATCCATCCATGCCTCCCTCCCTCCTTCCATCCTTCATCCACACATCTCTCATCCACACATCCATCCATCCGTCCAGCTATATCGCCATTTATACATCCCTCAGCCATCCATCCCTCATCACTCCATCCCTCATCCATCCCTAATCCACACATCCATCCATCCAGCTATATCTCAGTCCATCCTTCCCTCATCCACAAATCCATCTGTCCAGCTATCTCCATCCATTCCTCATCCATCCAGCCATCCCTCCAACCATCCATTCTTCATTCATCCATCCATCCAGCCATCCCTCCAGCCATCTATTCTTCATCCATCCATTCTTCATCCATCCATCCATCCCTCATCCACACATCCATCCATCCGTCCAACTATATCTCAATCCATCCATCCCTCATCCACACATCCATCCCTCCAGCATCATTGGTTAGCAACAGCATAACAACGTTATTAAAAAAAATTTTGGAGACTTATTGTACTTTAAAAGTGTTGGTCTTACATAAAACGCACACATTTACTTGTATTTAGTTTTAAACATATTGTATGGCTTTCACGAAATTACATTTTAAAATATGTGGTGTTCATGGCTCTCTCAGCCAAAAAGGTTCCTGAACCCCTGGTCTGTGTTGTTTTACTGCCATTGGTTTTTACTGAAGGACATGTGCTTTCCCCGTAATGCGGCTCATTGCATATTCTGCTGATGATTATTAAGTATTTCTATAACTCAGTTATCACAATTTATAGATTTCTTGGAGATGGATTAGCTTACCTTTGATTAATTTGTGGAGCAGACACAATGTAGCCTCGCAGAATAGACTCTTTGAATGTCAAACCTTCCCTCAATGTCACTATTGAACCTGTTGCTCATTTAATAGTAATTTGCTGTGTAATTACAAAATGTGTTGCAAATCTCATTCGTGGCAAGCAATCTACAACAGTACTGTAAGCGATATGTTCTTTCCTGATATTTTGTGGGGGCTAGGCTTTAACATACTGGAAAGACCTGGGGCTTATGGGTGTCTGGTGTGAACACGCCGGTGATATTATGCATAGAATGTACATTTCGCAGCTCAGTTACTGCAGGATCAAGAAATGTAAAACCTTTGAGTATCTTCTGTCATCAGATCAGGTTAATATGGTTAAAAATTGATTCTTGCAGACACATGCGGAGAAGTCTTCGAAGGCTTTGGGTTAGTTAACATCACTGAACTATGCTCGGCAGACTTGTTTTGACTTATTTTAATCTTGCCACTTGAGCTGCCAAGGGTGGTGCCGCGGGAGCCCATACATAACTGGTAAACCTGACTGCAGGAAAAAACAAGTAAACATTACGGCCTTCCACCGCCCTTCAGTTTAGTCTCGGTTAAATCTTGTTTTTCAAAGTGTTATTCTGTTTGGTATTACTGTGTGTTAAATGCAGTTTATGCTCCTGTATGATTGGTTGGGTTCGTGAGAGTTTAAGTTTTCATATTACAAATCTAATTTTAAGACTCATGCAATATGATTTCTGCGATGATATGATCAGGATGTCCCATGATGTTGTCATCTCCTGCTTTCAACCAAGTATTGTACGAGGTATATTTGATTGTGATTCTTTGAAACCAGTTTGCCTCATTTTCAGTAGTTGTGTTTTTTGATAATGTAGCCTAAAGAATACGGTCACTTGTACAAATTTTGCTGTGCTCCTGCAATAAATAAGAACTTCAACAAAATCTGCAAGTATCATATGTAGATCAGTCACGGATTTTGTTTTGGATTTGACACAGATTTATCATCCTATGCAAAGCACTGATAATCCGCAATATAAATTGATATTGTGTTGATATAATGCCTGCACCACAGAACCGTTTCCGCCTCAGATGTTTTCAGCAGTTGTGGTAAGAGACGAGTTGGTAAATCTCATCCTCCTTGCTGTTACTACATTATGCTATGAATGCCACAAATCCAGATGGAAAATCCACGACTTATCTGCTGTGGGAGCTTACCCATCGTGTGCTCTTTGGCCCATTCTCTGGATTGTTTTATTAGTGATGGAAGCTGGAATAAAATGAACAATTTTCATTCATTGTTCTAAATGTCTTGGTTTTCTCAAAAAAACAAACATTTTAGCAGAAAATTAGTTTAGTGGTTACGATGTACCTTTACTTTTCCTGTAGGGAGAGAAACCTGATCAAATAATTTCTAGTCAGGTTGAGAAATTCTCTCTGATTTTCTGTAAATCATTGTCTTTTATAGCTGTGATGGCAAAAGCAGACCCCTAAATCCAGTTAAGTCAACCACATGTGCCGTGACAGCCATGAGTGCCACAGCTCTTGATAAGAGACAACTGGTCTTCCTAACAGTGATGTCCACAGGGTTCAGGTCCTCTCGGGAAAGACAGGTGACAAACATTAGGGATTTTGTAGGGACTGGTGAAGAACATTAGGGATTTTTGAGGTACTGGGGAAGGACATTAGGGATTTTTGAGGTACTGGGGAAGAACATTAGGGATTTTTGAGGTACTGGGGAAGAACATTAGAAAATTTTGAGTGCAGGATGTCAACAGAGCAAACAAATGGAACCAGCTGTTAGGACATAAAACCATAAAATTTAACTAATTTAATTACCGTATACATCTTACAAGGTTCCATGTACATTATGAATATTCCATCAAGGCAAAAATCTATGCATTTCAGACATAAGACTGTCCCTAGTCATGATATGATTTCTACTATGATGTCAATAAGTAGTTTAGGCTCTGTTCACAACTGCATTTGATAATTGCCTGTTTGTCATAGCAGAACAACAGCATAAACAATCACCTGCCATTGCTGCTCTCGTTGGGTCCTATCTACTATATAATCGTCTGATTCTGTCTGTAACGGAAATCCCGCGTCCCTGATTGGTCGCGTCCGGCCGGGCGCGACCAATCAGCGACAGGCGCAGTCCGGCCGCGAATTGGCGCAGGATTTGAACCACGCACGCCACTGCTATCGCTAGCCGCTGGTCATCTCCTGCCGCATGGAGGTCAGCGGCGACGCAGCTGGGAGCATTATTCTTAAATCTTCATAAATAAACTACATACATATTCTAGAATCACCGATGCGTTAGAATCGGGCCACCATCTAGTAAAATATAATGAGGTCTGTTGAGTTGCCATCATGGTGTACAATATTTTGCCAGATATTGTTGTCTGCTGTTCTATTCAGCTTCTCTTTGTTTCCTGGTTCTGTATCGCTTTACACATCACCTAAAGGTGCACACACACACCTTGCTCGCCAACTGCTTTCTCTCCTAACTCTATTCACATATGATTGCATGTGGGGAGAGGGGAGAAAGCTTTGGGCAGCAGCTTTTTTTCCTACAACAACAAAAGAATCAGGCATTTTAAGTTCAATCTTCCCGATCCTTCTGTCACATCGATATTCTGTCTAAGGCCGGCGTCACACTGGCGAGTTTGATGCGAGTAAGTCGCACGACTTACTCGCATCAACACCCGGCACGGCCGCCGCTCTCGGACCCGAGTGTGCGGCTGCATGTATTTCTATGCAGCCGTGCACTCGGGTCCGAGAGCGGGCGGCCGTGCCGGGTGTTGATGCGAGAAAGTCTTGCGACTTACTCGCATCAAACTCGCCAGTGTGACGCCGGCCTAAGGGTGAGTCAAGAGTCAACTTAATGTGTATGAAGGCGTTTAGTGTCCCCCGAGAGATCTTTATGCTAAGCATGAACATCAGTATGTATGAAACGAAGACTTCTGAATTCAAGTTTTTTTTCCCTCTATGGTGCCTTTTAACGTTGCATAATAAACAATGATTTTGGAAGCTTCGGTATTTCCTAAGAGCTGAAACTGCAATCCTAGAGTGGATAGTGTTGTACATCCTCCCATTGCAATATCATTTCCTGCAAAGTGTCTTTTATTGTAAAAGTAAAATAAATCTAGGCCTAGGAATAAATGCCGGCTGTTTAGTTTCTGTGCCAGTACTTAATTGGGGATAAAGCCAGTTCCATAGAATTTTGTAGAAGTTTGTCAACACCCCGAACTTTGAATATTATCTTGAGTAATGACGCAATGTTAAAGGCATTCAATAGCCAGATGTGTTGAATCAAGTCATAGTAAAAATTGGACAGGGGTGCAATAGCTTTAAGGACATATAGTTATGATTCATTTTATTTGGCTGGGATACAGTATGAACACCATTAGGTACTGCGCAATTTGTAATATTCAAGCACTTAGCAGACACGGTTTAGAAATCCAGTGGTTACAGCTTCAAAGAGCAGTGTGCCATGGCTACAATTATAGTCAACGTAATTGTGTTCACTGAAATTACACTTCCAATCAGAGCGGAGCTACAGAAGTTTTAGTTCTCCTGGAACGAGGCCAACATTACACAACCTGGTTATTACAATTTCTATGCGATTTGGCATAAAATGGCTAAAAGGAACAAGACCACAGAACTTTATATACAGAGTTACTATAAAATATCACATTTAAAATGACTCTTAAAACAGAACGGGAATAATGTCGGTCCAATGCTACTAGTGCACCATCTGTGCTAGAATGTTCCTCATGTGGCTGTAGAATGGCAAACATGGTTATTAAAACGACCAGGATCTGCCACGCATGGGTTTTCGGACATTGTGGAACAGCCGAAAAAAAGCTGGAATTTTTTGTGTCCACTCTTGGTCTTTGCTAAATAGCGATGATGTTACTTGTTGAGTAAAGCATGTTACCTCTGCAGCATAGTTGGCTTTGGTTCACGGAACCACTTCTGTGGTGTAGCAGGGGGGTTTTAGAATGAATTTTTGCCCATATGTTCATTTTTGACATGCCACCTATACTGGTCCTTTTGGTTGCACAACCCTCTTTAAAAGAACTAGGCAGTATGTATCGGGCACTGTCTGCATGCCCCCAGCCAGGTATGTTTGACTCTGAAACTCTGCAGCGGTTTAGAGAAATACATACTTTAAACGCTGCTGGGGAACAAGCCGCGCTGGAGCTAGTCAGACTGCCAGAGGCTGACAGTTCTCTCCCTATATGTGCCTATAGGAAGAGAACTGTCACTGCAGGGGAGCAGCCGGGGAGAAAAGCAGCGCCTCAGAGTTTAACGTTCCTGGCCGAGCTCATGCTTACTGTCTGATAAAGTCTCTCTTTAAGACCGGGGTCACACTTGTGTGAGAGCATCGGGTGCGATATACTAATGACCCTCGGCTCCTGCTCTGCTGCGTGCGGGAGCCGTGTTTCAGTGCACTGTGCCCCGAGCCTCTCGCACAGAGCGGATCGGAGCACAGCTGCAGAGGAGGTGGAGAAATGAATTTCACTGTCTCCTCCATTGCCGGCTTCGGCGATGATATCCGAGTGATGTGCGCTGTGTCACTCGCACCCATAGACTTATATGGGTGGGATTGAGCCGAGTCTTGGCTGAGTGTCGGTGACAATCGCAGCATGCTGATATTTCACTCGCACGTAAAATACGCCCGTGAAAAAAAACGGTGATGGGAGTTGCCCCATTGATTAATACGGGTCCAAGTGCTATGTAATGTTTTATCGCATAGCACTCGTCCGTATTCATCGCTAGTGTGACCCCGGCCTAAGTAAAATAAAAGGGTAAAGAAAATAAATAGAATGAAGTAAAGTAGAAATCATAAAACAGCTCAGGAAGGAGAAAAGTGTACCAGTTTCACAGATCTATCCTATTTTTTAAGCATATGGACCATTTTTTTCATCAGTCTGTGAAATCAGATTTTCATACATTTTTAGTCAGTCTGTCAGATTTTTTAGTCTGAGTCTTAAATTTTTATCAATACATAATTAAAAAACATAATAAAAAATTAAGCTTCTCCTGCACATTAAGCATTAAAAGGGTTGTCTGAGCAAAAATTAAGACGTTCTCAGTGGTTTAGTATGTTTTTAAAAAAAAAAAATTAGGAAGATGTACCCCCCCTCTGGCACCCGGTAGGATCCAGCACAGGCTATTCTGTGGCCTGTATTTACACGGCAGGAAGTCGCCTGTTGTCAGTAATGATGTGCTGCCGTAGTCACCTGACCAAGGCAGCGAATCACAGTTCCCAGCGGTCCTGCTGACGCTGTGTGTGGTGATGACTTCCTGCCGGGGTAAACGCTGACCCAGAACTGCCTGCTCTTGTTGCTTGCAAGTGGTGGGGGTGGGGGAGAGTATAGTTTTCTTTTGTTGTTTTTTAGCATACCAAGCCATTGGAGACAGAGGTGTATCTAGGCTTTCTGGCACCTGGGGCAAGAATTCGGTTTGGCGCTACCCCCCCCAAGCACACATGCGATTTGCACACTTGGTCATGTACCGACGAGCTGCTCTTCATAATGCTCTCAATGTTCACTGAAGAACTGAGAGAAGCAGGAAGAGAAGCTCGTTGTCACAGGACCATAAGTATGAAAGTCGCATATGAGTGAAGTGTCCATGTGATGACTACTGGAACCTGCAGAGCTGAATCCTGACATTGCAGCTTCTGAATCCTCACAACTAACGCACTGCACACTTTTAGGGTTCTCTCTTACCAGTGGCAAGAGTACACGGTCATGTCAGCACAAGTATGTGATTTATATACTTCTGGCCACATTCCGACTAGACGTGCACGGCGTTTCTCTGTTCATTTTCATTGAGTGAGGCCACACATGTCTAGTCAGCATGTGACCGCTTGTATGTAAATCGCTGGCACGAGAGAATCCTAAGAGTGTGCAGTGAGCACTGTGAGAATTCAGAAGTCTGCAGTCACATAGAATGTCTGCAGACTCAGCACAGACCTGGACAACCCCTTTAATGCTCCTAACATAAATAAAAACAAGAGAATTAGTCAATTTCACAAATAACATTTACGTCCAGGTACCTTATAGATGACGTCGTCTCTGGAGTCATTCTCCTTCTTTTCTTCTTCTTCTTGTTCAGACCCCATGATGAGTTTTCTCATCCACAGCTGTCTCTGCAGACTTCCCGTCTTCTCCGGTCTTCTGCAGCAAATCTCCACACGATGCCCTTAAAGATAGAAGAGTCATTATAATGCTCTAAATAAAAATATCTGCAATATACTGTCGCCTCACACTATTCCCCTCCCTCCTCATACTGTCTCCTCTCACATCCCCCCTGTTCACCATACTGTCTCCTCATATATTTACCCCCTCCTCTTTATACTGCCTGCTCACACATACCCCTGACTCCCCATACTGTGTCTGCACACAACCCATCACCCTCCCCATACTGTGTCCACATACATTCACCCCTTCGCTCCCCATACTGTCTGCACCCATCCCTCACTCACCATACTGTGTCTGCACCCACCCCCATACTGTTTCCTCATACATGCCCTCATACATACTCTTCAGTGTCCGCAAATCCCCCCCACACAATAAATCCCCCCATCCCCACGCCAAATTCCCCACACAGCAACACAATTAAGTACCCCCATCCCCACTCCAAATCCCCCAACACATTAAGTCCCCCATCCCCACTCCAAATCTCCCCACATAATGTATCACCCCCCATATTATGTCCCCCCTTTAATCTTCAGTGGTTTCTTCATCTCCACAGTGGAGCACACTTACCACCAGTCTTCCCCCTTCTGGGCGCCACCGGCGAGTGACGTCAGCAGCGTGATCACATGACCTGATCACGCTGCTGGTGTTGCTCTGACCCGGCGGTCAGAACTTCAATTGTACTGGCGTCTATATAGATGCCAGTACAATTGATCCCTGGGAGCCGGCACGCAGCAGCTTCTCTGCGCCGGCTGTCAGCTTGACAGCCAGCACAGGGAACCACCGATTCCCAGGCCGGGGGCGTCAGAATGCAGCAGTGGGGGAGACACTGCGGACCTCCGCATTAGGTGGTCCGACTGCTGCCCCCCTGCCGGCTGCGCCCCGGGCACATGCCCCGGCTGCCCCCCCTGGAAATGCCTCTGATTGGAAATATCCTTTTTTTGCCTGGTCAACCCCTTTTAAAGATGCCACATGGATGGTCCTACTATGGACTTATTGGTTTGAATTATCTGGAAACTGGATCAAAATCGCGTTCCTTTTTTTTCCCCTCCAAACTATTGGTTCTTTTAAAATAAAATGGAAATGTGAACAGCAGAATATAGACTATAATGGGCACATGTTCTGTCCGTGTAAGTTGTGGATAGGACACTGAGAATGGACTTGTGAAAGGAGTCTTGCGCTCACAATCCTTGTCATTCTCTGGATTAATTTCTGTATATTAAGGAAAATATGGCGTTTGAGAAGCGAGTTTCTTACGGTATATTATAGTTAGTGCTCTACTGTATCATATTTTTGTTATAGAGTTTAGGCCCCCCCAATGACCATTTAAGTACAGTACGGTAATCTGGGTGGATGTCCCAGTACGGTGCAGCTGCAAACAAATTTTTACATAGCACTTTAGATTTTTAACTGGAAATGTACCACCTGTCAGTTAAAACTGTTTACACAACTTTTCATATGAGACCAATGTCTAAAAATCAGTTCTGGCAGTGAGTGTGAAGCAAAGTTTTTCAAAGTTGTGGATTCTCAGGATTCTAGCTGCAGTTATTAGAGGGGATTAAGGCGCACAGCTGGCGGGCAGATGGAATGCTTGGTATTCCAAGCAGAAAGCAGCCTAAAAGCAGAATTTGTAGGAAAAGGGAAAACCATTCTCGGCCATTTTAATACAAGATTTTATTTACTACTGATAACATCGTCATCATTTCATCTAGACTACTGAAAATCTCCAGGGCGAAGTAGTTGCATTTTATTTGGTAGATATTGCCTCTTTCCAGCCAGCAGCCAGTGAGCCATTTGTGTACCTTGGCCTCCGCAGTCCATCATTATAAATAGTTTCCAGATCATTTTTATAGTATTCTTGTTTTGCTTTGACATTTTTTTAATATTTTATTGTCAGGCCAGCCAGACATAACACAGACGTTTTGCTTTCACTCGAGGGCCCCAATATTTCAATGAAGTGACATCATAGAAATGTTTTCTGCAGAGTGCAGTCAGCAGGAGAACTCATGCAAATGATAGTGTAAGGTAATACATCTGACATTGGAGTCACCTGTGGTTATCATGAAGCTACACAGACAAATGTTCCTCTAGTATTGTAGAAGAGCGATCCGATGGGAAACCCTCCTCCAGAGCCTACAGCCAATGTTCTAGAGACAAAGATCTCAAATAACCAGATGGATACATTAAGGCGAAGACTAAATTCATAAGCTGCACTAGAGAATATGAAATGCAGATGTGTGCCTACTGTATTTAAAGGGATTTCCACTACATTTTCAATGATTTATCCGTAGAGCAGGTTATTAACCCCTTCACCCCCAAGGGTGGTTTGCACGTTAATGACCGGGCCAATTTTTACAATTCTGACCACTGTCTCTTTATGAGGTTATAACTCTGGAACGCTTCAATGGATCTTCGCGATTCTGAGACTGTTTTCTCGTGACATATTGTACTTCATGTTAGTGGTAACATTTCTTCGATATACCTTGCGTTTATTTTTGAAAAAAACACAAATATGGCGAAAATTTTGAAAATTTTGCAATTTTCAAACTTTGAATTTTTTTTTCCCTTAAAACAGAGAGATATGTCACACAAAATAGTTAATAAATAACATTTCCCACATGTCTACTTTACATCAGCACAATTTTGGAACCAAAAATTTTTTTTGCTAGGAAATTATAAGGGTTAAAAGTTGACCAGTGATTTCTCATTTTTACAACAAAATTTACAAAGCCATTTTTTTAGGGACCACCTCACATTTGAAGTCACTTTGAGGGGTCTATATGGCAGAAAATACCCAAAAGTGACACCATTCTAAAAACTGCACCCCTCAAGGTACTCATAACCACATTCAAGAAGTTTAATAACCCTTCAGGTGCTTCACAGGAGCAGAAGCAACGTGGAAGGAAAAATTAATATTTAACTTTTTAGCCACAAAAATGATCTTTTACAAACTTTTTTTTATTTTCACAAGGGTAAAAGGAGAAAATGGGCAGATAAAGTTGTTGTGCAATTTCTCCTGAGTACGCCAATACCCCATATGTGGGGGAAAACCACTGTTTGGGCACACGGCAGAGCTCGTAAGGGAAGGAGCGCCGTTTGACTTTTTCAAACTAAAATTGGCTGGAATTGAGATTGGACGCCATGTCGTGTTTGGAGAGCCCCTGATATGCCTAAACAGTGGAAACCCCCCACAAGTGACACCATTTTGGAAACTAGACCCCCTAAGGAACTTATCTAGATCTGTTGTGAGCACTTTGAACCCCAAAGTGTTTCACAAAAGTTTATAATGCCTGGGTGTGAAAAAAAAATATATATATTTTCCACAAAAATGATTTTTTAGTCCCAAATTTTTGATTTTTCCCAAGGAAATTGGACCCCAAAAGTTGTTGTCCAATTTGTCCTGAGTACGCTGATACCCCATATGTGGGGGGGGAAACTGTTTGGGCGCACGGCACGGCTTGGAAAGGAAGCAGTAACGTTTTGGAATGCAAACTGTTGTGAATGGGTTTGAGATGAGTTCTGAGCAGAGGCTCCCTCTGGTGGTTACAAGCGGTGCTAGTCTGTCCAGTGAAGATTGTGAGGACTGAGAATCAGGTGTTACTGACTGGTCTTATATAAGGGAGTCACCTTCCCATCAGGGTTGCCGGTGATCAATTGTTCTGGTCTGAATCCTTTATTCCAGTTTCCCTTGTAGCCTGCTGTGTCGTGTCTTCATCTCCTGCTAACAGATAAGACATTTTCTTCTTTTGTGTTTGTGCTATATTTTTGCATTTTGTCCTGCACTTCTGTGGGGGCCTTCAGGGTCTCCTCCGGGGGCTTCTGCCCTCTCAGTTTTGTTCAGCCACTGATGTTTGTACTTTTGCTTTTTCCAGTTTTTTCAGTGGCTGCTGTTTTGATTTTGTTACACCAGAGAACTAATTTAGGTGGAAGAGGTCGTGTGATGTCAGTGTTTTTTGAAATTAGTAGAGTTGGTGCTTTTCAGGGTTTTCTGGGATTGCAGTAAGTACCCTTCCTATCCTTTTCTATTTAGTTAGTTTGGGCCCCAGCGTTTGCTCATACTATTTTCTGTTGTGAATGGGTTTGAGATGAGTTCTGAGCAGGGCTCCCTCTGGTGGTTGCAAGCGGTGCTGGTGAGGATTGTGAGGACTGGGAATCAGGTGTTACTGACTGGTCTTATATAAGGGAGTCATTTTCCCATCAGGGTTGCCGGTGATCAATTGTTCTGGTCTGAATCCTTCATTCCAGTTTCCCTTGTAGCCTGCTGTGTCGTGTCTGCATCTCCTGCTTACAGATAAGACTTTTGCTTCTTTTGTGTTTGTGCTATATTTTTGCATTTTGTCCTGCACTTCTTTGGGGCCTTCAGGGTCCCCTCCGGGGGCTTCTGCCCTCTCAGTTTAGTTCAGCCACTGAGTTTTGTTCTTTTGCTTTTTTCAGTTTTTTCAGTGGCTGCTGTTTTTATTTTGTTACACCAGAGAACTAATTTAGGTGGTAGAGGTCGTGTGATCTCAGGTGATTTTGAAATTAGTAGAGTTGGTGCTTTTCAGGGTTTTCTGGGATTGCAGTAAGTACCCTTCCTATCCTTTTCTATTTAGATAGTTTGGGCCCCAGCGTTTGCTCATACTATTTTCTTTCTGTGTCAGTATTTCCTCTTGTCTAACCGCCATTACATGTTTGGGGGCTTTCTGTTATCTTTGGGGTTCTGCTCCGGGGCAGATAGCTTTCCTATTTCTATCTTTAGGTGTAGTTAGTTTCTCAGGCTGTGACGAGGCGTCTAGGACCAACGTAGGAACGCTCCACGGCTGCCTCTAGTTGTGGTGGTTAGTCAGGGTACTGCAATCTCATAGATTCCAACTGCTCTGGTGTATTGCCTTTTTTACCTGCACTCCTCAGCTACCGAAACATAACAATTTTCTTTCTGTGTCAGTATTTCATCTTGTCTAACCGCCATTACATGTTTGGGGGCTTTCTATTATCTTTGGGGTTCTGCTCCGGGGCAGATAGCTTTCCTATATCTAATAGAAAATGAACTCGGCACTCAACTTTAGTATAGTGAGAATAAAGATTTTTATTCACAGTAGTAACACGAAACGTTTCGGTCCTATATCATGGACCTTCATCAGTCACAGATACTACTGGGAAGGGGGTTGATCCACATAGGGAAGAAAGAAAGGGCTGGATATAGCCTGTGTTGGTGGGGTGAGATGAGGAAGAGGACAATGCCTCTATTGCACTAGTAACCTGTTGTGAAGGAGTCCGGTAGTGAGGATAGGTCTCTGCATTGGACGCGGTGGACACCGCGTCCAATGCAGAGACCTATCCTCACTACCGGACTCCTTCACAACAGTTTACTAGTGCAATAGAGGCATTGTCCTCTTCCTCATCTCACCCCACCAACACAGGCTATATCCAGCCCTTTCTTTCTTCCCTATGTGGATCAACCCCCTTCCCAGTAGTATCTGTGACTGATGAAGGTCCATGATATAGGACCGAAACGTTTCGTGTTACTACTGTGAATAAAAATCTTTATTCTCACTATACTAAAGTTGAGTGCCGAGTTCATTTTCTATTAGATACGGTTTGGGAACCTACTCTGGCACCTTCTTGGTTGTGCACACGGTTATTTTTTCAGCTTTCCTATATCTATCTTTAGGTGTAGTTAGTTTCTCAGGCTGTGACGAGGCGTCTAGGACCAACGTAGGAACGCTTCACGGCTGCCTCTAGTTGTGGTGGTTAGTCAGGGTACTGCAATCTCATAGATTCCAACTGCTCTGGTGTATTGCCTTTTTTACCTGCACTCCTCAGCTACCGAAACATAACAGTATCACCGGCCTAAAAATTGAAAATTGTATGGTACTCACAGAAGGGAAAAAATATTGTCAGAGTTGTCAGAGATATTTTTCTGTTTGTTGCATTTTTTTTTTTTTTTCCCTCTGTATCTCTGGGTGCTGGGAGGATCTTTTCTCTCAATGGAGTTTGCACAGTTGTCTGGCCGTGTGGATCAGCTTGCCACTGAGGTTCGGAGTATTGCTATCTATCTTGCTGGGTTGCCTGTTGTGGAACCTAGGATTCCCATGCCAGATTTGTTTTTAGGGGATCGAGCTAAGTTTCAGAATTTCAAAAA
>JARQOD010000005.1:154995066-155025884 GCA_033576555.1 Oophaga sylvatica | reverse complement strand
CCCCAGCGCCTGCTCTCAGCAGGCACTGAGGAAGCCGCCTCCCTGCAGGACCCCGGCGCCATCTTGGATCCGGGGACCTGGAGGGAGGACGGACCCTCGGAACAGCGCGACACATCGCGCTGCTCTGAGGGTCTCAGGGGAGCGCGCAGGGAGCCCCCACCTTGCGCGATCCTCCCCTGTGCCCCGGGTACACCGCGATCATGTTTGATCGCGGTGTGCCAGGGGTTAATGTGCCGGGAGCGGTCCGTGACCGCTCCTGACACACAGTCACGGGTGTCAGCTGTGATAATCAGCTGACACCCGGCGGCGATCAGCTGCGCTCCCCCTGGGAGCGCAGCTGATCGCCCATGACGTACTGTTCCGTTCATGGGAATTAGGTCCAGGGTCACATGGACGGAATAGTACGTCTGATGGCAGAGAGGGGTTAATATAATATGGATGGAAGTCCAACCAACCGCAGGCACCCCCACCAGCCACTGATCAGCTGTTTTGACGTCCAACAGTGGCCGGATGTTAAATGGGTATTGCAGATCTATTGAAATCAATAGTATGGTATCTAATCTCCAGTAGTCAGCAGCTATTACACTGGGTTCTGCTCCAGATGTCGATAGAGGTTGTAAAATCTGATCATGGGGGTGCTGGGCATCAGACCTCCGCCTGTCTTCTATTCATGATCTATCCTATTTGTTGGTCTTCACTATACACCTTTTCCCACCTACAAAGAATGTAGAGGTCAGTAATTTTTATCGTAGGTACACTTAACACTTTAAACTGTGAGAGAGAATCTAAAATAAAAAACAGAAAAAAAGATTTTTAAATAATTTAATTGCATTTTATTGCATGAAATAAGTATTTGATCACCTACCAACCAGCAAAAATTCTGTCTCACAGACCTGTTAGTTTTTCTTTAAGAAGCCTCCTACTCTGCACTCATTACCTGTATTAATTGCACCTGTTTGAAACTCATTACCTGTATAAAAGACACTTACACACAATTGCACTCCAACATCACCACCATGGCCAAGACCAAAGAGCTGTCTAAGGACACCAGGGACAAAATTGTAGATCTGCACAAGGCTGGGATGGGCTACAGGACAGCAGGCAAGCAGCTTGGTGAAAAGGCAACAACTGTTGGCACAATTATTAGAAAATGGAAAAAAAACAAGATGACTGTCAATCTTTCTTGGTCTGAGGCTCCATGCAAGATAACAGCTTGTGAGGTAAGGATGATTCTGAGAAAGATCAAGAATCAGGCCAGAACTACACGGGATGATCTGGTCAATGACTTGGGACTTCAGTCTCAAACATTACTGTTAGTAACATACTACGCCGTCATTGATTAAAGTCCTGCAGGACACGCAAGGTCCCCCTGCTCGCGCCAGCACATGTTCAGGCTTGGTTGAAGTTGGTGTGGTGATGGGTCTGTCATACCAGATTTCATAAGATACCTTGATTCAAATGATTATCATTTAAAATTTACTCATAATCATGATCCAACACACATTTCATTTTTGAATTTGGAATTACAAAGTGTGCACAATCAGACAATAATTATGATAACTCGTTCTAAACTGCAGTGGAAATACAATACTTCATGTCACCAGTAGTCATTCAGAACACACCATCAGATCAATTGCTGTGTGGGAACTTTACAAGAGTTAAGAGAAACTGTACTTGTACTTACAAATTAAATTTGATCATAATTATGGGAAACTAAGAAGGAGAAATTACCTTGATTGGACAATTAATAGAGCATTGAATATTGTATGACTAAAAGATTGTGATGCTTTTATTTTCCCCCACCAAGATAAGCAACGAAATCCACAATTTAGAAAGAGGTTGTTTGTCTGCCTTCAGGTTTATAGAATTAGACACATTGTCACTAAATTTTTACACATTTTGTATGAGGATCAAACCCCGGTTTCAGTTTTGCAACATGGATGCAATATAAACGCAAGAAAAGCTCCCACAATTTGGAACAGAACATCCCCAAGCATGTTTCTTTTCTAAAGTTCCATAAAAAACGTGGTTGGAGTGCAAGGGTCTTTTTTTTAAATGTGGCAGCACAAATTGTAGAAGCTGTAAACAAGTAATCAATACCAAAATATTTAATAATTATGACATCTTAAATTATAATCTAAAACAAAGCATGTATCATAGTCTGTTTTTCTTCGAAGGAATGATTTTGCATATTTTGTACATAGTTTTTTTTTTTTTTTTATTATATGCTTACGCTATGTAGGGGACCTGTGGTATGTCTTGTGATTTGGATCTATCAAATCCATTGGTCTGAGTTTTCCTTAAAGCATTGTGGCATAGAAGGATGTAGCTTTGACAAAGATCACTTCTGTGACTGAAACTCGTCGCTTTCCCTCTTAACCAAGTGCTGTTCAGGATCCTGTAATTTCAATTTTGATTTAGATTAAATCAATTTCAAATTTTACCCAAAGAGCTGGAACAGTTCAAGTTTTTCCATTTGAAGTTCACCAGTGACCATCTGGATGATCCAAAGGAGGCATGGGAGAAGAACCTTTTTGGTATCAACTCCACTTGCCATGTTTGGAGGAAGAAAAAAGATGAGTACAACCCCAAGAACACCGTCCAAACCGTGAAGCATGGTGGGGGGAAACATATTTTGTGGGTGCTTTTCTGCAAAGGAGACAGGATGACTGCACCATATTGAAGGGAGGATGGATGGGGTCATGTATTGCCATATTTTGGCCAACAGCCTCCTTCCCTCAGTAAGAGCATTGATGATGGATCGTGGCTGGGTCTTCCAGCATGACAATGGCCTTAGCCAGTCTCCAGACCTAAACCCAATGGAGACTCTTTTGGAGGGAGCTGAAACTTGATGTTGCCCAGTGACAGCCCCAAAACTTGGAAGATCTGGAGAAGATCTGTAAGAGTAGTAGATAACCCCTGTGTTAGGAATTCTTTTAATCAGGTTTAAACCGCATTCAGCAGATGCCATTGACTATATTGGGATCAATTGAGTTGCAGAGTGCTGTGCTCAGGCTCTCGTGACAACTGCATATGAGATTCCATTAGGAGACACATTCACAGAATCCATCA
This sequence comes from Oophaga sylvatica, assembly GCA_033576555.1. Lineage (NCBI taxonomy): Eukaryota > Metazoa > Chordata > Amphibia > Anura > Dendrobatidae > Oophaga > Oophaga sylvatica. The sequence goes on along the minus strand of JARQOD010000005.1, from coordinate 155,022,812 downwards.
TTTTTACCAGAAGACTATGAAACTTTCCTAGGAATTGAGTCATGAACTCATTTAGAATTTCATAATGTAGCATTGCAAAACGAACTGATGATGACACTTTGTGTTTTAGCTGTAGGATGTTTTTCTTGCCAGTTGATGTCTGTTGACATCATATTGCTACGATGGTACTAGAGCAACAATGTGTTTTCCGCCAAACCTCATTGATCATCATATTGCATACATAGCTCCATTTGGCAGTGTGTCATTAATTTGTTGACACGTTAGCACATGCTCCATTTGCAGTTTGAAAGATCATCTAGTTAGAGCTAATAAAGCCTAATGAGAATTTGGTAGCAGAAAGCAAATGAAGCCTGAGAAACCATTGTTTCTGATTCTACTTCTATGCAGATACCAATGAAACTAATAACTTGAGTGCTGCAAATTACACAGAAATCAGCATATTTCTGGTGGTTGATCAATTGGATCATCATCTGTCACTTGACCCACTTACCAGCTATTTTACATCTAGGTCTGACTGTCCTGTTTCCTGTTTGGCCAGCTGAACATTCCTGGCTTGCGTGCAATATACATCCCATGGTGTCCTATTTAGCAAAAGTAGGTATGGGATTTAACGGGTGAAGCACTATTAAAATTCTAAATGTTCTGACTTAGTGAGATTTGTCCATCTTGGTATTTCGTTTGTATTTCAGAGGTCCACAGAGTCTATCGTTTGTTGGACAAGGTGAACTGCCAAAAGATTGTTGCTTTTGAGTGTAGATTATTTATAATCCTCACCAAAGTGAATCTCTCATTGAACACAATTAGATGGTGCGCACTGACTATTGTACCTTGAGTCAATTGTGAGATTTTGCCTTTAATCCAGGCTTTATGCACAACCTATTGTTTCCAATGCTTGGCTGTAATTTAAGAGATCAGCATTCTGGTCTTATCTGATCTACATCCAGCAAATTGGAGGATTTTGGTATTTAAAAATGATTTAAAGGGAACCTGATATCCGATGCATGCTGCTTGATGTGCAGCTGTATCAGACCGTGGCTGTATGATATCAACTAGGTATGTTTAAAGGGGTATTGCCAGTTCCAAGAGCCTATCTTAATATGTAGTAGATGAAGTATTAATAATATTAGTAAATGTCTCCAATTAGAAATGTATAGTTCTTCTGAATCTATGTTGCTTACCCAATGTGCAGGCCATTTCCATAGCTTAGGTATCCCTGCTTATGACCACGCATATAGTGACAGTTAGCAGTGGTTGTAACCATGGATAACTAAGCTACTGCAATGCCCTACACATGGGGTAAGCGTCATGGGAAGTCTTAAAAAGTATACTAAATTTCTAATTGGAGGCATTTGCTAATCTTGTTATTATTACAACTACTACATTAGAATAGGGTCTTGGAGATGGAAATTTCCTTTAACTCTAAACATGGTTTAAAAGCTGCCAGGGACCAAGTTGCATGGGAGACTAGTCAGACAGGTGGATCCCCGGCGGCTTCTCTCCTCTCGCTCCCCTTGAGTGATAGGTCTCTCCCTTTACATTAACACTGGGAGAGACTCGTGATTCCAGGGCAGGGGGCTGACAACATCTGAAATTCCTTATCTAGAATACCTGATTTTTAGCAGAACAAGATAAAAAAAAATATAAAGCTCATAATTCAGCTGAAATTCCGTCTTAATGCTATGTGTGAACATACGCTAAAGAAAGGAAGTCATGCAAAAGAACATGGATAGTAAATTTTAGATATAATTATTGTCAATAGAATTTTTTTTTTTTCATTCATTAGTATTAAATGTTTTAAACCACGTTCTAGACCAGGGGTACAGTGCATTTGACCTACAGTGCCATTCTCTGCAACGCCCAACCATCTCATCATAGACATGCTTGTCTGTGTTTGGCCTCTTACATGTGCAGTACATATCATGTCCGGGAATAGAGTTGTGGCACAGTAATTTCGGGGTTCTCATTATTATTACAGCAATTGAATTTCTTGACCCCTGTTTGGCACTCCCAGAGAGGTGTATAAGAGTTACAGGTCTCAGTCTATGCATGTGGCTTCTCCATAGTTGTTTATGCCAGTTGAGTTTACAACGAGGAGAACCACATGTACATATGGCCTCCTTCTTTCTGGTGTAGGCCATGGGTACATGTATCTGGGGAGAAGGGACCACATTCTTCATATAGATGCAGATTTTATTTTTAGGACTTGTATGTATCATGCATTTACTTCTGATGTTTTTGAAATATGTTAGCTGGTAATACTCCCTTGAGTTATAGTGTGGCCCTTGAAAGTGATTCAGCATGACAATGTGGCCCTTGGACCAGAAAACTTAGTGCACCTGTGCTCTAGAGTAATAAAATTTGTAGGCCACAGTCGCAAGTGTGCCAAATTTTTCTCAGTGGGATGTCATATCAAACTGTCAACGTATATTTTGTATGATAACCAAACCCATCTGTGAGGTAGGGACACCACCATCTTGTATAGGGCCTATACCAGCCTCCATTTTGTCTGTGCACAGAGCCACAGGCTGCTAACTGCACAGGGCCTGTTAGCATATTCAATACGACAGGGTTTGATGTCCACTGTGAATCAAAAGGGCTTTAGTATGCTAAGTGATTCAGGCCCATGTTTGAATGGCAAGGTCTCTAGTATGGTAACGAGTTAAGACCCAAAACAGAGCCAAGCCAGCATGGTGAATAGTAAGGTTTGTTAGCATGATAATGAGATGCCTGAGGGCTTCAATTAGACTATACCTTTCAGCCAGACCATGAAAACACATCTATTTATATCCCAGATACGAAGGCTCCGTTCTAGGATTATGAATTATGAGCACATCTTTGTAGGTACATTCTCATAAAAATATCTGTGACCCTGCGGACCTCTGGCATTTGATGGTGCAACTCCCGAGTCGGTGATGGCTTGGGGGGCTGAGATATAGATTGGCCATCCACAATGACCCAATCGGGCCAGGTTTGATATCCATGCGACAGGCAAACCATACTGCATCCGCTGGTACCTCTCGTGTCCTGATCCGATCGTCCTTGGAGAAAGTTAATTCCTTTATTAGGTATTGGGAATAAATTCTGCAGAGGGCTAAGGGTGGAGATTGTCAGCCCACCCTCGGACACCGAGGGGAGGGACCTAGCAGGTTTAAGAACTGTGAGCTAAGGGCAGACCAGATCCATTCTCACAGCAGCAAGAAGCAACAAGGGACAGACCTGCCAAGGGAGCAGCGGCACACGTTTTGGGGGACTGTACAGCAACTAAGACTTTCACCTGTGGATCGCAGAGCTCCCTGCCTCCACATGTACCTACAACCTGGTAATATTAACCTCTAGATAATACCTCTAAGCCTTGTACCATTATTGTTGTATTTTACTCTGACTGCAAATCCATTGTAATTCCGTTGTATAGCTTACTGTATATTTCTGTAATTATCTAGTGCGCCCTTAAGGCAATTAAACCATAAAATTAATCTTGGGCTGATGCTTTTACTCTGATCACGAATCTTAGAATACCCAGTGGGTAACAGGACACCCTCCCCGGCGGCCATTTGCTCTAGGTGCAGTTCCCTTACTGATCTGAGAGACAAAGGGGGCGCCGGAGAGCTGTGCCTGTGGAGTTACGTCACATTGGTGACATGGAAGGACGGGGGCCGTCCTTTACACCATCCCAATAGTAAGGGGAGCAGACAACCTAGTAAACATTGGGATCTAAAGAGCACTAAAAAGAAAATCACAATAAGGCTGGTTGCACCACTATATTTTTTTGTCTGAATGTGATTCGACAAAACATCGGGAGGCTACACAGCTGCTAAATGAAAAAATCACAGCATGTCTGAGTGTGATCCGATATTCGGATCACACTCAGCCATACAAGTCAATAATGGTTAAAAGTTACCGGTCAGTAAGATCAACACGTCAGTCCCATTACTGTTTTGTGATATCATTTCACATTTCATTTGAACTATAAGACACACTTTTCCCCCTCCAAATTATGGAGCAAAATCGGGGTGGTGTCTTTTAGTCCGAATGTAGCATACCGAGGGGGATGCAGCACATTGAGCTGAGATCTCAATTTGCACATGCATCGGCGCCATTTTCCTGAAGCCAACCACCTGGTAATCAATGGTTCCTGCCTTGCACTGCTGGGACAAACCCTCCTCCCAGCCCAGGTCCCGCAACATTGCACCACTCCTGCCGCCACCGGCTTAAAGCAGCAACAATCCTGCCTCCTGTGACCTTGCTCCACCGCCACCCCAGTAAGCTAAACTCGGACTATAGGATGGACCCACATTTTCACATTTAAAATTCTTTTTTCTGCTTCTGTAATTATGGTGCACTTATGATCTGATGCATCTTATAGTCCGAAAAATATGATATATGATTTTCATTTGCACAATATTGGTATCTTTCATGTTTGTGATGAGGCTACGGTCTGGGTCGTCAACTTGCTATTCACAGACTGTTCAAATTTTTCACAGTTATTTGCTACAACCCTTAATAAAGGCCCTATAAAGACAACACCCATAAGATGTTCAGAATAATAGAGAACAAGCTGCTGAGAATTACACTCAGCATAAAGAATAGAAGAAGCAGTACTGTGTAGTTAGTGAGTGTGCGTGTGTGATATTTAAAATTTATAGCCTGTAAACAGGACAGGAAAAGTGGTACTGTGCAGTGTATATACAGAAGAATACAGATCATTGCACCTAATCTACAGGCCAGAAGTGGTACTGTGCAGTGTATATACAGTATAAAAATAATTCAGATAATGAGAATTGCACCCAATATACAGGCCAGGAGAAGTAGTACTGTTCAGTGTATACAGAGAATAATACAGATACTGTGAATTGCATACAGTATACTGGACAGGAGAAGCGGTACTGTGCAGTGTATACACAGATTAATATACAGTAGATACTGAGAATTACATACAAAATACTGGACAGGAGAAGCGGTACTGTGCAGCGTATATACAGAAGAATACAGATAATTGCACCCAGATATGCAGGCCAGAAGTGGTACTGTGCAGTGTATATACAGTACACAGAATAATTCAGATACTGAGAATTACATGCAATATACAGGACAGGAGAAGTGGTACTGTGCAGTGTATACACAGAAGAATATAGATACTGAGAATTACATACAATATACAGGACAGGAGACGTGGTACTGTGCAGTGTGTATTCAAAAATAAGAGCAGACACTGAGAACTACACCCAATATACCCAGCTTCTCAATATATCCTGTAAAATAGTCCACATACTATCTACACAGCTATACATTTTATACTAGTACGTGGTATATAGTGTGGTGCTGTGTATACAGTATAATATGTAGATCTATGTGTATTATACAGTGAAGCTTTGCCTGTGTATATGATATAAAGTGTAGAGCTATGTTAATATAACGTGGAGTCCACACTGTACAGTATATACACAGCAGCATAGTATATACTATATTTTGCCATGCACATCACATAGCATACACTGAGACTGCTGTATACAAATAACATTGGATACATTGATATTGCTGAATGGACACAACATGTAATCAATACAGTACCCTAAATCCGGATTTATAAATATCATACAGAAGACTCAGTCTTCTGTATGATATTTATAAATCCGGATTTACGGTACTGTATTGTTTACATGTATTTGTTTGACATTTGTATAGCAGCGTTTCTAGGTATATGATCCCCAAGTTCCCTATACTCATATATTTTTATTTTTTTGGTATGTACAGTACAGACCAAAAGTTTGGACACACCTTCTCATTCAACGATTTTTCTGTATTTTCATGACTATGAAAATTGTAGAATCACACTGAAGGCATCAAAACTATGAAGTAACACATGTGGAATTATACATTACACTTTACAAAAAAGTGTGACTGAAAATATGTCTTATATTCTAGGTTCTTCAAAGTAGCCACCTTTTGCTTTGATTATTGCTTTGCACGCAGAAAAGGTGAACGGATGGCCTCTACATGCCTGGTTCCCCCCGTGAAGCATGGAGGAGGTGGTGTGATGGTGTGGGGGTGCTTTGCTGCTGACACTGTTGGGGATTTATTCAAAATTGAAGGCATAGTGAACCAGCATGGCTACCACAGCAACGTGCAGCAGCATGCTATTCCATCTGGTTTGCTTTTAGTTGGACCATCATTTATTTTTCAACAGGACAATGACCCCAAACACACCTCCAGGCTGTGTAGGGGCTATTTGACCAAGAAGGAGAGTGTTGGGGTGCTACGCCAGATGACCTGGCCTCCACAGTCACCAGACCTGAACCTAATCGAGATAGTTTGGGGTGAGCTGGACCGCTCACTGCTTCAATTTTGAATAAATCCCCAAGAGTGTCATCAGCAAAGCACCCCCACATTATCACACCTCCTCCTCCATGCTTCACGGTGGGAACCAGGCATGTAGAGTCCATCCGTTCACCTTTTCTGCGTGCAAAGCAGTAATCAAAGCAAAAGGTGGCTACTTTGAAGAACCTAAAATATTAGACATATTTTCAGTTGTTTCACACTTTTTTGTAAAGTGTAATGTATAATTCCACATGTGTTAATTCATAGTTTTGATGCCTTCAGTGTGATTCTACAATTTTCATAGTCATGAAAATACAGAAAAATCTTTGAATGAGAAGGTGTGTCCAAACTTTTGGTCTGTACTGTATATGTTTGATTTATATCTGTAAGTCTTTTATAGCCTTTATTTTTACGATTCCAACCTTGTTAGTTGTTTGTAGGAATATGGGAGGTGGCAGTGACCCAACCAAGTGAAGCTGAGCATCAGCAAGGAAGGAATGCAGGAAGCACTTGGGTAGATGAACTGTCTGGCTGATAGAACAGATTAACTGGCAGGTCCTTGAGAAATTGGTCATGATGTCTCTGGAGCCTCAGAAATCAGTGTACATTGTTCCCAGATAATATTTTGTTGCTTTGGTTACAGAGGCAAATACATATGACAGGCTCCTTGTGTGCTCACTATGCATATCTAGTTTTAGCTCAATAGATGTATAAATAGATGAATAAAATATTTTCTAAAAAGTTGTATGTGGTGGTTTTGCATGCTAGCCTGGCAGTTTCGTAAAGCTCTTGTACATATAGACAAGTTGTTGGAGGAGCTGGCTGGAAAAGTTGGGTTGCAAAAAAGCATCAAAACCAGGTCCGCAACAGTAGTATAATGTGTCAGGTGAAAGAGTTGTGAACATATAAGCCAAGGTCAAAGAACAGGCATTGACTAAGCAGATTAGAGGCTATAGATCAAGTGAAACCAGGTCAAGTAGAGCTTATAACTGGCAGCTAGTAGTAGAAAGACAGGGGATTGAATAGTGTGATCTGGGACATTTAATTTACACCCAATCTCCCTTTCTTGATGGCACCACCAGTCCCAGAATAATAATACAAACTGCTGCACTGTCACTCAGCAACATCTGTAGCAAAGGCACTGCCCAGCCTAATGGTAAAAGCAGCAACAGAGAGAATAAACACATAAGTGGATGTAACATGTAAAGAGGTCATGTCACTTGCTAAAAAAAAGAGTTTAATATCTTGTAAAAATCACTGAGCTACCTTGATTCTGCTTTTTTTGTTTTGTTTCTGTGCTGCATTTCTCTATTGTTGAGCTATTCGACATTTGTTGCTTTTGGAAGGCAGTATGTGAAATCTCTGCTTGTTGTTCAACTGGGCGTTTCTTCAGGGATTATCAGCATCTGGGAGAAGAGATCCCACACTGTCCCAGAGAAAGCTATGTATGAATGTTCAGTTAAACTACAAAAATATTTAGAGTTGAGCGTCCCTCAGTGGTTGATACCTTTTAATGGCTAACTGAAAAGATGGTAACAAATTGCAAGCTTTCCAGACTACTCAGGTCTCTTCATCAGGCTAAACTAATACAAAATCTGAAGAATCACATATTTATACACCACACAGCACAGAAAAAATGCAATAGGTAAGACATGCAGAGAATTTACCATACTGCTCTCTAAAAGCAACAAATGTAAATATCTCTGCAATAAAACGAAGCCATACAAAAAGTGTTAGAATCCGTGGAGTTTAGAGTTTTTTTTGTAAAGTATTTAACTCTATTTTCTTGAGGAAGTGATAAGTTGTCTTTAAGAGATAATTGCTGCTAGAATGGTCTGTCAGCACATGGACCCCTTGTAACTATTGAAATATAAATGAACGTACTACTGATCCAAGCATGAATGTGCATGGAGGAGTCAAAGAGCCTATAAGCATTTAGGCAAAAGGTTTAATCAGATAAAAGGATTTTGCAAAATCCCAGTGTTTCCCAACTAACATTTTGTTGAACCATGATGTTCCTTTGAACCTAATCATTGGTTCCTCAGGAAACTCAAGTAATTGAGCATACTGTAGAAGTGAGGAGCTAATGATGTGCTCAAAATTCTTTGTGTTGTGGCATGCACATCAGTCAGAAATCCTGGACAGAACTAGTCATGAATTTTGGAAAAGCATGCTTTTCTCCAGACTGAGCTTCTTGGATGTATTAGTGAGAATAGTGGTTTCCCAAAAGTGCCAAAAAAAATGTGCAGAGTTCTCTCCATATGGATTTAAGAAACTTGGATTAAACATTGGCCTTGGTCCATGATGGTTATATTGCTTAACTACTGCTTGTTCTTATAAAATATACTCCCAGATTAAATAAAAAATAAACTGAATGGAATGTGAAAATCATGTCTCTAAACGCAGCGTTAGGTGTCATGACAAGGATTCCACCTCAAATGCAAGTCTTCTTATGAGGTAAGAACTTTTGGTGAGCTTATTTCATTGGAATGGAGAGTTGCTGAAGAGACAATAAATAGTGTGTCCAGCAGCTAAGTGTGGAGTTGGCACTCAGTATTTAAATGAAAATAAATTATTGAACAAAAATGTGATTTTTATGACCTAAATCATTATATCTAAACCTATGAGGCCAAAGTAAGCAGCCACATGCAATGGATCACTAACTTCTAATTATAGATTAATTAATAAAATGTGATTGTTTTCATGTACAGTTAGAATGACACTATATGATCGTTGTTCAGTAATGTTAACTGATGTTTGATAGTGTCGCTAACAGTTTATGACCATGTAGTGTTTCTTTCAAGCGTCATTCCTTCTGTGAAGGTCCTCAGACTGTGCTCATGATGTCAGTGATCTTACCCATTCTATTCTTGTTCATCTTTCTCTTTTTCCTTTCTTGGAGAATAAGTATATTTTCTATTCTTGGATCTACAACCTTCTTCTGTGAAGCCATGCTGTTTTTTTGGATTCAGTATGTGGTTTACCATTGTCTTGCTGAAAAATGCAAAGCTTTTCCTGAAATCGATTATCTGATTGGAAGGTTATGATGTTCTAAAACCTCTACATGCCTAGCATTGATCGTGCCTATCAAGATGTGTCAGCTGCCCATGCCATGGGCACTAATGAAACCCCATACTATCAGAGATACAGACTTTAGCACTGTGCACTGATAATGAGTTAGATGGTCCATTTTCTCTTGAGTCCACAGAACATAGCATAGTTATAGAATGGAATCTATGGAATAGATAGCGGTCGCCATGTTGCATTTGCAGAGCTCCTGATGTGCCTAAACAGTGGCGCACGGTGGCTCAGTGGTTAGCACTGCAGCGCTGATGACCTGGGTTCAAATCCAAACAAGGACAACATCTGCAAGGAGTTTGTACGTTCTCCCTGTGTTTGTGTGGGTTTCCTCCGGGTACTACGGTTTCTCCCACATTCCAAAGACATACTGATAGGGAATTTAGATTGTGAGCCCATTGAGGACAGTGCCAATAATGTCTGTAAAGTGTTAGGGAATTAATGGTGCTATTTAAATGAGTAAAATAAATAAATAAACCCCCCACAAGTGACCCCATTTTGGAAACTACACCCCTCAAGGAACTTAACTAGTGGTGTGGTGAGCACCTTGAAACCACATTTTCACAAGAGTCATAGGAGAAAAAGGACCATACAATTTGTCCCCGTAAACAGATTCCCCATATTTGGTGGAAAACTACTGTTTTGGCACATGGCAGGGCTCGGAAGGGAAGGAGAGCCATTTTTGGCTGGAACAGATTGCGAATGCCTCTGACATGACAAAACTGCAAAAAAACCTATTTTGAAAACCACACATGGCTGGATATCCTTAAGGAAAAAATTGTCCAGGAAAGATGGGAAATCTTGAAAAATGAGGTTCTCAAAGCACAATCGTTAACAATTCCAAAAAGAGGGAAGAATAGGAAGCATTTAAGGAAACCAGGATGGATGAACACAGAACTTAAACACATGCTAAAAAGGAAGAAAGAAATGTTTATCAAATGGAAAGAGGGAGGCATAGAATATAATGCTGTCTGCAGAACCTGCAGGGCACAAATCAGATTATCTAAAACGAACAATGAATTAAGGCTTGCAAGAGACGTCAAAAGCAACAAAAAAGGATTTTGGGGATATGTCAAAAGTAAAGAAAAGTCAAAGATGCGATAGGATTTTTACAGGATGAAAATGATGAAATGGTAAGACAGGATGTTGAGAAGGCCAACTTTTAGATTCCTATTTTGCATCTGTTTTCTCTCAGAAAGGAAATGTAACATCAACTGATCTTCACTGTCCTATTAAGAGAATAGAAGAATCCAGGATATCTATAAAAGAAAAATAGTGAAGAAACACTTAACTAACCTAAATGTATTCAAGTCTCCAGGTCCAGATGAATTACACCCCAGAGTACTGAAGGAAATAGCAGAAGAAATTTTTGAACCACTCTCCATAATCTTTGAAAATTCTTGGAGAGCAGGAAAAGTCCCAGAAGACTGGAGAAGAGCAAATGTTGTTCCTATCTTCAAAAAGGGGAAGACGGTGGACCCAGGGAACTATAGGCCGATGAGTCTGACTTCTATACCAGGAAAGATCTTTGAACAAATTATTAAACAACATGTATGTAAGTACCTGGATAAGAATAAAGCGATTAAACAAAGTCAGCATGGTTTGTAACTAACAAGTCATGTCAGACTAACTTAATTTCCTTCTATGACAGAATCACTGACTGGGTGTAGATATAGTATATCTTGACTTCAGCAAAGCATTTGACAAAGTATCTCACACAATCCTTATTGAAAAAATGACTAGTATGGAATGGACAAGGCAACTGTTAGGTGGATTCATAACTGGCTTAGTGATCAGACCCAAAGAGTGGTCGTAAATGGCTGCACATCCAGTTGGAAGAATGTCTCAAGTGGGGTACCACAGGACTCTGTCCTGGATCCTGTGTTGTTCAACATCTTTATCAATGATTTAGATGAAGGAATTGAGGGTAAGCTGATTAAATTTGCTGATGATACAAAGCAAGGAGGGATAGCGAATACTAGAGAAGAGAGAGGGAGGATTCAAAAAGATATAATTAAACTGGAGCAGTGGGCAGCAACTAGTAGAATGTTTTTTAACAGGGAAAAATGCAAAGTACTACATCTGGTTAATAAAAATGAAAAAAGCATATACAGAATGGTAGGAAGAGGGTTAAGCAACAGCACATGTGAAAAAGACTTGGTTATACTAATAGATCACAGACTGAACATGAGTCAACTGTGTGATGCAGCAGCAAAAAAGGCAAATTATTATTATTATTATTATTTATTATACATTTATATAGCGCCATTTATTCCATGGCGCTTTACATATGAAAAGGGAAAAATATAGACAGATACAATAAACATGTGCTAGACAAGGGACACACAAGTACAGAAGGAGAGAGGACCCTGCCCGCGAGGGCTCACAGTCTACAGGGATGGGTGAGAATACACTAGGAGAGGGTAGAGCTGGTCGTGCGATGGTTCAGTAGACTGAGGATCATTGCAGGTTGTAGGCTTGTCGGAACAGGTGGGTCTCAGGTTTTTCTTGAAGGTCTCCGTTGTTGGTGAAAGTCTGATGTTTTGCGGCAGGGAGTTCCAGAGTATGGGGGAAGCCCGGGAGAAGTCTTGTATGCGGTTGTGGGAAGAAGAGATGAGGGGGGAGTCGAGAAGGAGATCTTGAGAGGATCGAAGGTTGCGTGTAGGTAGGTAGCGGGAGACCATGTCACAGATGTATGGAGGAGAAAGGTTGTGGATGGCTTTGTATGTCATGGTTAAGGTTTTGAACTGGAGCCTCTGGGCAATAGGAAGCCAGTGAAGGGCCTGGCATAGTGGGGAGGCTGGGGAATAGCGGGAAGACAGGTGGATTAGTCGTGCAGCAGAGTGTAGGATGGACTGGAGTGGTGCCAGAGTGCTAGAGGGGAGGCCAGACAGTAGGAGGTTGCAGTAGTCGAGGCGGGAGATGATAAGGGCGTGCACTAGTGTTTTTGTGGTTTCATGGTTGAGGAATGAGCGGATCCGGGAAATATTTTTGAGTTTGAGGCAGCAGGAGGTGGCGAGGGCTTGGATATGTGGTTTGAAAGAGAGGGCAGAGTCGATGATCACCCCAAGGCACCGAGCATGTGGGACTGGGGAAAGCGAGCAGCCATTGACATTGATGGATAGGCCTGGTGGAGGGGTAGAATGAGGTGGGGGAAAGATGATGAATTCTGTTTTGTCCATGTTCAGTTTGAGAAAGCGAGCAGAAAAGAAGGCTGAGATAGCAGATAGACACTGTGGGATTTTGGTCAGTAGGGAGGTGAGGTCAGGTCCAGATAGGTAGATCTGCGTGTCATCGGCGTAGAGGTGATACTGCAAGCCATGGGATTCTATGAGCTGTCCCAGGCCGAAGGTGTAGATGGAGAAGAGTAGGGGTCCTAGGACTGAGCCTTGGGGAACACGACAGACAGGGGGCGAGGTGAGGAGGTGGTGTGTGAGAGGGAGACACTAAAAGTTCGGTCTGTTAGGTATGATGAGATCCAGGATAGGGCCAAGTCTGTGATGCCAAGAGATGAGAGAATCTGTAGGAGGAGGGAATGGTCTACGGTGTCAAAGGCAGAAGACAGGTCCAGGAGAAGGAGGACAGAGTAGTGTCGCTTGCTCTTGGCGGTTAGTAGGTCGTTGGTGACTTTAGTTAGGGCAGTTTCAGTTGAGTGATGCGGTCGAAAGCCTGATTGTAACCGGTCAAAGAGGGAGCAGGAGGAAAGGTGGGAGGACAGTTCAAGATATACATGCTGCTCCAGTAGTTTTGAGGCGAAGGGGAGAAGAGATATCGGGCGATAGCTAGACACTGAGGATGGGTCGAGGGAGGGCTTTTTGAGGATCGGGGTGATTGAGGCATGTTTGAAGGATGAAGGAAAGACACCATTTGTAAGTGAAAGGTTGAAGAGATGTGTGAGAGTAGGGATGAAGACTGTGGCAAGGTTAGGGATGAGGTGGGACGGGAGTGGGTCAAGCGCGCAAGTGGTGAGGTGTGATCTTGACAGGAGAGTGGAGAGCTGATCTTCTGTCATGGTGGTGAAGCTGGTTTTGGAAGAACAGGGCTGAGTGGCTAAGAGGGGCATTGGGGGCTGCGGGCCAAAGCCTTCTCTGATAGTATCAATCTTTTGCTTAAAGAAGGAGGCAAAGTCTTCGGCAGAAATGAGAGGAGAGGGAGGAGGTGCTGTGGGATGGAGTAGAGAATTGAAAGTGTTGAAGAGCTGTTTAGGGTTGTGAGACAGGGAGGATATGAGAGATGCAAAGTAAGTTTGTTTTGCGGCAGAGAGCGTGGACTTGAAGCTGGCAAGGGACTGCTTGTATGCGTTGAAGTGCTCGATGGAGTGGGTTCTCTTCCATCTCCGCTCGGTAACCCTGGAAGCCCGTCTCAGTTCTTTGGTCAGGCCGGTCAGCCAGGGCTGCCTGTTGATTGTACGAGTTTTGCTCTGCATGAGGGGGGCGGCCGAATCAAGTGTGGTTTTTATTGTGGTGTTATAAAATGTGGCAGCAGCATCTGTGTCATTAAGTGAGGCTATGTCTGTGAGAGGGAGGAGGGACTCAGAGAGCGATTGTAAATTGAGGTGTTTGAGATTTCTGCGAGGGTGGGTGAGTTTGTGGAGTGGGGGATGCGTACTAACAGAGGAGAGGGAAGAGAATGTCAGTAGGTTGTGGTCAGACAGGGGGAGTGGGGAGTTAGTGAGATTAGTGAGGGAACAGAGACGGGTGAAGATAAGGTCCAGCATGTGACCGCCTTTGTGAGTGGCCACAGAGGACCATTGAGTGAGGCCAAGGGAAGCTGTGAGCGAAAGAAGTTTAGAGGTAGCCGGGGTGGAAGTGTCAATTGGGATGTTGAAATCGCCCATGATGATGGTGGGGATGTCAGCAGAGAGGAAATGGAGTAGCCAGGTGGTGAAGTGGTCGAGAAAGGTGGAGATGGCTAGTTCCGGGGGGCGGTAAATGACAGCCAGTTGGAGGGGGAATAGATGCGGACGGAGTGCACTTCGAACGAGGGAATAGCAGCGGAGGGTGGAATTTGAATAGGGGTAAAGGAGCAGGTATCAGACAGGAGTAAGCCAACTCCTCCACCACGTTTGTTGCTGGGGCGAGGGGTGTGAGAAAGATGAAATCCGCCATAGGAGAGCGCAGCTGGAGAGGCTGTGTCAGAGGGGGTGAGCCAGGTTTCAGTGATGGCAAGGAAGGAGAGTTTGTTGGTGATAAAGAGGTCGTGGACAAATGACAGTTTATTGCAGACGGAGCGTGCGTTCCATAGTGCTCCGGGTAGGGGGACTGGGGGAGGGGGGTGTGGATGGATAGGTATGAGGTTGACAGGGTTGCAAAAACTTGTGGAAGATCGTGGCAGGGTGTTAGAAATGAGTGTGGGGATGTGATGAGGAGGGCCAGGATTTGGGGATACATCGCCAGCGATGAGGAGTAGCAGACAGAGCGTTAGAAGGTGAGAGCAGGATAAGCCATGGTGTGGCCGTGTGTGTCTTGGTGAAAAGGATTGTATGTGGAGGAACAGTTCTGTGGGAAAGGTGAGATGGCTGGGGAGAATGGAGGGGGAAATGACTAATTCCTTACTAGGTGGGGGGATTACAGGGGATAGGAAGAAAGAAAGGAGGATGGGGGGGAAAGTGATAAGAAAATGAAACATAGTGGTTTTATAATCTGTTACCTTGCAGCCAAATTCCAGTCAGATTCTAGTCTAATTCACAGTAGTGTAATTAGAAATCTGTAATTTGAAATATGGGATTTGAAATATGTGGAGCAGACTACGTCTGGAGCAGACCCATTGCACTGAATAAATAATGCAGCTAAGGGCAATCAGGTGTGATTGGGAAGTGGGCTGGGACTGCTCAGGCCAAATGCACAGAGTTAAGGAAAGGTCATAAAAGGGGGTAGGTGTTACACAGACCACTCAGATGTGTGGTGAAGATAAGAAGTATGGAGTACAATTATGTGCACAGGAAGATGGGTGAGCAAATCATACCATTAACAAAGCAATATACATGATGCATTCAGGAGCATAGAAAAGCTGGGGTTCATACATTAACAAGCAATATACATGAATGCATTCAGGAGCATAGAAAAGCTGGGGTTTTCTACCATTAAAAAGCAATATACATGAGCATTCAGGAGCATAGAAAAGCTGGGGTTTTCTTACCATTAACAAAGCAATATACATGAGCATTCAGGAGCATAGAAAAGCTGGGTTTTCATACCATTAACAAAGCAATATACAGATGCATTCAGGAGCATAGAAAAGCTGGGTTTTCATACATTAACAAAGCATATACTGATGCATTCAGGAGCATAAAAAGCTGGGGTTTTCATACCATTACAAAGCAATATACATGATGCATTCAGGAGCATAGAAAGCGGGGTTTTCACAACCATTACAAGCATTATACATGATGCATTCAGAGCATAGAAAAGCTGGGTTTCATACCATTAACAAAGCAATATACATGATGCATTCAGGAGCATAGAAAAGCTGGGGTTTTCATACCATTAACAAAGCAATATACATGATGCATTCAGGAGCATAGAAAAGCTGGGGTTTTCATATCTGTGGGAACAGAAGAACATCTCAGTCACAATGTGATGATGACAATGCTGTAGGATTGATGTGTGGCCAAATGCATTCTAGAATTCTAGTCTAATTCACAGTAGTGTAATTAGAAATCTGTAATTTGAAATATGGGATTTGAAATATGTGGAGCAGACTACGTCTGGAGCAGACCCATTGCACTGAATAAATAATGCAGCTAAGGGCAATCAGGTGTGATCAATTCTTTGATGTATTAACAGAAGCATACAGTCTAGATCACGTGAAGTCATTATTGCCCTCTACTCCTCTTTGGTCAGACCTCATCTGGAATACTGTGTCCAGTTTGGGCACCACATTTTAAAAAAGACCTCCGCGCACTGCAAGTTCAAAGAGCGACCAGAATGGTGACCGGTCTGCAAACCATGTCCTATGAGGAACAGTTGCAGGATTTGGAAATGTTTAGCTTGCAAAAGAGAAGACTAAAAGGAGATTTAATAGCTGTCTAAAAATATCTCAAGGGCTGTCAGATTGCAGGGTGGATAAAAATCATGATTTTTTTAAAAAAATCAAAAAATCGGATTTTTTGATTTAATCGGATTTTTTTGATTAAATCGGATATTTTTTGATTTAAATGGATTTTTTAATCAAGTTGTACACAAGCAAAACTTTGTCTTTTTGCAAATCAAATTATTTTACACAAATAAAAATATTAAAACAGTTGATGATTATGAAACCTAATAATTTTTATTTGCACTATTAAACAATCAGAATTGAACTACAGAGAGTAAGTACTTTTTAACAATAGCCTATCTCTAACGTTTGAAGTAAGCAAACATCTTCAGTGAATACATCAGTCCTTTAATCCTACTGTTTATTTAGGACTTTTAATAGGAAAACTAGTTGTCCTGCTTTAGCAGTTCCTAAGCGGTTTCGGACTGTTGTGTGCACAAAACCAAATGAAGAAAACAATCTCTCTACTCCTGCCAATGAAGCCGATGCAGTCAGTAGCTGAGTAGCTACATTTATTATCTTCGCTGGAAGAACAAGTGATTGCGACTTCCACCAGTCCAGTTGTTTTAGTTCATTAACGACGTTATCTGCAAACATGTATTTTTGAAATGGTGCAGATTCATACTTCAATTTCAGCACAGTTGCCACAATGTCATGGTTAGTATTGGTGAGCCACTCCATTGCAGAGTTGATTTCCGCCTCAGATAGTTTTTTCCCTCTGTAGATGGGATGCAAGATATTGGCTAAATAGTGTTCTTCTTTTAATGCTTGGTCCTTGCGGTGGTGTATTGCAACCTTTACATTGTTTGAGAGGTTCAAGCGATCTAGCGAACCTTATAAATCTTTCCAAACTTCTGTGGCATCAGCTATGGTTGCAGTATCTTTCTGCATTTTATCCAACGCAATAGATATTGGCTTTAACCTTTCCAAAAGGTCCTCGGCATTTCTCTTCACGCCAAGATTTTATACTTTGCTTCGTATATTAGCATCAATTTTATCCCGATGTGTTTCGCAAATGGACACTAATTTTGACCAGTTGTTAATAAACAGTTCCAAGCATTCAGCCAAGGTATTCCATCTAACATCTTGTGGTAGAACCAACTTCAGTCCTCCCATTTCCTTGTAGGTTTCATGTGCAAAATGATTATTGCGGAAATATTTAACAATTTCTACAACATGTTCTTTGACACCCGAAATATGCAGGTCTTTTGCCAAAAGATGCAACAAATGGGCAGAACAACCGTATGTAATGACATTTGTGTCATCCTCATGTGCCAGTTCCGCTCGCATTTTTGCCACATTGCTTGCGTTATCAGTAACTAAGCTCCTTACTTTACATCCAAACTGTTCTTGGCATTGGTGAATTGAGTTCTTAGCAATTTCAAGTAAATATTCAGCAGTATGTGAATTTATAGATGTGTCGATTGTGTCTGTAAGGTAAGTTTCACCATCTTCTGTTGTGACACAAGTGCAAATTATGGGGTCATTGTGGATGTTGCTCCAACCATCCAAGCTCATGTTAACAACTTTGTCTTTCAAATATTTTGTACAAGCCGCTCTTTCTTTGTCGTATACAGCCTGAAGATGTTTTCCTGAGATATCAAATCTACTTGGTGGTTTGTAGCCTGGTCTTATTCCTTCGATCATTTGTACAAACAATGGGTGTTCAACTAGTCGGAAAGAAGAATTGGTTGCAAATATGAATTTAGCAATTAATTCATCAAAATGTTCTTTCTGGCTCGTCGTAGTCTTTAAGAGGAATTTTTCTACACTTTGCACGCAAAGTTTTTTGTTGGGCTGCTTTGTTGAAGTTGTACCCAGATATTGATTGTCATGTGCAGCACAAGCCATATTTGACCCTGAAAGCACAGTAATTAAAAATATAATTCGACTGCGTATTTGAAGAAATATAACGAAAATATTTTGAAACAAACTTTTTGAACAATGTAATGGTCCTCGTCCTATAAGGGCTGTCTCAAAAGTTATGCTACTCAAGTTTCCGGTGAAGTTGCTGTAATACTAGTAATATCAGAGCAACTGAAAAAAATTATGTCACAAAAGTTTTGAAAATGTTTTTTTAAAAAAAATGGTCAATTTGGCAGACTTCAAAAGTGAATTGTAGCCTACAATAAAAAAAAAAAATAGGCGTATACACACTCTTTTATTTTTACTTAACGTTAATCTTCTGTGAAATATTGCCTTAACATAAATTTAAATTCTATACTCCAGAACTAGTGCTAGAAATTTTTCTTTTCATAGACTTTAACCATCCCAGTAAAACGTCTGTTAAAATAGGTTGTAATTGCCAGACTTACCACTAGTGCTAGGGTCCTGGTGCATAAGAAGCTGTGGGGGTTCATTGACATTAGTTGTATCACTATCAACATCTTCATTTCCCTTCTGGTTGCAGTTTTCATAATGTGATTTCAAACGGCAAACAAGTCCTTGGATATCCTTTTGAGAGTATTTGCACTTTGCTCTCCCACCTTTCTTTCCAAGCTCTGCTGGCATCTCAACAAAATGAACCCAAATAGGGTCTCTCTTACGACCTGCCATGGCTCACGCAGATCACTTCTGAAGTTTGATTGTTACTACAGCCAAGTACTGCTGACTGACTATCCAACAAGTTTGGGCATGTCAACTGAATGGAAAAAGAAACTGAAATCAAGCTACAGAAAGTGAAACCAAGCTAGAAGTGTGGAGTTAATTGAACAATGATTGAAAGTTTTAGATTTTAATCGTGATTTATATTAAAAAAATCTTTTGATTTAAATCAGTGATTTAAATCATGATTAAAATCACGATTTAAATCGATCTGATTTAAATAGAAAAAAATCATTTGATTTAAATCATGATTTAAATCGTTGATTTAAATCGGCGTGATTTAAATCAATCCACCCTGTCAGATTGTAGAAGGATCACCTTTATCCTCATTTGCACAAGGAAAGTCTAGAAGCAATGGGATGAAACTGAATGGGAGGAGACACAGAATAGATATTAGAAAAAACTTTTTGACAGTTAGGGTGATCAATGAGTGGAACAGACTGCCACGAGAGGTAGTGAGTTCTCCTTCAATAGAAATCTTAAACAGAGGCTGGACAGATATCTGTCTGGTAAGATTTAGTGAATCTTGCTTGGACCAGATGGCCCAGGAGTTCCATTCCAACTCTACTATTCTATGATTCATCTTGAGGAATTAATCTAGCGGTGTAGTGAACATTTTTCACCCTCAAACCATTCACAGAATTGTATAACATTGGGCTGAGTTAATGTAAAATAGCCATTTTTTCCCTCTAAAATGTTACGTTGGCCTAAAGGTTTAAATAGGGATAATAGGAGAAAATGAACCACAAAATGTTATGCAATTTCTCCTGAGTGCGCCAGTACCTCTTGTGTAGTCGAAAGCTACTTTAGCGGCACAGTGCAAAGCTCCGAAGGGAAGGAGCGCCATATTGTAGTGCACATTTTGCTGGAATGATTTGGGGGTGCCATGTCACATTGGCAAAGCCCCTAGGGTGCCAGAACAGCAGAACCTCCTATAAATTCCCTCATTTTACAAACTACACCTCTCAATGAATTCCTTTAGGAGTGGAGTGATCTCATTGACACCATGGGTGTGTCACAGAACCTACAACATAGGGCGGTGAATAAAAAATAATTACATTTTTACCACAAAAAGTTTTGTTTTAGCCCATGTTTAGTTTTCATGGGTGTATCCATGATTGTTTGTTTTGTGTGCACACTGTAAAGCGAAAAAATACGAACATGTGAACAAACATGTAGAATATAATGGATACGTGTCCTATCCATGAAAAACGGTTGTCTAAATGAGAGATTGCTTTGAACTTTGTACTGATCTGGAAATTATTTGTGCAATTATGAAGTCCATCTTGGATCTGTTTGTTTGAGGGCCAAGTAACTAAATCATTTCAGTGGTAGGAAATGCAAAAGTCAATATAGTCACGTGTGGATCTTTGTAGGTATTTAGGCATTGTTAAAGTCAAGACTTCTACTACAAAGCTTTTAGGTTCCCAAAGTAAAGACAGATTGCAGGACATTTATCATTGTCTAGGAAATTGTGACCCAAAATGTGTAGAAGAATCAACCTCCCTAATCAGAAGTGTTTGACTTTCATCTGGACAATTGCATCAAGACAATTCGAGAAACCAACGTCAAAAGACACAGCTGGATATAGCTTCTCTTTTTATCCAATTTTGGATTGTGAGTGAATAATTAGTAATATTCTGCATCTGTGCACTGCAGTCATGCCATGTGTTTTTGATCATCCCTTCTGACGTCAGAGAAAGTGTGTAAAGCTGGTCAGGGCACGACTAGGGAAGAGTTCTCGTAACTTTATTGCACTTTCTGTGATTTTTGTCTCTGGTCCTGTGACTGCAACTCCTGGAAGTGTTCGTGTTCCTTTGCATCTGGGTCAGAGTCATTTTAAGCTCTGTACATGTGGCAAAGGGGAAAAAAACGAACATGAAATGATACATTTCCGATGCTATATGCCAGCACAAACTGATGCAAGAAAGAAATCTTGCATCACATCAAAGACCAGATTACATCACCTTCATAAATACCCAAAGTTCAGTGCCCAATATTTTGCTTCAGTTTGTGAGTGATTCTCCAGCTGCTCGGCAATGACAGAACTGACTTTTTTCATGAATGTTCTTCTACAGGGAAAACTGCTTGGAAAATCTGAGACAGAATATGAGGAACAGTAGAAAAAAGACTTATCCTGATTAAGCAGACGAATACAATATGTGCCCTTGTAGTTCGATTCCATTTGTAAAGTCATGACCAAATTAATAGGATACTGAAATAATCTTAAAGGACCACTCCTGGTTTAGCCCATGTTGGGGTCCATTGGTGACCCCAGAATTCAATAGACACCAATGAGCGAGATCCCTAGGCATCACTCTCTCAGGCTCTGCACCACATAACGTCATGTATTAGTGTAGCATGCAGTGTTCTCCTAAGTCAAAGATGTATCTGTTATCTCTGAAGATGATCTGCCAGGATCCGAGTGTAATGTACAGTAGGACCAAGCCCCTATATCAGCACCTTTTGAGTCTACGCAGTTGGCCACTCTTTAAAAGATACATTATATACAGCTCTGGCAAAAATTAAGAGACCACCACATCAAAACGTTAAAACATTAATATTGTTGTTTATAAATGATTATGAACTTGTTTTCTTTGCATTGAGGTCTAAAAGCACTGGTTCTTTTATTTAATTTTGACCATTTCTCATTTTTAGAAAAATAAATACAACATTTTTTACTTTGAAATTCGGAGACATGTTATCAGTAGTTTATAGAATAAAAGAACAATTTACATTTTACTCAAAATATACCTATAAAGAGAAAAATAAGACAAACTGAACATTTGATAGTGGTCTCTTAATTTTTGTCAGAGCTGTATTTTCCTTGTAGATACTTAATATATACAACGATGTCAGCGACGAGCGAGATCACAGCAGGAAGCTCGTCGCTGGCAGCTGCCGCACTGAACAACATCGCTAACGGGATCGCTAAATAGTGACGTTTTATAGCGATCCCGTTAGCGATATTGTTTAGTGTGGCATACCCTTTAGTATCTTACTAACTTTTACTACTTTTTTTTTTTTTGTCTAGATAACGTTTTATGTTTTGTGCACTACTCCCCCTAGGCTAGGTCGACGCGTTGTGGTCACAATATAATTTTAGCTACATGAGGTTTCTATACTTTTTGTGACAAGCTGAATGGACTCGATATTCATATAGGTTAAGAGGTAGTTTGTTTAACACTGTAGCACTATTGGCACCTTATTAGAGGAACGGACATTTTATTAATTTGTTTCATAAATGTTTGTACTATACCTCTGCAAATATCAGAGAAACCTTGTATGTAAAAAAACACAAAAATTGAGCTTAACTTGAGTTGGTACACATGCAGCACATGAGAGCATGTTCACATGGGGTGGCGTTTATGCTATTTTTGATCAAAAACAGTATTACTAAAAACTCTGTTATTTAAATGCATGTTTTGCTTTTTATTTACTTACAGCGGGGTTTTGCTCATTTTTTCTTCTGTAGGTTTATAAACCTTATATGTAGTGTTCGCTATATCTGTTTCTTTTGCATTGTCGCTTTATTTTTTTGGATATCTCGGCTAATTGCTATATTCATTGCTAAAACCACATTTAAAAAAAAAACTTCCCTCCTGTGAGGGGTTGTTAGTGCCTAGGATCATCTTGGGTGTATCTGGGTGAGACGGTGATGATCGGGGGCGCCACAACTTGCATGCTTTACTTAGAGTGCCAACTTCCATGGCTAGCATGGAAAGTTTTCTGGCATAAATGATAGAATTGTTGAATATGCTCTATTCAAGACGGGCCTCTACAGTACCAGGTTGTCGATAAGGTGAAACTACTACTACATGGTTACCTGTGTATACAAGATCAAATATCATTACTTATACCTGATCAAGGAGTTAAACCTACTCCGAAATGCGTTGTCAAATACAATATATTTTTACACCATCGTGTTCTATGATCCTCTGGATGTTGGCAGCTCTCAAGAAAACTGCATATTTCCTCGTTTATCTACTATCCCCACAGAGCCGAGCGTTTCCAGGTTCGGCGTGTAGAGCAGCAGCCATATTCGTATGCTACGCGGTATTTTGCCTGTCTATGCACAGTCTTTCCAGGTGAGCGAGATTACTTACTTTTTTATCCATATGGATTCACACTATGGAGCATCTCTTTTCTTTCTGTTAGAGCGCTGTTCTCTGTATCATTGGGGTCTCCGTTGTAAGACCCACAGCGATCAGGAAGTTCTCTGGTATCCATAGGATCAGAGATGACTTACTATTTTGGGAATAACATTTTAAAGCTAAAGCTTCACTTCTATGGAACAAAAAGAATTATGCAATGTCAGCTTTGTAAAAAAAAAAAAACAAGCTTGTAGAACAGGGGTGCACAACTCCAGTCCTCAAGGGCCACCGACAGTGGGTGTTTTCAGGATTTCCTTAGTTTTGACAATGCCAAGGAAATCTGGAAAACATGACCTGCTGGTGGCCCTTGAGGAATGGAGTTGTGCACCCTTGTAGAAGAAAAGGCTGCACTGTACACAGCATGGCATCAATATACAGCTCTGGCAAAAATTAAGAGACCACTGCAAAATTTTCAGTTTGTCTGATTTTTCTCTTTATAGGTATATTTTTGAGTAAAATGTAAATTGCTCTTTTTTTCTATAAACTACTGACAACATGTCTCGTAATTTCCAAGCCATACATTTTGTATTTATTTTCAGAAAATGAGAAATGGTCAAAATGACAAAAAATGCAGTCCTTGCAGACCTCAAATAATGCTAAGAAAACAAGTTCGTAATCATTTTGAAACAACAATACTAATGTTTTAAATAAGGAAGAGTTCAGAAATCAATATTTTGTGGAATAACCATGATTTTTAATCACAGCTTTCATGCGTCTTGGCATGCTTGCCACCAGTCTTTCACACTGCTTTTGGGTGACCTTATGCCACTCCTCGTACAGAAATTTAAGCAGTTCTTTGTTTGATGGCTTGTGACTATCCATCTTCCTCTTGATTACATTCCAGAGGTTTTCTATGGTGTTCATGTCTGGAGATTGGGCTGGCCATGACAGGGATTTCATGTGGTGGTCCTTCATCCACACATTGATTGGCCTAGCTGTGTGGCATGGCGCATTGTCCTGCTGGAAAAAACAGTCCTCAGAGTTAGGGAACATTGCCTGAGCAGAAGGAATCAACTGTTTTTCCAGGATAACCTTCTATGCAGCTTGATTCATACGTCCTTTGCAAATATTAACCTGCTCAATTCCAGCCTTGCTGAAGCATCCCCAGATCATCACGGAACCTCCACCAAATTTCACAGTGGTTGCAAGACACTGTGGCGTACGCATCAAAGACACTGTGGAGCCTGCATCAAAGCCAGGACATGTCAGCTGTTTCGAACAGCTGACATGTGCCAGCAGTAGGCACGGGCGGAATTGCGATATGCCCGCATCTATTAACCAGTTAAATGCCGCTGTCAAACGCTGACCGCGGCATTTAACACGCGCTTCCTGCCATCGGGCCGGAAGTACTCTCACCGCTGAACCCCGTCGGCATAACAACCAGAGGTCTCCTTGAGACCTCTATGGTTGTTGATGCCAGATTGCTATGAGCGCCACCCTGTGGTCGGCACTCATAGTAATGCAGTAATTCTACTACATACAGGCAATCTGAGCATTGCCTGTATGTAGCAGAGGCGATCGAGTTGTGGCAGCTTCTAGCCTCCCATGAAGGCTATTGAAGCATACCAAAATAAAAAAAAATGTTTTTTAAAAATAAAAAAAATTAAAAGTTTAAATCACCCACCTTTCGCATCATTCAAAATCAAAATGCCAGAATTGCAATTTTTGGTCGCCACGACATTGCATTAGAATGCATTAATGGGCGATCAAAAGAACATATCTGCACCAAAATGGTATAATTAAAAACGTCAGCTCGGCATGCAAAAAATAAGCTCTCACCCAACCCCAGATCACGAAAAATGGAAACGTTACGGGTCTCGGAAAATGGCACATTTTTTTTTTTTTTTTAGCAAACTTTGGAATTTTTTTTCACCACTTACCGTATATACTCATGTATAAGCCGACCCGTGTATAAGTCGACCCTCCTAATTTTGCCACAAAAAACTGGGAAAACTTGACTCGCGTATAAGCCTAGGTGAAAAATGATTATGCCCCCATATGCTCCATAGATTAGGCCCCCATAAACTACACAGATTATGCCCCCGTATGATCCACAGATTATGCCCAATATGCTCCACAGATTAGGCCCCCATGTGCTCCTCCGATTATGCCCCCATATGTTCCACAGATTAGGCCCCCATATGTTCAACAGATTAGGCCCCCATATGCTCCACAGATTATGCCCCATAGTATGTCCCTTATGCTGCCGCGCTGCTGCTGCAAAAAAATGACATACTCACCTCTCGTCGCTGGGGACCAGGTGCCGTGTCCTGAGCAGGCGATGACACCGGTGCGCTATGGGGGACAGTTGCCTGTGTCACCGCTGGCTCAAGACCCCGGCACCTGAGATATTTACCTGTCACCGGACCGCTCCACCGCAGCGCTGCTCCCGCTTCCGGGTCCTCGGCAGTGAATGATCAGGCAGGGGGAGCGGCGCGCACTAACGACGTCATCGCGCCCTCTGCCTGAAAATTCAGAGTCGGACGAGGAGGTCGGAGCAGCGCGCAGTGGTGGAGAGAGGACAGGTAAATATCGCCATACTCACCCCTCCGCCGGCGCGTCTCTCTCTGCAGTGTCTCCTCTTCTCTCCGGCGGTCTCCGCAGCTCTTCAGTCCTACAGCGGTCACACCGCTCATTAAAGTCATGAATATATGCATATTCATGACTTTAATGAGCGGTACCATGTGACCGCTGCAGGAAGGAGCCGGAGATCGTGGGAGAAGCAGGGGGGCTGCAGAGACCGCGCCGGCGGAGGGGTGAGTATGATCCGACACCCCTGCTCCCCTCCCCCGCCGACCCCCGTATATGACCCGCGTATAAGCCGAGAGGGGGACTTTCAGCCCTAAAAAATGGGCTGAAAATCTCGGCTTATACACGAGTATATACGGTAGGTAAAAAGGAACCTAGGCAAGTTTGGTGTTTATGAACTCATAATGACCTGGAAAATGATAGTGGCAGGTCAGTTTTAGCATTTAGTGAACCTAGCAAAAAAGCCAAACAAAAAACAAGTGTGAGATTGCACTTTTTTGCAATTTCACCGCACTTGGACTTTTTTCCCCGTTTTCAAGTACACGACATGCTAAAACCAATGGTGTCGTTCAAAAGTGCAACTCGTGCAAAAAATAAGCCCTCACATGGCCATATTGACAGAAAAATAAAAAAGTTTTGGCTCTGAGAAGAAGGGGAGCGAAAAACGAAAACGCAATACTGAATAAAGCTGGGGTCATTAAGGAGTTAAGGATGGAGGCAACATGACGCTCTGTGTATCCCTCTGCTAATAAAGCTAGAATTGAGCCCTACTTTGCCTCACTCAAGACTTTTCTTTTCAACTCCTTTGGCATGGTTAAACGTTATTTTTTCACTCCTATTACATTTGGGATATTACTTGCACTTGTTTTGCCATCCAGCTTGTCCTATTGCAAGAGGATTGTTAACACCACAGCAGTGTTTTTTATACTTTCCCTCGTTAAATAACATTTGGTTCAGGTGATCACCTAATCAGGAGCACATTAAGTAGAATGAGGTGTCCTCTGGTTGGAATTCAATTGACACTGGAATGATGGCTGTCACACATGTAGAAAAGCTGAGTTTTATAAAACTGTGCAGTGGTCTCTTAACTTTTGCCAGAGCTGTATAGTGTACTACCGTTCATATACATTCCCTTTATGTTGTGTGAAGCCTTTTATTATGGTAAATGAAAACAGAAATGACCACCGCGCTAGCTAAGGACACCTGATGTGAGGTGTACTAGTCCAATAGTATTGTGAAGTAGCAAGAAAAAGAGAAAGTAAACTCACTGTCAACTGAAGAAAGAATTCCTAGAGAAGTTGGAAGATGACTGGTTCAGGTTTGTGCTGAAATAGTAATACAATCAGTAAATTATCGGTTTTAGCCGATCATTAAGATATACCACATGTGCCTGTACTTACTGATGCTTACAATGTGGTGTGTACAGCAATGTTCCAAAGAAAAGCGAGATGAGAAAGTTTTATGCAGATCTAACTTGAGCGGAGGTAATCTGAATAAAACAAAAATGCTCACAGGTGAAAGACTTGTAGAATTTAACCTACAGATATATATGATATGCTGATGGGTACGTACAAGGTACAGATGGACATGTCCATAATTGGTAAATCCCCCTAAATGATGGGCACAAAGTTCAGTGGTGCCACGATGGGAGAAGTATATATGCTGACGTTGATAGAATATATACCTATAACAGGTTCAGACCATGCTGCTACTCAGGTACTCGCTTGTAGAATTTCTAGCAAAAGGATATAATGCATCTGCACTAAACCTATCTAAACATGAGGTTGCCAACATCGCTAGGGACACTACGATTTATAGGAACAAGGAAAACTCAACCTCATTGACAATCGAGGAACAAATAGCGCAATTATCAATTGTGACTCAATTCCACTCGTATCATATGAAATTCAAAAACATACCGTATATACTCGTGTATAAGCCGACCCGTGTATAAGCCGACCCCCCTAATTTTGCTACAAAAAACTGGGAAAAATTATTGACTCATGTATAAGCCGGGTGTATAAACTGCCC
>JARQOD010000005.1:154925283-154994966 GCA_033576555.1 Oophaga sylvatica | reverse complement strand
TTTTTGTAATAGTCACTCATCATCATCATCGCAAATTTTATGTGACAGTCACAGACATTTCAATTATTTAAGTTCATAAAATCGTAAACTTTCTATAGCATGTATGACATGTCCAGAATGGACTCATCAATGTGATGATTGATGACACAATAATGTACGATAAAAAATAACCATTTAAAAAAACATTAGGCATTGTTTGTCACAATTTAAGTGTGTGCCTGCAAGTGTAGGTGAAACAAAGGCTACGGATAGCAAAGGTATATTCTATGTCTGTATCAGACAGTGGACAGCCTCTGATGGGTAATGCCGATGTTATACTGTACGTCAATAAAGTCTGCGGCTGAAATCATGCATTTTTTGCTTGTAGAGTGTTGAAGAGGGTAAAAGAATGTCTGGTTGCGCAAAGCTTTATCCGTCAACACTACCTTCCTACTGTCACGCGTAGGGTAGGGTAGCGTGTGGCAATTAGCTGACTATAAAATGTGAGGTTAGGCTGCGTTATTGCGCACTAGGGACGCAAAAAAAAATACAGCAGTAATAATTTAATGTGTAATACTCCACCTATGACAAACAAAAAAATTACGTTCCCTCTTTAACAATGTACAAGACTAACAAGCCTAATGGTTGACGCTGACTTAATTGAGATACAGTATTACATCAACATTGTCCATGAGTAACTATGCACTGTGATACCTATATACCAGTATTAATTTATATCTCTTGTGGTTGTTTCAACAGCACTTGCAGGTATAACAACCTATTGTCAGTATGCATGATGCACTTTCTAGATGTAATAATTTATTATTGGACATTATTACCATGTTTACATGCTGGCCATTTCATATATGGTGTTTGAAGTTACAGTTGGCATCAGTATGTGTATTTTATAATGTCTGTCATAAATAAAACTCGTGATGATGATGATGAGGATTTAATGATTCGTACATCCATTGACTGCATTATCTTACAGGTACAGATAAAGTTCCTTAAAAAGCATTAATTCATAAGTATGAAATGTACTTTTATGCATTAATTTCAAAATGTGAAGAGTAGACTATGTTTTATTTTTTGTTACCATTTCTAATAGACATGTGCAGATATGCGCTGTGATGACAAATTATTATTTGTCCATATTTGTCATAAAAATTTATCATTCTAGGCCTGCAAAACTTCACAATTTCATGTTTTCAGCATAACAAGCAGGGTGACGGCTCTTCCCTATTTGGAGCATGTTGGTCATGTGTTTTTCTGTCCATGTGTCGGGAACAGGAGACTTCTTGCCGTTCACACAGCAGGGGAACAGCTGGCGTTACTGAACCCCACTAACAGTAGAGCTTGTGTTTTGTTCTGTGGACACGACACTTCTGAGCAGCAACTGGCAGTGTTGGAGC
The DNA here is from genome assembly GCA_033576555.1 of Oophaga sylvatica. Classification (NCBI taxonomy): domain Eukaryota; kingdom Metazoa; phylum Chordata; class Amphibia; order Anura; family Dendrobatidae; genus Oophaga; species Oophaga sylvatica. The sequence continues at coordinate 154,993,575 of JARQOD010000005.1, read as the reverse complement.
CCAGGGAGTAGAGTTCAGGTGGTAGAAAGATGAACATAACAGGAGACATGGATAACGTTGCGAACCAGTTATTTAATCTGAAAACGGACAGACAAATTCTGGCGAGATCCATGCCTTGTTCATTTTCAGAAAAGTAAGCCGGTCTACATTATCGGAGGATAGTCGCATGCGACGGTCTGTTAGTACACCACCTGCAGCACTAAAGACGCGCTCCGATAATACACTGGCAGCAGGGCAAGCCAGCACCTCCAATGCATACTGGCTAAGCTCTGGCCATGTATCCAGCTTAGAGACCCAAAACTTGAATGGGGAAGAGCCATCTGGGAGTACACTGAGAGGCAAAGCCAGGTAGTCTGTCACCATCTGACGGATACGTTGACTCCCGCTGACTGGAGCCCTCTCGGATGGTGTAGACATTTGTGGCGCTGCCACAAAACTTTGCCACATTTTTAACATACTGGTCTTTCCCTGTGCAGAGGCACTGCGTGTGCTCCCTCTTGTAGCAGTGCTCTCGGCAGTAAGGTAGAACATTAGGGATTGCACCAGTGTGTCTTGGTACTCCCGCATTTTACGCTCCCGGTTCAATGGTGTGATGAGGCTTTTGACGTTGTCCCGGTAGCGAGGGTCTAGGAGGGTGTACACCCAATAATCAGACGTCGTGAGAATGTGGGCGATGCGGCGGTCGTTTCTTAGGCACTGCAGCATGAAATCAACCATGTGCTGCAGACTCCCAACTGGCAAAGAAACGCTGTCCTCTGCAAGAGGCGTCATCTCTGCCTGCTCTGCATCACCCCACCCTCGCTCTACATACTGACTAGAGCGTTGTGTACCTCCCTCTGGAGCGATGTCTTCCTCCTCCATTGACTCCTCCTCCTCATCCTCCTCACAAAGTGAGCCCTGCCCAGCCCTTTGTGAGGAACCACGTTGCGCTGACTTTCCAGAAGGTGATGGAATTTGTGACTCCTCATCCTCCACCTCTTCCAAAACCTCATCCCTTATTGCTTGCAGTGTTTTTTGAAGCAGGCAGATAAGGGGGACAGTCAGGCTGACTAGTGCATCATCTGCACTCGCCATCCGCGTTGACTCATCAAACGCATGCAAAACGTGGCACATGTCCTTCATATTGGCCCACTCATTAATGGTGAAGTGTGGACGGCGCAAATTGCGTGTTGATTGCGCCTGATGCAGCTGATACTCCATTACTGCTGGCTGCTGCTCACACAACCGCTCCAACATATGTAACGTTGAATTCCACCTGGTGGATACGTCACATATGATGCGATGTTCAGGAAGGCGCAATCTGCGTTGCAGAGCTGCAATGTGCGATCTGGCCATGCTGGAACGTCGCAAGTGAGCGCACTCTAGGCGGACCTTGTGCAGCAGTGCATCAAGATCCGGATAGTCCCTCAAAAAACTCTGCACGACCAAGTTGAGCACATGTGCCAGACATGGTATGTGAGTGAGTTTGCCAAGGCCCAGAGCTGCCACCAGATTTCGGCCATTGTCACACACTACCAAGCCTGGCTGGAGATTCGCTGGCAAAAACCACACGTCGCTCTCCTGCTTGATGGCATTCCAGACCTCCTGCGCTGTGTGGCTTCGATTCCCATGGGAATTAATTTCAGAACGGCCTGTTGCCGTTTGGCCACGGCTGTGCTCATATCGGTCGCATCAGGTAAGCGTCCACGGGTCCATGTGGAGGTAGACCGTGACGGCTCCTGCAGCGATGATTCTGAGGAACTGGAGTAGGAGGAGGAGTCAATGTGGACAGACTTGATTCCGGCAATCCTTGGAGTTGGCAGAACACGTACAGCGCCACTCGCAAGATCTGTACCCGGCTCCACAACATTCACCCAATGGGCAGTGAGTGAAAGGTATCGTCCCTGGCCATGGGTACTGGTCCACGCATCGGTGGTCAGGTGGACCTTGCTACTGACGGCGTTTAGTAGCGCATGTTTAATTTTTGCCTCAACATGCTTTTGCAGACCAGGGACGGCTTGCCTGCTGAAATAAAATCGGCTGGGCACATTGTATTGTGGGACTGCCAATGCCATTAATTCACGGAAACTGTCAGTCTCCACCAGCCTGAATGACAGCATTTCAAGGGACAGGAGTTTTGCAATGCCAGCATTCAGAGCCTGTGCTCGTGGATGGTTTGCCGAGTATGGCCGTCTTTTATCCCATGCCTGTGCTACCGATGGCTGTTTTGTGGCCTGGGTGTGTGAGGATGACAGGGAACTTGCAGCTGTGGGTGGAATAACACTGTGTCTCTGGACAACAGTGACAGAGGTTCTTCCATGGCGATCCTGTGAGGAAGCCGAACCAGCTGTGTGTGAACTGGAGGAAGAGGCTCCAACACGAGCTGAAGATGTAGGTGCTGCTGTAGGTTGGCCTACATCTCCAGTGTGTCTTTGTAACTCAACAAAGTGCTTTGACCGCACATGTTTCCACATATTTGTTGTATTAAGGTTACTGACACTTTTACCTCTTTTAATTTTTTGATTACACAGCTTGCATTTGACATAGCAAATATCATCTGCAACTGTATCAAAAAAGGACCACGCAGAGCAAGTCCTGGGAGCGCCCGATTTGGCTGTTGGAAGAGAACTGCTCCGAACGGGTGCCAAACTGGAGGCTACAGGCAAGCGAGTCTGCAGCCTACCTCTCCCTACTGTTTGGACCGTTGGGGCAATCTCTTCCTCAGAGCTGCTCCCACCACCTTCCTGTTCCTCACGCCATGTTGGGTCTTGGACCTCATCATCTCCACCACTACCCTCTTCCAACACCTGCTGTTGTTGGTGGTCTGGCCAGCACCATGCTCAACAGAAACTGGCAACTGAGTCTCATCATCATCAGATGCGTTCTGCGGTGTGCTGACCATCGGCACTGGCTCACCCGCCTCTTCAGATTCAGAGAGACACAGCTGTTGCGCATCACTGCATACTGCCTCTTCTTCACATTCCAGAATGCTGCTTGGCTGGGCCCTGTTTGCAAGCCAACAGATTCTGAGAACAGAAGCAGAGACTCAGCTGGCTCCTGTACAGAGCTCTCTGACTGCCTGGGCAATTTGGCAGGCGGTGAAGAGACTGATGGTTGTTCAACAGTGCTGTGGTCCTGAGAGGAGGTGGAAGCTATTGAAGTCGATGCATTGGCTGCCATCCAACCAACAACGGCTTCAATTTGTTCTTCACGCAGCAGGGGGGTACGCTGAGCTCCTACAAAAGTGCGCATAAAGGAACGCTCACGGGGAAAACTGGTGGATGCTGTGTCACTGGGTGCGGCAGCAGCCACAGAATCCCCACGTCCTCTCCCTGCTGCAAATCCACGACCACGACCACGTGCCTTACTCACTGACTTCTTCATCTTGGTAGATTGATAAAGAAAGTCAGAAAAGTTATAAGGCCTAAGTGTGGTTATTCCTCACAGACTACAGTGAACCCTGCAGACAACTGTTCAGTATCTGTGAAAGGCCCCTTTGTGTACTTCTATAGTGTTTGCAACCAATGTATTGTATACGGATGGAAGCGCGTCACACTAATAGATTAGATTTTTTTCCACTAAAATGGAGCAGCACCAATTAGAGAAAAATGTGAAGGATGAGGCAGTGACACACACTCAGCAGACTACAACCGGCAGTGGTTGAAGAACAAACTGGAGCGTAATCTGCACTCAAAAAATGAAAAGCTCACAGACTACAGTGAACACTGAAACACAACTGTTCAGTAGCTGTTAAAGGCCCCTTTGTCTACTTCTATAGTGTTTGCAACCAATGTATTGTATACGGATGGAAGCGCGTCACACTAATAGATTAGATTTTTTTCCACTAAAATGGAGCAGCACCAATTAGAGAAAAATGTGAAGGATGAGGCAGTGACACGCTCAGCAGACTACAACCGGCAGTGGTTGAAGAACAAACTGGAGCGTAATCTGCACTCAAAAATGAAAAGCTCACAGACTACAGTGAACACTGAAACACAACTGTTCAGTAGCTGTTAAAGGCCCCTTTGTCTACTTCTATAGTGTTTGCAACCAATGTATTGTATACAGATGGAAGCGCGTCACACTAATAGATTAGATTTTTTTCCACTAAAATGGAGCAGCACCAATTAGAGAAAAATGTGAAGGATGAGGCAGTGACACACGCTCAGCAGACTACAACCGGCAGTGGTTGAAGAACAAACTGGAGCGTAATCTGCACTCACAAAATGAAAAGCTCACAGACTACAGTGAACACTGAAACACAACTGTTCAGTAGCTGTTAAAGGCCCCTTTGTGTACTTCTATAGTGTTTGCAACCAATGTATTGTATACGGATGGAAGCGCGTCACACTAATAGATTAGATTTTTTTCCACTAAAATGGAGCAGCACCAATTAGAGAAAAATGTGAAGGATGAGGCAGTGACACACGCTCAGCAGACTACAACCGGCAGTGGTTGAAGAACAAACTGGAGCGTAATCTGCACTCACAAAATGAAAAGCTCACAGACTACAGTGAACACTGAAACACAACTGTTCAGTAGCTGTTAAAGGCCCCTTTGTCTACTTCTATAGTGTTTGCAACCAATGTATTGTATACGGATGGAAGCGCGTCACACTAATAGATTAGATTTTTTTCCACTAAAATGGAGCAGCACCAATTAGAGAAAAATGTGAAGGATGAGGCAGTGACACACGCTCAGCAGACTACAACCGGCAGTGGTTGAAGAACAAACTGGAGCGTAATCTGCACTCACAAAATGAAAAGCTCACAGACTACAGTGAACACTGAAACACAACTGTTCAGTAGCTGTTAAAGGCCCCTTTGTCTACTTCTATAGTGTTTGCAACCAATGTATTGTATACGGATGGAAGCGCGTCACACTAATAGATTAGATTTTTTTCCACTAAAATGGAGCATCACCAATTAGAGAAAAATGTGAAGGATGAGGCAGTGACACACGCTCAGCAGACTACAACCGGCAGTGGTTGAAGAACAAACTGGAGCGTAATCTGCACTCACAAAATGAAAAGCTCACAGACTACAGTGAACACTGAAACACAACTGTTCAGTAGCTGTTAAAGGCCCCTTTGTGTACTTCTATAGTGTTTGCAACCAATGTATTGTATACGGATGGAAGCGCGTCACACTAATAGATTAGATTTTTTTCCACTAAAATGGAGCAGCACCAATTAGAGAAAAATGTGAAGGATGAGGCAGTGACACACGCTCAGCAGACTACAACCGGCAGTGGTTGAAGAACAAACTGGAGCGTAATCTGCACTCACAAAATGAAAAGCTCACAGACTACAGTGAACACTGAAACACAACTGTTCAGTAGCTGTTAAAGGCCCCTTTGTCTACTTCTATAGTGTTTGCAACCAATGTATTGTATACGGATGGAAGCGCGTCACACTAATAGATTAGATTTTTTTCCACTAAAATGGAGCAGCACCAATTAGAGAAAAATGTGAAGGATGAGGCAGTGACACACGCTCAGCAGACTACAACCGGCAGTGGTTGAAGAACAAACTGGAGCGTAATCTGCACTCAAAAAATGAAAAGCTCACAGACTACAGTGAACACTGAAACACAACTGTTCAGTGGCTGTTAAAGGCCCCTTTGTCTACTTCTATAGTGTTTGCAACCAATGTATTGTATACGGATGGAAGCGCGTCACACTAATAGATTAGATTTTTTTCCACTAAAATGGAGCAGCACCAATTAGAGAAAAATGTGAAGGATGAGGCAGTGACACACGCTCAGCAGACTACAACCGGCAGTGGTTGAAGAACTAACTGGAGCGTAATCTGCACTCACAAAATTAAAAGCTCACAGACTACAGTAAACCCTGCAGACAACTGTTCAGTAGCTGTGAAAGGCTCCTTTCTGTACTTCTATAGTGTTTGCAACCAATGTATTGTATACGGATGGAAGCACGTCACACTAATAGATTTGATTTTTTTCTAATATAATGGAGCTGCACCAATTCCATAAAATAAAATAAAAAAAAAAAAAGAGTCAGTGACACGTGCAGATGCCTACAAACAGCGGTGGATGCAGAGCAAACTGCAGCGTCACCTGCACTGTCACACACACACCTTGCACAGAGCTGTTAAAACAACACTGGCAAAATGAAGCTTTACACAGCGGTTGGTAAACTAGCCTGCCTCAAGCACAGTAGTACACAAAATCGCAATATCTAACTGTCCCTCAGAGTGAGCAGAGTAGCGTTCTGTCCCTAACTGAGTTCACAGCACAGTGACGCTAAAATGGCTGCGGCGCCTTTTATAGTGCATTCTGACATCATTTCAGCAGCCAATCACAGCCATGCCATTAGTTAAGATGACCGCAGCATTACAGGATGTGCCCACACTTCATAAGATTCATCATTGGCTGACTAACATCACATTGCCTCTCAAAGAATTATGGGAACTTCCGATTCCAGTATACGATATTGAAAAAGTATCGGAATTAAGTATCGGAATTCCGATACCGCGAATATCGGCCGATACCGATACTTGCGGTATCGGAATGCTCAACACTAGTCACGTGTGGATCTTTGTAGGTATTTAGGCATTGTTAAAGTCAAGACTTCTACTACAAAGCTTTTAGGTTCCCAAAGTAAAGACAGATTGCAGGACATTTATCATTGTCTAGGAAATTGTGACCCAAAATGTGTAGAAGAATCAACCTCCCTAATCAGAAGTGTTTGACTTTCATCTGGACAATTGCATCAAGACAATTCGAGAAACCAACGTCAAAAGACACAGCTGGATATAGCTTCTCTTTTTATCCAATTTTGGATTGTGAGTGAATAATTAGTAATATTCTGCATCTGTGCACTGCAGTCATGCCATGTGTTTTTGATCATCCCTTCTGACGTCAGAGAAAGTGTGTAAAGCTGGTCAGGGCACGACTAGGGAAGAGTTCTCGTAACTTTATTGCACTTTCTGTGATTTTTGTCTCTGGTCCTGTGACTGCAACTCCTGGAAGTGTTCGTGTTCCTTTGCATCTGGGTCAGAGTCATTTTAAGCTCTGTACATGTGGCAAAAGGGAAAAAAACGAACATGAAATGATACATTTCCGATGCTATATGCCAGCACAAACTGATGCAAGAAAGAAATCTTGCATCACATCAAAGACCAGATTACATCACCTTCATAAATACCCAAAGTTCAGTGCCCAATATTTTTCTTCAGTTTGTGAGTGATTCTCCAGCTGCTCGGCAATGACAGAACTGACTTTTTTCATGAATGTTCTTCTACAGGGAAAACTGCTTGGAAAATCTGAGACAGAATATGAGGAACAGTAGAAAAAAGAATTATCCAGATTAAGCAGACGAATACAATATGTGCCCTTGTAGTTCGATTCCATTTGTAAAGTCATGACCAAATTAATAGGATACTGAAATAATCTTAAAGGACCACTCCTGGTTTAGCCCATGTTGGGGTCCATTGGTGACCCCAGAATTCAATAGACACCAATGAGCGAGATCCCTAGGCATCACTCTCTCAGGCTCTGCACCACATAACGTCATGTATTAGTGTAGCATGCAGTGTTCTCCTAAGTCAAAGATGTATCTGTTATCTCTGAAGATGATCTGCCAGGATCCGAGTGTAATGTACAGTAGGACCAAGCCCTATATCAGCACCTTTTGAGTCTACGCAGTTGGCCACTCTTTAAAAGATACATTATATACAGCTCTGGCAAAAATTAAGAGACCACCACATCAAAACGTTAAAACATTAATATTGTTGTTTCTAAATGATTATGAACTTGTTTTCTTTGCATTATTTGAGGTCTAAAAGCACTGGTTCTTTTATTTAATTTTGACCATTTCTCATTTTTAGAAAAATAAATACAACATTTTTTACTTTGAAATTCGGAGACATGTTATCAGTAGTTTATAGAATAAAAGAACAATTTACATTTTTCTCAAAATATACCTATAAAGAGAAAAATAAGACAAACTGAACATTTGATAGTGGTCTCTTATTTTTTGTCATAGCTGTATTTTCCTTGTAGATACTTAATATATACAACACTTAGTATCTTACTAACTTTTACTACTTTTTTTTTTTTGTCTAGATAACGTTTTATGTTTTGTGCACTACTCCCCCTAGGCTAGGTCGACGCGTTGTGGTCACAATATAATTTTAGCTACATGAGGTTTCTATACTTTTTGTGACAAGCTGAATGGACTCGATATTCATATAGGTTAAGAGGTAGTTTGTTTAACACTGTAGCACTATTGGCACCTTATTAGAGGAACGGACATTTTATTAATTTGTTTCATAAATGTTTGTACTATACCTCTGCAAATATCAGAGAAACCTTGTATGTAAAAAAACACAAAAATTGAGCTTAACTTGAGTTGGTACACATGCAGCACATGAGAGCATGTTCACATGGGGTGGCGTTTATGCTATTTTTGATCAAAAACAGTATTACTAAAAACTCTGTTATTTAAATGCATGTTTTGCTTTTTATTTACTTACAGCGGGGTTTTGCTCATTTTTTCTTCTGTAGGTTTATAAACCTTATATGTAGTGTTCGCTATATCTGTTTCTTTTGCATTGTCGCTTTATTTTTTTGGATATCTCGGCTAATTGCTATATTCATTGCTAAAACCACATTTAAAAAAAAAACTTCCCTCCTGTGAGGGGTTGTTAGTGCCTAGGATCATCTTGGGTGTATCTGGGTGAGACGGTGATGATCGGGGGCGCCACAACTTGCATGCTTTACTTAGAGTGCCAACTTCCATGGCTAGCATGGAAAGTTTTCTGGCATAAATGATAGAATTGTTGAATATGCTCTATTCAAGACGGGCCTCTACAGTACCAGGTTGTCGATAAGGTGAAACTACTACTACATGGTTACCTGTGTATACAAGATCAAATATCATTACTTATACCTGATCAAGGAGTTAAACCTACTCCGAAATGCGGTGTCAAATACAATATATTTTTACACCATCGTGTTCTATGATCCTCTGGATGTTGGCAGCTCTCAAGAAAACTGCATATTTCCTCGTTTATCTACTATCCCACAGAGCCGAGCGTTTCCAGGTTCGGCGTGTAGAGCAGCAGCCATATTCGTATGCTACGCGGTATTTTGCCTGTCTATGCACAGTCTTTCCAGGTGAGCGAGATTACTTACTTTTTTATCCATATGGATTCACACTATGGAGCATCTCTTTTCTTTCTGTTAGAGCGCTGTTCTCTGTATCATTGGGGTCTCCGTTGTAAGACCCACAGCGATCAGGAAGTTCTCTGGTATCCATAGGATCAGAGATGACTTACTATTTTGGGAATAACATTTTAAAGCTAAAGCTTCACTTCTATGGAACAAAAAGAATTATGCAATGTCAGCTTTGTAAAAAAAAAAAAACAAGCTTGTAGAACAGGGGTGCACAACTCCAGTCCTCAAGGGCCACCGACAGTGGATGTTTTCAGGATTTCCTTAGTTTTGACAATGCCAAGGAAATCTGGAAAACATGACCTGCTGGTGGCCCTTGAGGAATGGAGTTGTGCACCCTTGTAGAAGAAAAGGCTGCACTGTACACAGCATGGCATCAATATACAGCTCTGGCAAAAATTAAGAGACCACTGCAAAATTTTCAGTTTGTCTGATTTTTCTCTTTATAGGTATATTTTTGAGTAAAATGTAAATTGCTCTTTTTTTCTATAAACTACTGACAACATGTCTCGAATTTCCAAGCCATACATTTTGTATTTATTTTCAGAAAATGAGAAATGGTCAAAATGACAAAAAATGCAGTCCTTGCAGACCTCAAATAATGCTAAGAAAACAAGTTCGTAATCATTTTGAAACAACAATACTAATGTTTTAAATAAGGAAGAGTTCAGAAATCAATATTTTGTGGAATAACCATGATTTTTAATCACAGCTTTCATGCGTCTTGGCATGCTTGCCACCAGTCTTTCACACTGCTTTTGGGTGACCTTATGCCACTCCTCGTACAGAAATTTAAGCAGTTCTTTGTTTGATGGCTTGTGACTATCCATCTTCCTCTTGATTACATTCCAGAGGTTTTCTATGGTGTTCATGTCTGGAGATTGGGCTGGCCATGACAGGGATTTCATGTGGTGGTCCTTCATCCACACATTGATTGGCCTAGCTGTGTGGCATGGCGCATTGTCCTGCTGGAAAAAACAGTCCTCAGAGTTAGGGAACATTGCCTGAGCAGAAGGAATCAACTGTTTTTCCAGGATAACCTTCTATGCAGCTTGATTCATACGTCCTTTGCAAATATTAACCTGCTCAATTCCAGCCTTGCTGAAGCATCCCCAGATCATCACGGAACCTCCACCAAATTTCACAGTGGTTGCAAGACACTGTGGCGTACGCATCAAAGACACTGTGGAGCCCGCATCAAAGCCAGGACATGTCAGCTGTTTCGAACAGCTGACATGTGCCAGCAGTAGGAACGGGCGGAATTGCGATACGCCCGCATCTATTAACCAGTTAAATGCCGCTGTCAAACGCTGACCGCGGCATTTAACACGCGCTTCCTGCCATCGGGCCGGAAGTACTCTCACCGCTGAACCCCGTCGGCATAACAACCAGAGGTCTCCTTGAGACCTCTATGGTTGTTGATGCCAGATTGCTATGAGCGCCACCCTGTGGTCGGCACTCATAGTAATGCAGTAATTCTACTACATACAGGAATCTGAGCATTGCCTGTATGTAGCAGAGGCTATCGAGTTGTGGCAGCTTCTAGCCTCCCATGAAGGCTATTGAAGCATACCAAAATAAAAATAAATGTTTTTTAAAAAATAAAAAAATTAAAAGTTTAAATCACCCACCTTTCGCATCATTCAAAATCAAAATGCCAGAATTGCAATTTTTGGTCGCCACGACATTGCATTAGAATGCATTAATGGGCGATCAAAAGAACATATCTGCACCAAAATGGTATAATTAAAAACGTCAGCTCGGCATGCAAAAATAAGCTCTCACCCAACCCAGATCACGAAAAATGGAAACGTTACGGGTCTCGGAAAATGGCACATTTTTTTTTTTTTTAGCAAACTTTGGAATTTTTTTTCACCACTTACCGTATATACTCATGTATAAGCCGACCCGTGTATAAGTCGACCCTCCTAATTTTGCCACAAAAAACTGGGAAAACTTGACTCGCGTATAAGCCTAGGGTGAAAAATGATTATGCCCCCATATGCTCCATAGATTAGGCCCCCATAAACTACACAGATTATGCCCCCGTATGATCCACAGATTATGCCCAATATGCTCCACAGATTAGGCCCCATATGTTCCAAGATTAGGCCCCCATATGTTCCACAGATTAGGCCCCCATATGTTCCACAGATTAGGCCCATGTGCCCTCCGATTATGCCCCATATGTTCCACAGATTAGGCCCCCATATGTTCAACAGATTAGGCCCCCATATGCTCCACAGATTATGCCCCATAGTATGTCCCTTATGCTGCCGCGCTGCTGCTGCAAAAAAATGACATACTCACCTCTCGTCGCTGGGGACCAGGTGCCGGTGTCCTGAGCAGGCGATGACACCGGTGCGCTATGGGGGACAGTTGCCTGTGTCACCGCTGGCTCAAGACCCCGGCACCTGAGATATTTACCTGTCACCGGACCGCTCCACCGCAGCGCTGCTCCCGCTTCCGGGTCCTCGGCAGTGAATGATCAGGCAGGGGGAGCGGCGCGCACTAACGACGTCATCGCGCCCTCTGCCTGAAAATTCAGAGTCGGACGAGGAGGTCGGAGCAGCGCGCAGTGGTGGAGAGAGGACAGGTAAATATCGCCATACTCACCCCTCCGCCGGCGCGTCTCTCTCTGCAGTGTCTCCTCTTCTCCCGGCGGTCTCCGCAGCTGTTCAGTCCTACAGCGGTCACACCGCTCATTAAAGTCATGAATATATGCATATTCATGACTTTAATGAGCGGTACCATGTGACCGCTGCAGGAAGGAGCCGGAGATCGTGGGAGAAGCAGGGGGGCTGCAGAGACCGCGCCGGCGGAGGGGTGAGTATGATCCGACACCCCTGCTCCCCCTCCCCCGCCGACCCCCGTATATGACCCGCGTATAAGCCGAGAGGGGGACTTTCAGCCCTAAAAATGGGCTGAAAATCTCGGCTTATACACGAGTATATACGGTAGGTAAAAAGGAACCTAGGCAAGTTTGGTGTTTATGAACTCATAATGACCTGGAAAATGATAGTGGCAGGTCAGTTTTAGCATTTAGTGAACCTAGCAAAAAAGCCAAACAAAAAACAAGTGTGAGATTGCACTTTTTTGCAATTTCACCGCACTTGGACTTTTTTCCCCGTTTTCAAGTACACGACATGCTAAAACCAATGGTGTCGTTCAAAAGTGCAACTCGTGCAAAAAATAAGCCCTCACATGGCCATATTGACAGAAAAATAAAAAAGTTTTGGCTCTGAGAAGAAGGGGAGCGAAAAACGAAAACGCAATACTGAATAAAGCTGGGGTCATTAAGGAGTTAAGGATGGAGGCAACATGACGCTCTGTGTATCCCTCTGCTAATAAAGCTAGAATTGAGCCCTACTTTTCCTCACTCAAGACTTTTCTTTTCAACTCCTTTGGCATGGTTAAACGTTTTTTTTCACTCCTATTACATTTGGGATATTACTTGCACTTGTTTTGCCATCCAGCTTGTCCTATTGCAAGAGGATTGTTAACACCACAGCAGTGTTTTTTATACTTTCCCTCGTTAAATAACATTTGGTTCAGGTGATCACCTAATCAGGAGCACATTAAGTAGAATGAGGTGTCCTCTGGTTGGAATTCAACTGACACTGGAATGATGGCTGTCACACATGTAGAAAAGCTGAGTTTTATAAAACTGTGCAGTGGTCTCTTAACTTTTGCCAGAGCTGTATAGTGTACTACCGTTCATATACATTCCCTTTATGTTGTGTGAAGCCTTTTATTATGGTAAATGAAAACAGAAATGACCACCGCGCTAGCTAAGGACACCTGATGTGAGGTGTACTAGTCCAATAGTATTGTGAAGTAGCAAGAAAAAGAGAAAGTAAACTCACTGTCAACTGAAGAAAGAATTCCTAGAGAAGTTGGAAGATGACTGGTTCAGGTTTGTGCTGAAATAGTAATACAATCAGTAAATTATCGGTTTTAGCCGATCATTAAGATATACCACATGTGCCTGTACTTACTGATGCTTACAATGTGGTGTGTACAGCAATGTTCCAAAGAAAAGCGAGATGAGAAAGTTTTATGCAGATCTAACTTGAGCGGAGGTAATCTGAATAAAACAAAAATGCTCACAGGTGAAAGACTTGTAGAATTTAACCTACAGATATATATGATATGCTGATGGGTACGTACAAGGTACAGATGGACATGTCCATAATTGGTAAATCCCCCTAAATGATGGGGCACAAAGTTCAGTGGTGCCACGATGGGAGAAGTATATATGCTGACGTTGATAGAATATATACCTATAACAGGTTCAGACCATGCTGCTACTCAGGTACTCGCTTGTAGAATTTCTAGCAAAAGGATATAATGCATCTGCACTAAACCTATCTAAACATGAGGTTGCCAACATTGCTAGGGACACTACGATTTATAGGAACAAGGAAAACTCAACCTCATTGACAATCGAGGAACAAATAGCGCAATTATCAATTGTGACTCAATTCCACTCGTATCATATGAAATTCAAAAACATACCGTATTACTCGTGTATAAGCCGACCCGTGTATAAGCCGACCCCCCTAATTTTGCTACAAAAAACTGGGAAAAATTATTGACTCATGTATAAGCCGGGTGTATAAACTGCCCCTCCTGCTCTGTGCTGCCCCCGTCCTCTCTATGCTTCCCCCGATCTCCCCCCCGTCCTGCTCCTACCTTCCCCTATCCGTCTGTATAGCCCCCCCTCCTCACCTTCCCGACACTCCCCCCGTCCTCTAGCGTTCCCCGTCCCGCACTCCCTGTCCTGCTCCACGCTTCCACCGATCTCCCCCCTCCGCTCCACGAGCTCCGCTCCGTCCGTCACATCCGCTCAGCTTCCCACCGATCGGCTCATCGACCCCCCTAGCTCATGCTTCCCCGTCTCATTCTCCCCGTCCTCCTCTATGCTTCCCCCGTCCTCCTCTATGCTTCCCCGTCCGCTGTTCCGTGCTCCTTGTCCTCTCCTCCATCATACTTACCCCTCCCCGTGCATCGCTGAGCGTCCCTGCAGTCCTGCGTTCTCCCCGTCTTCCTGCAGCTCTTCAGCACTGAGCGGTGATGTAACACCGCTCATTAAGGGCATGAATATGGAGGCGACGCCTATGGGAGTGGCGTCGCGTCCATATTACATGACCTTAATGAGCGGGTATTACATCACCGCTCAGTGCTGAAGAGCTGCAGGAAGACGGGGAGAACGCAGGATAGGATTCCAGGGACGCTCAGCGATGGCACGGGGAGGGGTGAGTATGATCCCAGCCACCGGCTCCTGCCGCGGCATCCCCTCCCCGCTGGTTTCTGCCCTATGACTCGTGTATAAGCCGAGGGGGCATTTTCAGCACGAAAAAAGGTGCTGAAAATCTCGGCTTATACATGAGTATATCGGTAATTAGAAAGCATTGGTCTATACTTCAGGGTGACAAATGTATAGGCAATTTATTGCCGAATCATCCAGGTTCATATATACTAAGGCCCAAAATCTAGGCCTCTTCTTGCCCCGACCACAAAGCCGCTAAAGACCAGTACTATCAGGACATTACCAGTTTCACGTATTACTGGCTTTATACCTTGTGGCAAATGTTACTGCTGTTTACACACCAAGTGCAGCACTAAGATCCAATCCACTTTTACAGACACTAGTGGAACCTCGGTGTTCAACATCAAGTCTGTAATTACGTGTGAGTCCAAAGGTGTAATCTACATCTTAAGATGCCCCTGCAATAAAATCTATGTGGGCCGAACAAAGAGATGTCTTAACCCCTTCACCCCAAGGGTGGTTTGCACGTTAATGACCGGGCCAATTTTTACAATTCTGACCACTGTCTCTTTATGAGGTTATAACTCTGGAACGCTTCAACGGATATTCGCGATTCTGAGACTGTTTTCTCGTGACATATTGTACTTCACGTTAGAAGTGAAATTTCTTCGATATAACTTGCGTTTATTTTTGAAAAAAACGCAAATATGGCGAAAATTTTTAAAATTTTGCAATTTTCAAGCTTTGAATTTTTATTCCCTTAAAACAGAGAAATATATCACACAAAATAGTTAAGAAATAACATTTCCCACATGTCTACTTTACATCAGCACAATTTTGGAACCAAAATTTTTTTTTGTTAGGAAGTTATAAGGGTTAAAAGTTGACCAGCGATTTCTCATTTTTACAACAAAATTTACAAAGTCATTTTTTTTAGGGACCACCTCACATTTGAAGTCACTTTGAGGGGTCTATATGGCAGAAAATACCAAAAGTGACACCATTCTAAAAACTGCACCCCTCAAGGTACTCAAAACCACATTCAAGAAGTTTATTAACCCTTCAGGTGCTTCACAGGAACTAAAGCAACGTGGAAGGAAAAAATGAATATTTAACTTTTTAGCCACAAAAATTATCTTTTACAAATTTTTTTTATTTTCACAAGGGTAAAAGGAGAAATTGGACAGATAAGGTTGTTATGCAATTTCTCCTGAGTAAGCCAATACCCAATATGTGGGGGAAAACCACTGTTTGGGCACACTGCAGAGCTCGTAAGGGAAGGAGCGCCGTTTGACTTTTTCAAACTAAAATTGGCTGGAATTTAGATTGGATGCCATGTCGCGTTTGGAGAACCTCTGATGCGCCTAAACAGTGGAAACCCCCACAAGTGACACCATTTTGGAAACTAGACCCCCTAAGGTACTTATCTAGACCTGCTGTGAGCACTTTGAACCCCCAAGTGTTTCACAAAAGTTTATAATGCCTGGGTGTGAAAAAAAAAATAAAAATTTTCCACAAAAATGATTTTTTAGTCCCAAATTTTTGAATTTTCCCAAGGAAATTGGACCCCAAAAGTTGTTGTCCAATTTGTCCTGAGTGCGCTGATACCCCATATGTGGGGGGGGGAAATTGTTTGGGCGCACGGCAGGGCTTAGAAAGGAAGTAGTAACGTTTTGGAATGCAGACGTTGATGGGGGTCATGTTCCGTTTGCAGTACCCCAGATGAGCCTAAACAGTGGAAACCCCCCACAAGTGACCCCATTTTGGAAACTAGACCCCCTAAGGAACTTATCTAGATCTTTGGTGAGCGCTATGAAGCCCCAAGTGCTTCACAGAAGTTTATAATGTACAGCCGTAAAAACAAAAAAATATTTTTTTTTTTGTACAAAAATGATATTTTCGCCCCCAGTTTTTTATTTTCCCAAGGGTAACAGAAATAGGACAAATTGCACAATAACTCTTGGGGTCCAGAGTACGCTGATACCCCATATGTGGGGATAAACTACTGTTTGGACGCATGGCAGAGCTCAGAAGTGAAGGAGCACCGTTTGACTTTTTCAACGCAGAATTGGCTGGAATTGAGATCAGACGCCATGTCACATTTGGAGAGCCCCTGATGTGCCTAAACGCGGAAACCCCCCAATTCTAACTCCAACCCTAACCCCAACACACCCCTAACCCTAGTCCCAAACCTAACCACAAACCTAACCATAACACACCCCTAATCCCAACCCTAATCCTAACTTTAGCGCCAACCCTAACCCTAACTTTAGCCGCAACCCTAACCCTAATGGGAAAATGGAAATAAATACTTTTTTTTAATTTTATTATTTTTCCCTAACTAAGGGGGTGATAAAGGGGGGTTTGATTTACTATTTATAGCGGGTTTTCATGATTGGCAGCTGTCACGCTAAAAGACGCTTTTTATTGCAAAAATAGTTTTTTGCATCGCCACATTTTAAGAGCTATAATTTTTGCATATTTTGGCCCACAGAGTCATGTGAGGTCTTATTTTTTGTGGTACGAGTTGACACTTTTATTGCTACCATTTTTGAGCACGTGACATTTTTGATCGCTTTTTATTTCGATTTTTGGGAGGTTCAAATGAACAAAAATCAGCAATTCATGAATTTCTTTTGGGGGAGGCGTTTTTATTGTTCCGCGTGTGGTAAAATTGATAAAGCAGTTTTATTCTTCGGGTCAGTACGATTATGGCGATACCTCATTTTTTTATGTTTTGGCGCTTTTATAGAATAACAACAATTTTATATAAAAAATAATTATTTTTGCATCGCTTTATTCTGCGAGCTATAACTTTTTTATTTTTTCGCTGATGATGCTGTATGGCGGCTCGTTTTTTGCGGGACAAGATGACGTTTTCAGCGGTACCATGTTTTTTTATATCTTTCTTTTTGATCGCGTGTTATTCCACTTTTTGTTCGGCGGTATGATGATAAAGCATCGATTTTTTGCTTTGTTTTTTTTTTTTTTAAGGGGTTCACTAAAGGGGTTAACTAGTGGGACAGTTTTATAGGGGGGGTCGTTACGGACGCAGCGATACCAAATATGTGTACTTTTATTGTTTTAGTTTTTTTATTTACAGGAAGAAATGAATTTATTGGGGAATATTTTTTTTTTTTTTATTTATTTTGGATTTTTTTTTAAAACATGTTTATTTTTATTTTTTTAACTTTTTTACTTTGTCCCAGGGTGGGACATCACTGTATTTTATCAGATCGCTGGTGTGACAGTGTGCACAGCACTCTGTCACATCAGCGATCGCTCAGGCAGTGCAGCAGGCTTCTCAGTGCCTGCTCTCAGCAGGCACTGAGGAAGCCGCCTCCCTCCAGGACCCCGGCGCCATCTTGGATCCGGGTCCTGGGAGGGAGGAAGCCCTCAGAACAGCGCGATCACATCGCGCTGGTCTGAGGGTCTCAGGGGGGCGCGCAGGGAGCCCCCTCCCTGCGCGATGCTTCCCTGTGCCCCCAGTACACCGCGATCATGTTTGATCGCGGTGTGCAAGGGGTTAATGTACCGGGAGCGGTCCGTGACCGCTCCTGACACACAGTCACGGGTGTCAGCTGTGATAATCAGCTGACACCCGGCGGCGATTAGCTGCGCTCCCTCAGGGAGCGCAGCTGATCGCCTATGACGTACAGTCATGGCCAAAAGTTTTGAGAATGACACAAATATTATATTTTCACATGATCTGCTGCCCTCTGGTTTTTATGTGTGTTTGACAGATGTTTTTATCACAGACAGAAATATAATAATTGCAAACACATGAGTAACAAAAGCTTATATTGACAGTTAGAATGAGTTAATGCAGCAAGTCAATATTTGCAGTGTTGACCCTTCTTCTTCAGGACCTCTGCAATTCTCCCTGGCATGCTCTTAATCAACTTCTGGACCAAATCCTGACTGATAGCAGTCCATTCTTGCACAATCAATGCTTTCATTTTGTCAGAATTTTTAGGTTTTTGTTTGTCCACCCGTCTCTTGATGATTGACCACAAGTTCTCAATGGGATTAAGATCTGGGGAGTTTCCAGGCCATGGACCCAAAATCTCTATATTTTGTTCCCTGAGCCATTTAGTTATCACCTTTGCTTTATGGCAAGGTGCTCCATCATGCTGGAAAAGGCATTGTTGATCGCCAAACTGCTCTTGGAGGTTTGGGAGAAGTTGCTCTTGGAGGACATTCTGGTACCATTCTTCATTCATGGCTGTGTTTTTAGGCAAGACTGTGAGAGAGCCGATTCCCTTGACTGAGAAGCAACCCCACACATGAATGGCTTCAGGATGCTTAACAGTTGGCATGAGACAAGACTGGTGGTAGCGCTCACCTTGTCTTCTCCGAATGAGGCGTTTTCCTGATGCCCCAAAAAATCGAAAAGGGGATTCATCAGAGAAAATAACTTTACCCCAGTACTCAGCAGTCCACTGCCTGTACCTTTTGCAGAATATCAGTCTGTCCATGATGTTTTTTCTGGAGAGAAGTGGCTTCTTTGCTGCCCTCCTTGAGACCAGGCCTTGCTCCAAGAGTCTCCGCCTCACAGTGCGTGCAGATGCACTCACACCTGCCTGCTGCCATTCCTGAGCAAGCTCTGCACTGCTGGTAGCCCAATCCCGCAGCTGAAACACTTTTAAGAGACGGTCCTGGCGCTTGCTGGTCTTTCTTGGGCGCCCTGAAGCCTTTTTGGCAACTATGGAACCTCTCTCCTTGAAGTTCTTGATGATGCGATAGATTGTTGACTGAGGTGCAATCTTTTAGCTGCGATACTCTTCCCTGTTAGGCCATTTTTGTGCATTGCAATGATGACTGCACGTGTTTCTTTAGAGATAACCATGGTTAACAGAAGAGAAACAATGATGCCAAGCACCAGTCTCCTTTTAAAGTGTCCAGTGGTGTCATTCTTACTTAATCATGACAGATTGATCTCCAGCCATGTTCTCATCAACACCCACACCTGTGTTAATGGAGCAATCACTGAAAAGAGGTTAGCTGGTCCTTTTAAGGCAGGGCTGCAATGATGTTGAAATGTGTTTTGGGGGATAAAGTTCATTTTCTAGCCAAATATTGACTTTGCAAGTAAATGCTGTGAAGCTGATCACTCTTTATAACATTCTGGAGTATATGCAAATTGCCATTAAAAAAAGTGAAGCAGTAGACTTTGTAAAAATTAATATTTGTGTCATTCTCAAAACTTTTGGCCATGACTGTACTATCCCGTCCATGGTCAGATTGTCACGGGTTTTATGGACGGGATAGTACGTCTAATGTCAGAGAGGGGTTAAAGTACGAATAAAGGAACATCTAACTACTGTAATATCAAAAAAGGGTTTATAGGCCACCCTTTATCTCGACATTTCCTTGAAAGGCACAACAAAACTTGCACAGGCATTTCATTTTATGGTATTAAATTGGTCCCTAAAAATTGGAGAGGGGGCGACTATATCAAGTGTATGTCAAGGACTGAGTCTAGGTGGATCTTCACCCTTGACACGCTCGCTCCAAAGGGACTTAATCAGGAGATTGAGCTCTATGCTTTTAATTAATATATTTATATATATATATATATATATATATATATATATATGTATATATATATACAGTACAGACCAAAAGTTTGGACACACCTTCTCATTCAAAGATTTCTCTGTATTTTCATGACTGTGAAAATTGTAGAATCACACTGAAGGCATCAAAACTATGAATTAACACATGTGGAATTATACATTACACTTTACAAAAAAGTGTGAAACAACTGAAAATATGTCTAATATTCTAGGTTCTTCAAAGTAGCCACCTTTTGCTTTGATTACTGCTTTGCACGCAGAAAAGGTGAACGGATGGACTCTACATGCCTAGTTCCCACCGTGAAGCATGGAGGAGGTGGTGTGATGGTGTGAGGGTGCTTTGCTGGTGACACTGTTGGGGATTTATTCAAAATTGAAGGCATACTGAAGCTGCATGGCTACCACAGCATCTTGCAGCAGCATGCTATTCCATCCGGTTTGCGTTTAGTTGGACCATCATTTATTTTTCAACAGTACAATGACCCCAAACACACCTCCAGGCTGTGTAAGGGCTATTTGACCAAGAAGGAGAGTGATGGGGTGTTACGCCAGATGACCTGGCCTCCACAGTCACCAGACCTGAACCCAATCGAGATGGTTTGGGGTGAGCTGGACCGCTCACCGCTTCAATTTTGAATAAATCCCCAACAGTGTCATCAGCAAAGCACCCACACACCATCACACCACCTCCTCCATGCTTCACGGTGGGAACCAGGCATGTAGAGTCCATCCGTTCACCTTATCTGCGTGCAAAGCAGTAATCAAAGCAAAAGGTGGCTACTTTGAAGAACCTAGAATATAAGACATATTTTCAGTTGTTCACACTTTTTTGTAAAGTGTAATGTATAATTCCACATGTGTTGATTCATAGTTTTGATGCCTTCATTGTGATTCTACAATTTTCATAGTCATCAAACTACAGAGAAATCTTTGAATGAGAAGGTGTGTCCAAACTTTTGGTCTGTACTGTGTATGTGTATATATATATATATATATATATATATATATATATATATATACATTTTTATAACTATATTTTCATAGACCATGTACATATCATTAGTTTATGTTTACTTTTTATTGTAGCATTGTATATATATTTTGTATTGTTCTAGTCCTCAACACAGTGTCCACCTTTTGGATCACATATATATTACTATTATATGTGTATATATATATATATATATATATTTTTTTTTTTTTACCTAATATTTTATCTCTTATTCTATCACATATCTAGCTGCTATAGCAAGTGTTCATTTTTTAAGTTTAAATAATAAAGAATGTTTTTAACTTTAATACACATATACCATTCTTAGCAGCCACCCAATAGGAGCCATACCAGCAGCACCACTTCTGGTCATAATTACTTAATATTCATCACATATCTAGGCGCATTTCATTTTATCACCCCATAGGTGGGAATCTACCAGCATGATCATTGCAGGTTCACTTCTCCTCTCAGGTCATTATCCTCTTATCTATATCTATCACGGTTCACATGCTAGGGAGCCTCATTAGCATTTCCTTATACATAGGAGCACAGTAGTGCAGGGAGCTATAGCTCTAATGAAGAGGGATAGTAGTCCCTAAAACACATCAGCAAATCTAGCCCCTGCACCTCCACGTGTGTGTGAGACTGATCGGTGACGTCACCCTATTGTCCCGCCCCTTGATGTCGCTACCTCGGCACCGCTTCCGGCCGGGACGTGCCGAGTGTTTGCCGACCTCCACCATAGCAACTCTCCATGCGGCAGCTTCCCCTGCAGGTATCCAGACACCAGACTCTAACTTTACACAGTGAGTTCAGCATTTACCTGCCATCTTTATGCAACTCCCTGTATTAATATATAACCATACCACTGCTTACTACAGCGAGTACCTGAGTAGCAGCATGGTCTGAACCTGTTATAGGTATATATTCTATCAACGCCAGCATATATACTTCTCCCATCGTGGCACCACTGAACTTTGTGCCCCATCATTTCGGGGGATTTACCAATTCTGGACATGTCCATCTGTACCTTGTAAGTACCCATCAGCATATTCATATATATCTGTAGGTTAAATTCTACAAGTCTTTCACCTGTGAGCATTTTTGTTTTATTCAGATTACCTCCGCTCAAGTTAGATCTGCATAAAACTTTCTCATCTCGTTTTTCTTTGGAACATTGCTGTACACACCACATTGTAAGCATCAGGAAGTACAGACTCATGTGGTATATCTTAATGATCGGCTAAAACCGATAATTTACTGATTGTATTACTATTTCAGCACAAACCTGAACCAGTCATCTTCCAATTTCTCTAGGAATTCTTTCTTCAGTTGACAGTGAGTTTACTTTCTCTTTTTCTTGCTACTTCACAATACTATTGGACTTGTACACCTCACATCAGGTGTCCTTAGCTAGCGCGGTGGTCATTTCTGTTTTCATTTATTATTATTTTAGTAGGTTAGCACAGAGCCTACTTCTAAATCACCAGCAGCTTCTGAATTATCAGTCCACATTCTTCCTTTGCGCTTCTAATTTTTGTGGTCTATCGCCAGTGTTTATTTTCTTTACATTCCTTTTATTATGGTGTATCAATGAATTTCCAAAGATGATGGCAGCCATTACTGTACCTATAGAGGTTTTTTTTTTACAAACGTCTTTTCTCCCTGTGAAGGTTCCATTGTAGTTCTGGCAGGATTCGGGAAGCACAGGATGAACACTGATAACTATTCCTCCCTAAATATTATTTTATCCAAACACATAGCATACATAGGTGTTTTCTCTTTTGGGCTTCTAAAGCATTTTTTCATCTTTTAGGCCACGTTCACATGTTGAGTATTTGGTCAGTATTTTACCTCAGTATTTGTAAGCCAAACCCAGGAGTGGAACAATCGGAGGAAAAGTATAATAGAAACGCGTCACCACTTCTGTATTTATCACTTTTGGTTTTGGCATCCGAATACTGAGGTAACATACTGACCAAATACTTTGCGTGTGACCGTAGCCTCATGAGAAGACTTCTTCCTTCTCTTCTACGTTCTGTGATGTCTGGTTCCCAAATGATTTATTTTTCCTCTCTCGAGTGTAACGTCTCATTTTTGGCACGAGAGATGTGTTGTCCATTGTGCAATAACGGTCTTGGCGGAAAAAAACAAAACAAGTGGCATCCATCTAAAGAAGCCCAATTGTGACCCCCCCTGTATAAGAGCATGTAACTCTGGGAGATGTTCTTCTCCGCAGCAGAGTGGGAACTCCAGCAATCTGATTATGAAAGAGCTGCTGGCATATGGAAATGTTTGGGAATAAGTAATTGAGAAAAGGTTTGCTAGATGGAAAATATTAGCTGTGTGAAACCAATACATTCTCTATTCTTCTGCTTATTAGAGAAAAAGATAAATAAAAGCTAAACCAAAAGGCGTTTTTGTACAGAATTCATATTTTACCAGTTTTAAAGAAGATTAATATAAAACAAAGTCCTCCATTGCAGGGACCTGATGGTACCAGTCTGCCCCCAAAATGCCGAGTATTGGAAGGAACTAGAAGCCAGGATATTGGGTGCATTGGGAATAGCAGACACTCGCATGACACTTGCTCTTTTTATCTGATTTTAGTTTATGAGCAACCAATCCAGCAATGAACCCAGATAGTTAAATGTACCGATCAATGTGCATTCCAAGCCATAGACCAGTCAGTCTGCAGTAAATGGCCAAGTGACAGCCTTGGGACGCCTTGGTCCTTAGCAGTCTATGGGCCTTGCTGTATATTTCTTTTTGTGAATGCAATATGATCATTACAAAAAAACTGAAATAAGTAATAATATATGCCATGGTTTTTTTTTACAATCACACACAGTGTACTATAGAGGTGTTTCCCACTAGAAATAGCTCTTTCTAAACATACAGCTCCACACATATGTCTCACTAATACATAGCCCGGGGAACTCTATATGTCTACGTGCCACTCCGAGCACACGGATTAACACTTCATTGACCTTTTACTGGTTTTATAATGTCTAATCATCATGAAGCACCCCACGTTACACAGTTGGCAAGGGTTGAGCAATCATATTGTTACAGTGTGTGAATAGCTCTGGGTTTATATACTTTTGTCTGAGTCCAGATGAGTGTGTGTAACGATATTTGATCTGTAGCATCCGGTTTGCGTATAAGCAATTAAAAAAACAAATCAGACTAAATACAGATTTCGATGTCAATAACTGCAATGCATGTGTAAAAAAACCCCAGATGATATAGGAGGGCGTCCACAGGGGAATGTATTGGTCTAATGCACCCATTAAGTTTAATGGGCTAGTCTGACCTGCAAAATGGATCTTAATAATGCATGCTTTTTTATTTACGTGTGTGTGTGTCGGGCAGCACGGTGGCTCAGTGGATAGCATTGCAGCCTTGCAGCGCTGGAGTCCTGGGATTCAATCCCACCAAGGACAACATCTGCAAGGAGTTTGTATGTTCTCCCCGTTTCTGCGTGGGTTTCCTCCCACTATCCAAAATCATACTGATAGGGAATTAGATTGTGAGCCCTATCGGGGACAGCGACGATAATGTGTGCAAACTGTAAAGCGCTGCGGAATATGTTAGAGCTATATAAAAATAAAGATTATTATAAAGATTATTATTTTAGTACAGACCAAAAGTTTGGACACACCTTCTCATTTACAGATTTTTCTGTATTTTCATGACTATGAAAATTGTAGAATCACACTGAAGGCATCAAAACTATGAATTAACACATGTGGAATTATACATTACACTTTACAAAAAAGTGTGAAACAACTGAAAATATGTCTTATAGTCTAGGTTCTTCAATGTAGCCACCTTTTGCTTTGATGACTGCTTTGCACACTTTTTTGTTAAGTATATAATTCCACATGTGTTAATTCATAGTTTTGATGCCTTCAGTGTGAATGTACAATTTTCATGGTCATGAAAATACAGAAAAATCTTTAAATGAGAAGGTGTGTCCAAACTTTTGGTCTGTACTGTGTGTGTGTATTTATATATATTATATATATATATATATATAAATATAATATATATATATATATATATTATATATATATAATGTATGTACATGTGTTCTGGAAGTAAAATCTGCAAAATAAAAAAAAATATTTTGATAAGTGATATTATATTCATGTAGCAAACAATAGGTTTCTTGTTGTGATGTACATTCAGAGAAATATAACAACTGATGTGATCTGTTTTTTCTAATGTGCTGATTTCGTCAAATATTTAGAGTTGAGCGTCCTCAGTGGTTGATACCTTTTAATGTTAACTGAAAAGATGGTAACAAATTGCAAGCTTTCGAGACTACTCAGGTCTCTTCATCAGGCTGAATAATACAAAATCTGAGAATCACTATTTCTACAACACAGCAAGAAAAAATGCAATAGTAAGACAAGTGACGTGAAGCAGAATAGTCATTATGGCAGAGGGATGAGCATAAATATTGGAACAGTTCATAGATATTTATGCTCATCCCTCTGCCATAATGACTATTCTGCTTCACGTCACTTGTCTTACCTATTGCATTGTTTCTGTGCTGTGTGGTGTATAAATATGTGATTCTTCAGATTTTGTATTAGTTCAGCCTGATGAAGAGACCTGAGTAGTCTCGAAAGCTTGCAATTTGTTACCATCTTTTCAGTTAGCCATTAAAAGGTATCAACCACTGAGGACTCTCAACTCTAAATATTTTTCTATCTACTGGCTAACAGGTACGAAGATACACATCTTTACTGATTTCGTCATTCAGTTAGCTAACATTCTGTGGTGTAGACTGCCCTCTAGTGAACAAAGTGTAAACTTCCACCACATTGTGTAGTCTATACTAATACATTGCAAATCGCCTTAAATGATTAGTTCATCATTGCTTTTCCCTATGTAGAAATTGTATGTAATCCACTATACCATCATCTTGGTCATGAATTAAGTGCTGTGGGGTTATATGATTTGATCCCTTACCTACTACATCTTAAAGAAACCATATATATTCTGTTATATCCCCTATACTGCTTTATGGGTGAAGATGGGTGATGCTGAGCTTTTTCAGATAGTTGTACATTACCTTATTACCTACAGTATTGTCTAAAAAGTTCTTACCGTACTCTGGTGGTTCCTCTTCTGCTTAAACTTGGCTTTCTCGGTCAGGGTCGGGGTCTTTGTCTCTACATCATGCTGCGCTTAGTTTGGGTGGTAATTATTTGGTGACAGATTCCCTTTAAATAAGACCAAAGTATTCTGCAGCATATTATGATAGAAGAAGCAACAAAATGACAAGGACTCTGGATTGAATGAAAAGAGTAGCACAATGGAGAGGGCTAGTTTTATCAAGGAGACCTCCCCTTTATGTTGGCAGCAGAAATATAGTTGTTTTTTTTTTAAATTAATTTATTTATGGTTTGGGAAATATAATAATGAGTTACGCCCTGAAATTTCCTGTGAGTGCATTGTACCCCTGTGCCCTACATCGGCATAGGAATCAGTCGTGGCCTAGCTTCTACTAGGTGATGAAATTATTCTTCTGGAATAATGGCCCACGTGGAGAGGTCATCTTCTCACAGTTCTTGCAGATTAGCTGGCCCTGCCTGGAACATCTTGTTCTACCTCGTCTTAGAGGGATTCTACTGTATAAGATTAAGATCTGGGGATTGTGGAGGCCAGGGAAGGAATAAAAACGTGCTGTCCTATTCCTGAATCAATCGATGACTCTATGAAAACTGTGGCATATTGCGTTATTCTGCTTGAAGTGTTCTTTTGCCGTAGGGTGAACCGCTTCCATTAAGGAGTAATTTTTTTGGTCCGCAATGCTTTGGTAAGCCATACTTTCCAAACATTCACCCAATGGTATCAAATGACCAAGGGAATGCCAAGGAAACCTTCCCCACAACAATACTGTACCTCCATCAGTTGAAATGGTTGACACATGAAATGAAGGGGTTCATCGATTTTTTTTTTTTTTTTTCTCTTTGTGCCAATTTCTAATATTCCCATCAGAATGGTGCAACAGAAATCCGAGTAGGTAATGTCCACTTTTCGGTCCTCACATTTTTGCACACTTTTTGCCTACTTCAGTCGAGCCTTTCTGTTTCTCTAGTAATGGCATTCAGTCTGCGGCTACTGCCCGTTCATAGTAAGGCGCTATCCGTTGTACGTTCAGGCATGTGGCGCACCAACCTTGTATTCAGCTGCAGTCTACTTACCCTTCACCGTGCACCATCTGACATCCTCCTCGTGACAGTTTTTTGTGCCCAGGATTGCTGTTCGCTGGGTGATTTTTCTGTCATGCCTTTCTCTGTATACTCTCGACACTATTGCACATATAAAAGATTGGTAGTTTTTAAATAACAGACTCAGTTTCCCTAGTATCAATGACCATGCTTTGTTCGAAGTTTCTGAGATAGCTTTATTTTTCCCTAATGTGGATTAATGCTGAACTTAATTCTTTATACACTCACACAGTTTTCTACCTCTTTATATTGATCAATTTTCCAAATTAGGGTTAGTTGCCATGGGCCTGTTGGCGTTTCCATCTACATGTATAATTAGGAAGACACCTAAATATGTGTATTATTTCAGCCACTGCACACTGTGACGATTCTCCATTGCCAGCGGCAGGAGCTTGAGCACAAGAATGTGATTTGCATACATGCGGTCACGTGCTGACTTGATTACATGGTGCGGTCTCGCTCAGTGCAAGTCTATGAAGAAGGACGAACAGGTCACAGCGACCACTGCCCCACAGTATGATGTACCTAAGTTCAACCACACACATTATAAAACCTCCAGGGACCCGCAACAATATCTTCACAATGACCCACCCACAGTATGATACTACCACAGTCTGATTCCTCCACTTTGTGATCCCCTCACACAGTATGAGTCCTCCCCCATCCCTTACACCAGTGTTCCCCAACTACAGTCCACAAGAGCCACCAACAGATCATCCTTAGTATTGCCCAGGTAATGGAATTATTGCCAGCGCAAGAGATGCAATTATCACCTGGGCCATACTGAGGAAATCCTGAAAGCATGACCTGTTGGTGGCTCTTGAGGACTGGAGTTGAGGAACACTGCTCTACACATAATGGCTTCCACATCCTTCAAACTGTGTGATGCCCTCACATACACTATTATGACCCCCACAGTTACCTCCACGAACAGTGTGATGCCCCACCGCCCACCCCACAACCACCCACACAATGTGATTCCCCCTCCCACACATTATAATAACCTACACAGCACATCCCACCACACAACACGACCTCCCCCCACACACACACAAAAACAAACACACACACACACACTTTGAGGAATGTTTTGATATCTGAGGAATGTTGGGCTACCCTGAATGCACTTGGGCAGATCATCAAGATTTGCTGCTGAAGATTTTTGAAAAAAGTTTTTTCTATTTTTTTATTTGCAAATTTATCATTTTCATATTAATAAAATATCTATCAATCATGATTGCCTTAATATCATGAGTCTGCCCTCTTGGTTTTGCAATTTCAATGTTGAGGAGTTTTTTATTTTGACTGCAAGGTTAAGGCCATGTGCACACAGCTTTGTTTTTTGAGGCAGTCAAATGCCACAGATTTTTCAAGCAGAATTCACTTCAGGAAACTGTCCTTCTACATCATGTTTTCTAGGTATTTTTGCTGCATTTATGAATGTTTTTTTGTAAATGCTTTGTTAGCGGTTTTAGCAGTGTTCTTTGTGGGCAATTTGCTAACGTCGTTTACAATTCAATAAGCAATGAATTAAACAATAGTGAAAATGTCTCAAAAACACAGAAATAAGCAAAAATAAAGTTCCCAGACGTCTTTGGGAACTTTTTTATGTAGCTCTTCTATTTAAGTATGGTGCAACTTTTCTAGCGGAATGTTCCTGAAGAATTCACAGGCTGCTGCTTTTAAACACTTGGCAGTTTTGAAATCCTGACGCTAAATAAAAATGCCCAAATGCTGAACATAAGAACAGCAAGTCATTAATCAATAGAAATGAACAAGAGGTAGAGCCCTTCAAGCGCAGTTTGAGTGATTTTTCAGGTGTTTTTTTGTGGACCTGCTCCTAAAAATGCACTCACTGTGTACATATCTGACAGAATTGCCCTTATCAACTTGTTCTAAAAAGGCAGAATAAATACTCTGTACCATACAAGAGTGAAGCGATGTAGTACAGATATCCGCTAAAATTATTTCTGTAAAGAATATCGTGTATAAAAGCTTTTACGTTCATTTAATAAATTCATCATTCAAACAAATGCACCCTTGTCACAAATGCAGGCCTAAGCACATAGACTGTATTGGCTTTTATATGGGATCTCGGGGATACTGGATTGTTGGACAGTAGTGCACCATATTTATTAATGATGCTTTTAAAATAATATTTATTTCTATGGTGTCAACATATTCCGCAGCACTTTTGCATTACAGAGGATCCTTGTACAGACAAAGACATTACAGAGTAAGGCTGGTTTCACATTTAGCGTTTTTGTGCGCAGCGCATCTGCGCATGCAATTCATGCGCCCCTATGTTTAACATGGGGGCGCATTGTCTTGCGTTTACATTTTCGTGCGCATGCGTTTTTTCAAAGCATGCTTCTAGTCGCGCCCGGCGCAATATATTGCATTTTTGGGTCCGTCGAAACGCGTCAAAAAACGCATGCGTTCGCTTGCACACGGAATGCGTCAAAGCAAAGCATTACAGTCATGGGAACGCAGGCATGCGCATGGACTTGCGCACGCCTGCGTTTGCATACGCATCCATTTTAAGCGTAAACATGTCTAGACGGCTGGTTTCACATTAGCGTTTTTGTGCGCATTTGCATGCGTTTTTACATGCGTTTCCACGCATGCAAATGGTCTTGCATTTGCATGCGTTTTTATATGCGTTTCCACTTGCGCACGATGCGCATTGCAAAAAGACGCTAATGTGAAACTAGCCTAACACATAATACAACAGATAGCCAGAGGAGTGAGGGCCATGCTCGCAAGCTTACAATCTATGAGGAAATCGACATTTGCCCAGTTTTTGGTTATGTAGTCAACATGGAAAGCGATCATTTGGTATTGATATGCCGTGTTGGGCTACTTTTAATGTCAACACTTTCTATACTACAATGTATGATATATATGGGTTTGTGTTCGTGATGACTTCTGTTAATTGTTCTCTTGTATGTTTCTGTTCCAGAATATGAACACGAAATAAAGAAGAATCAAGAGATATTATCAGGAATTGAGAAGTTAATGGTAGGTGTGCAAACAACTATGTACATGCTGTAGGACCTTAGAGTTCATGTATATATATAATGTGTATATACATATAGTTGAAACCAGAAATTTACACAATATATAAAAAAACACATATGTAGGTTTTTCTCAATATCTGACATGAAATCAGAATAAACCTTTCCATTGTCAGGTCAGTTATGATTACCATAATTATTAATATTTACTGAATGCCAGAATAATGAGAGAGACAGAATGTTTTAAGGCATTTTTATTACTTACTGCAAAGTCAAAAGTTTACATGCACTAAGATTACTATGCCTTTAATCAATTCTGGACTGCCCATATGATGATGTCATGTGTTTGGAAACTTCTGGGAGGAAGGCTTTTTGGCAACATCTGAGTTAGAGACACACCTGTGGATGTAGTTTAACGCCACCTGAAACACACTGCTTCTTTGTGTAGCATCATGGGAAAGTGTCAAGAAATCAGCCAAGATATCAGGAAGAGAATTGTAGACTTGCACAAGTCTGGCTCATCCTTGGGTACAATTTCAAGATACCTGAAGATGCCTCGTTCATCTGTACAAACAATTATACGCAAGTACAAACAAGATAGGAATGTCCAGCCATCATACTGCTCAGACGGGAGACGGTTGTGTGTCCCAGAGATGGTCCGACATGTGCATATCATCCAAGGACAAAAGCAAAAGACCTTGTGAAGATGATGGCGGAAGCTGGGAAGATTGTGTCAATATCCACAGTGAAACGAGTACTGTATCAATATGGGCTGAAAGGCCTCTCTGCAAGGAAGAAGTCATTACATCAAAAGAAACATAAAAAAGCCAGATTAATGTTTGCAAATGCACACAGGAACAAAGACCTTAATTTTTGGATACATGTCCTGTTGTCTGATGAAACTAAAATTTAACTTTTTGGGCATAATGACCATCATTACGGTTGGAGGAAAAAGGGAGAAGCTTAGAAGCCTAAGAACACCATCCAAACTGTGAAACACGGGGGTGGCAGCATCATGTTGTGAGGTTGTTTTATTGCAGGAGAGACTGATGCACTTCACAAAATACAGTAGATGGCATCATAAGAAAAGAAGATTATGTGGCAATACTGAAGCAACATCTCAAGACATCACTCAAGAAGTCAAAGCTTGGGCGCAAATGTGTCTTCCAAATAGACAGTGACCTGAATCCTACTGCCAAAATGTTAACAAAGTGGCTTAAGGATAACAAATAAATAAACACCTACAGAGTTAATAAAATATAGCCAACACCAAAAACAAAAGTCATACAAAGACTCAAATAATGTATAAAAGAGTATTTTATTGCAAATATATTAATGTATAAAAGATCCAGTGATCACCGCAGAAAAATGGTGGGTCACCTGGACTACTAAAAACGTATGCATATATGATCAAAAATATAATGAATAAACACATAAAACATATAAGGTATACAAAATAAAGTTGGAGTACCTCAAAATACATAAAGTGAATAGTGATCAATGTGATAACCAAACAATTGAATAGAAAAAAATATCAACAGAATACCTCAAGATTAAAAGGATCATACATAATTACCTATGTGGTATAAAGAAGTCCAGGCACCCACCACACCCGACGCGCGTTTCGCATCAATGCTTCGTCCCCTGGACGATCTTTTTAATCTTGAGGTATTCTGTTGATATTTTTTTCTATTCAATTGTTTGGTTATCACATTGATCACTATTCACTTTATGTATTTTGAGGTACTCCAACTTTATTTTGTATACCTTATATGTTTTATGTGTTTATTCATTATATTTTTGATCATATATGCATACGTTTTTAGTAGTCCAGGTGACCCACCATTTTTCTGCGGTGATCACTGGATCTTTTATACATTAATATATTTGCAATAAAATACTCTTTTATACATTATTTGAGTCTTTGTATGACTTTTGTTTTTGGTTAAGGATAACAAAGTCAATGTTTTGGAGGGGCCATCACAAATCCCTGACCTCAATCCTATTGAAAATTTATGGGCAAAGCTGAAAAGGCAGGTGTGAGCAAGGCGACCTACAAACCTGGATCAGTTACACCAGTTTTGTCAGAAGGGATGGGACCAAATACCGACCAACTATTGTGAAAAGCTTCTGGAAGGATATTCCAAACGTTGGACCCATGTCATTCAGTGTAATGGTACCAAATACTAAAGAAATGTATGTAAACTTTTGACATTGCAGTAAGTAATAAAAATGCCTTAGAACATTCTCTCTCTTTCTGGCATTTGCCAAATTTTAATAATTATGGTAATCCTAATTAACCTTACACAGGAAAGGTTTATTCTGATTTCATCTCAGATATTGAGAGAAACATGCATGTGTCTTTTTATATAGTGTATGTAAACTTCTGGTTTCAACTGTAGATACATTATATATATATATATATATATATATATATACATGTGTGTATGTGTATATATATTTTTATGTAAAACATGGAAAAAGTATTTAACGGGAACCTGTCACCAGATTTTTCCCATATAAAGTAGGGCCATCACATGAAATTCTGTATGTAAGTCCCCAATGCGCTGTGCATAACTAAAAAAAAGTACTGTAGTGGGCATGAGTGGGAAGAGGGCAAATTGCACCGGCACATGCGCACTACAATAGTTTGCTCTACCCTCGGCAGGGTAGAGAGAAGTACGCTGCACAGTTGCCAGATGGAGAACACTGTATGGATGATGCAGGATGTGTTATCCACGTGAAGCAACAAGGAAGACAGTGAAAGTAGGAAGAGAGAAGGCGTCTTCTCAAAGACCAGAAGCACCCATCAGACCTGACAACATCATAGGAATCTACATGGAAGCAACATGTTTAGCACATATCAGCCGCTGCTGATGAATATATTCAGATAGTCAATAATATTTTCAAAACCTTTATTGGACAGGTTTCAGGTCAACTCTTTTCGTTTAAATTTTGTTGTGTGATGAACATTGACACGGTCATGTGCCCTGTTTGGCCGTTTATTTTCCAAAGGCGGAAGGAAGTGGAAAAAAAAAAAAAAGACACCGCATATAAGTAAATCAACCCTGACAGTTGCCATAGGTTTTGTCCTGATGAAGAGGTCATGTGTATGACTTTGAAACGCATTGACCTGAAACCTGTCCCATAAAGCTTTTGAAAATATTATCGACTATCTGAATATATTCATCAGCAGCGCCTCCACTGACGCTTCACCCGGATAAAATATGGAATAGCATAGTGGACTGATCTACCACATGCAACAGGAGGACATAAATCTCTGTTCATGTCTTTTCAAATTTGAGGTTTTAGATGATGAATGTCACAAAGTGACTTCAATTGCAGCCAGGTGTACTGTGATGGCTTTTCTCAGCATATAGAGCAAGCTGAAGCTCATATCATGATCCGAACAGGGCCATAGGAAAACATTTAATGGTAGTGCACTTATCCATTGTTTCAGTATTCATAGATGCCTGCTTACTATAACTATCTCAGTTATGCATTAGTTTTCTATTGGTTGTGGACAAGTATTCTGTTACTACAGGAGATCAGTCTTTCCTGTGCTATGGCCTTCTCATCTCCATTGTCATCTACTCACCATCTTGGTTAATGTGAGTGCAGTGATGGCACCAGTTGCCTTTAGAAGTCATGTGCTGCAGAGGCTGGTATTCCTCTTCTACATTTACTGTTTTTTACCCTAATATGATCTCCATGAAGGTTATCCTTAGACAGCCTCCCAACATACCTCCTCCAGAAAGCAAATGCTGCTGAAGGTAACATAGTTATGAAGTTATTCTACTTGTAAACTTTCTTTATTTCTACTGTTAACCCCTTACTAGTGCATATAACAGAAACAAATTTTCAGGCCTTAAAGGAGTTGTCCAGTCCAATTCTATAAGTGTGCAGTTACTCTTGGTGACTGCAGACTTATGAATCCTCCAGCACACGCACTGTGCGCTGCGGGAATTCGTCGATTTTTCAGCGGGGAACATATGCGTTATGCATACTCCCGGCTAGAACCTGACTAGTGGGTGCTGCCTCGCTCTGTACAAGTGTATGGGGCGAGGCTGCACCCACTGGTCGGGTGATCACCGGGAGTATGCATAGCGCATACATCACCGTCGTTCCCGGCTCAGAAACTGGCGAACCCCACAGTACACAGTGCGTGCGCTGGGGGATTCACAAGTCTGCAGTCACACAGAGTAATTGCAGACTTTTCATTTATTACTGGTCAACCTCTTTAAAGGCAACCTGTCATGTGAAAACAGTATCTGATCTGCAGGAAGAATGATATAGAGCAGGGGGCCTGATCAGATTAATAGACATTTTTATGGGAAAAGTTTCAGTATGCATTCAGTAGGCGGTGCTAGTCAGTGACTGGTGGGCTTCTCTGTATGATTTTGCATTCATGATTTGTGCATTCACGGAGTAGGACCACCCTTTGGACTCCCATACATATAAACACCAGGGATCTCAAGAAATATATTACAAGTTATACTGAAACTTTTGCAACAAACCTATATACAATTCTCATCCACGTCTTCTCTATACCATGCCATCCACAGATCGCACTGCATGTACCACACGACAATTTCCTTGCACGGTGGCTCAGTGGTTAGCACTGTTGCTTTGCAGAGCTGGGATCCTGGGTTCAAACCCCAACAAGGACAACATCTGCAAGGAGTTTCTATATCCTTCCTGTGTTTGGAGAACCCAGAGGAAACCCACACAGTTTTCTCCCACACGCCAAAGACATACTGATAGGGAATTTAGATTGTGAAGCTCAATGGGGACAGTGATAATGGTGTCTGTAAAGCGCTGTGGAATTAATAGCTCAAAATAAGTAAGGAAAACATCTTCAATTGCCCACTGCTTGAGCACCACTGTCCTATTGCCCTTCAAAGTGTCAGCTTTGGCAGTGATGGTCTATACCAACAAGTAGCTGTACATAAGGACTCTGCGGTAATGACCAGTGAGTGGTTCTTCGATCATTAGTACAACATGTCATGCCCACTACAGTGCAAACAGGGACAAGCGGGAGATCACATACCGGACAGTACAGGAGCTGCAGGGATGTATCAGATGAGTATTGATTTACTTATTACTCGAACGTAGAAATTCACACATTTTTAAGCTCAGGAGACCACTTTAAGGGAAATTAAAAGTGAGATAATGTACCATATTTGTTCAATATGTTACATTTTTTTTAAGGATGTTCTTTTTCTATAAACTGTAAGACTGGTTCAGCCGGTCAAATTATGATTTTGCATAGTGAAATGACACTTTTTTGTTAGTTTTTTTTTATTCTCTTATGAACTTTTAGAGTTCTATTACCGAGAGATATTTATAACTGCAGTGGGCTAAGCAAATTGTAAAAGTAAATGGGACATAATTGGGGAGATATGTTGAGTTTTGCTTTGCACGTAAACAAGACGTCAAGCCAATTAAATCTTTCAGCAATCCTTTGTTTACTTTCGTCTTTCCTATTGAGAAGCCGCTCTGTGTTTGCTGCTTCTCTTATTAGACATCATCTGTATTTTCTCTATATAAATAATTCATGCCTCTATAATCACTTTATTAATGGACCTAAGATGACTTCGAAAGTGCGCACCTCCTCTCCGGTGTGGAGCAGATTGATGTTCATGGGGGTTATTTTACCTTCCATGTTTTCCTATTGCACTTCGCCAAATATGTAGAATAATTTATTTGCTGCAGCATGAATCCACGTGGCTTTTCTCTTTCATGTGAAGATTAACCATGTGTGTTATCATTACATGCTTTATGCTTTGTGTACAATATTCTAATCTGATTTCTATGCAGAAGATAAAGACACGAAACCAAAGGCTGGTTTGTAGCCGAACAGACAAATGTATTTACTACTTTTCAGCATGCAAAAATCTTTGACATATTTAATACTAACTTCCCTTTTGGACATTTAAAGTGGGGGCTTTATAATAGAAATTGCTGTCAAATATACACTGCATAAAAAGTTCTATAAACTAACTTCAAGGCGCACTAGAATATAGACACAGACCAACGGTAGCGTTGCCATTGAACATTCCCCACGAGGAGCTAGATAACCTCAAGTTGAACTATAAATTTGTCTGGAAGACGGATGCTATCAATATTTGGGGGTTAACCTGAGTTCCTCTTACAAAACCATTTTTTCCCACAACTTCCCTTCCCTTTTTAAGGATCTGAAAAGGCTACTGGTTAAACGGTCCAGTATTTCAATTTGGTCGTATATCAACGGTGAAAATGACCCTTGTTCCTAAATTGCTATATTATGCGACCCTTCTTGTTATGGTTCCATTAGGGGAATTTAGGGCTCTCCAAGCATGCGTGATGAGATTTACAAGGAATAATAGGAGACATGCGTAAAATATCTAAACAAATACTAGTCTGTAGTAGAATGCAGGGGGGTGCGCCTATCTGTGTCAGATGTCACAAAATACTTCTGGGTTACACACCTGAGGAGGATTCCATCTTGGGCCTCTTTATAGGCCTACAACAAGAGGACAAAAATCGAGAAATTGAGGCTGGCTCCGGTCCACCCGAATTCTCTGCTGTGGTACGAGAGCCCAATTAAGATTCCGTCTGCACTACTGGACCCCGTGCAGTTTACCAGAGGTATTTGGCTCTCCTGTAGGAGTCAATATGCTCTTTCTTCTCCGCTTTCTCCTATGATTTCATTCTAGAGGCATCAGTGGTTCTTCCATGGATCACTGCTGTGTTATTTAGGTTTGTCGATATAGTTGACAAGAATAAATTTGTGATTCTTCAGTTTCTAATTTTTAAGTTCCAATTATGGGATATCTGATCTGATCGTGAGTTTGTCCAATATTTACAGATTAAGCATCTGATAAGCTCTCTATATGGTTCCTACAGAGTCTCAAGTCCTACTGATTTTGAAATCCTATGTAAAAAGGGTCCCTCTTCTAAAGTACTGATCTCAAATATCTATAAAATAATTAATTCTCCCCGGAGGGATTCCCTTTCTCGACACTCATATATGGCAAAGTGGGAAATATTCCTGGGAAAGAACCTCTCTCATTGGTCTTGGCAGATAATTTGGGCTAAAGCGACGAAGACGTCAATTTGTACTATGTATAAGAAAACCAATACAAGATTCTTATGTTTTGGTATCGCACCCCAGACTTGGTTAACAAAATGAATCCTCAAATATCGAATCTTTGCTGGCGTTGCTTACTCCTTAATAGACACCTTACCACACATTTTCTGGGCCTGTGTGAGCATAGTTCCCTTTTGGGAAATCGTTAGATCCTTGATTCAGGAAGTCTTATTTACAGATATTACTTTAGATCCTTCTAGATGTATGTGTCACAACGTATAACAGATATATTCTATGATAGTAACATATATCTAATGTGACAACATTCTATATTCCATATAATAGAAAATATCAACATGTATACATAGTATCTGCCAGCAATGTCTTACCTGACATAATATCCTATGTATTGTGGGTCTATACTGTGTACGTGTCACGCTGTCTCAGGATAGAGGTGGACCAGGGTCTATGCTGACCCTGAACTGGGGTCCTGACTAGTCCCTCTACCTGGAGGTACTGTTAATGGTACAGAGGTCCAGGCCGCCAGCGTAACCCTGTCTCCTGTTGATCCATGACCACTGTAATCTAGTCCTGAGAAGGACCCTGATTACCACCACAGGGAATGGGCAGGTCACAGCTTACACACAGTCTAAGACAAACGAGACAGACAAGGGGTAAAGAAAACACTGCCTTGCATACAAAACTTCCACTACAGAGGAACACAAAAGGTTAAGGAGATAAACAATAAGCGAGGAGAGGAAAAACCACAACAGGCACTCTTAGCTTAAGTCTTCTCAGAAACGATCCGCTCTGCTGGTCTGAATGAATGCTTTCACCGGCAACTTCCCCAGCAGACCAGCAGGTATATGAAGGAAGCTAATTAACAAAACATCAATCGCAGCTGGGCGAGGCTGGTCAGTCCAGCACCGAGAGAGAAAGAATTAACTCCCTCAGTGCCGAAAAACACCAAGCACCAGAAACTCAGCTGTGCGAAGTCAGGGTGTGCAATCGCGACGATCTCCGCCGCGACACACCCGTGACAGTATGATTGCATGTTGCTGGAAGAAGACCGCTCCTCCATAACGACAAGTTATGCAGTTAGCTGTGTGATGTGCATCAAATGCAATATTTAACTGTCTGTAATTGTCTTTTGTTACTACTCTTAAAATTGTAAACTTATGTGTAATACCAAGTTAATGTCAGTGGGTATTCATGGAAGGAATTCATTGTCTACTATGGTTCATGTATGATCTATGTGAACTCCGTATTATCTGTGTTAACAACATGTGACATTGTCTTTTACTCTTAAAATTTGTGAAAATCTTTAATAAAAATTACAGTTATAGAAAAAATCGACACAGACCAGAGGAGGACATACCATTGGTGCAAACTGTGCAATTGCACAGGGTCCCCAGAGGTAGGGGTCCTCGTGTATCTCCAAAGCAGGTAGAATTGTTCAGTATGTTGAGTAACTGGACTGCAAAGGGCCCATATATTATTGCACTGGGTCCCTCTTCTGTCTGTGTCCACTACTGCACTGACAATAATATATCTGTAGGGGTGAGTAGTTAATGGGGTGTTCCCATCTCCAAGATAATATTTCAATATGTAGAAAGTGTAATATTAGCAAATACCTCCAATTAGAACTGTGCAACAGTTCTTCAGATTTGCTCTGTTGTTTACCCCATGTGCAGGGCATTGCTGTAGTTTAGGTAGCCATAGTTACAACCACTAAGATCTATCTGTCACTCTTGAGTAGTCGTAAGCGTGGATACCTAGGCTACTGCAATGCCTTGAACACTGGGTAAGTGACATAGCAAACCAGAAGAGCTATACTACATTTCTAATTGGATGTATTGGCTAACATTATTATTAGATCTATTACATATTGGAATATGATCTTGGAGATGGAAATACCCTTTTAAAGCATTTTACCTGAAATTAAAGTATTGTTTTTTTTAAGGTTACCAGAGATAAAAGCCCACAACAATTCTGAACATAGTTTTTAAGATCATGTTGTTTTATCAAAAAATGCTGTATATCCCCCAAAAAATAAATGAAAAATTAATATAAAAGTTAACTACAGTCATGGACAAAAGTTTTGAGAATGACACAAATATTAATTTTTACAAAGTCTACTGCTTCACTTTTTCTAATGGCAATTTGCATATACTCCAGAATGTTATAAAGAGTGATCAGCTTAACAGCAATTACTTGCAAAGTCAATATTTGGCTAGAAAATGAACTTTATCCCCAAAACACATTTCAACATCATTGCAGCCCTGCCTTAAAAGGACCAGCTAACCTCTTTTCAGCTATTGCTCCATTAACACAGGTGTGTGTGTTGATGAGGACATGGCTGGAGATCAATCTGTCATGATTAAGTAAGAATGACACCACTAGACACTTTAAAAGGAGGCTGGTGCTTGGCATCATTGTTTCTCTTCTGTTAACCATGGTTATCTCTAAAGATACACGTGCAGTCATCATTGCAAATTGCAATGCACAAAAATAGCCTAACAGGGAAGAGTATCGCAGCTAGAAAGATTACACCTCAGTCAACAATCTATCGCATCATCAAGAACTTCAAGGAGAGAGGTTCCATTGTTGCCAAAAAGGCTCCAGGGCGCCCAAGAAAGACCAGCAAGCGCCAGGACCGTCTCTTAAAAGTGTTTCAGCTGCGGGATCGGGCTACCAGCAGAGCAGAGCTTGCTCAGGAATGGCAGCAGGCAGGTGTGAGTGCATCTGCACGCACTGTGAGGCGGAGACTCTTGGAGCAAGGCCTGGTCTCAAGGAGGGCAGCAAAGAAGCCTCTTCTCTCCAGAAAAAAACATCATGGACAGACTGATATTCTGCAAAAGGTACAGGCAGTGGACTGCTGAGGACTGGGGTAAAGTTATTTTCTCTGATGAATCCCCTTTTCGATTGTTTGGTACATCAGGAAAACGCCACATTCGGAGAAGATAAGGTGAGCGCTACCACCAGTCTTGTCTCATGCCAACTGTTAAGCATCCTGAAACCATTCATGTGTGGGGTTGCTTCTCAGCCAAGGGAATCTGCTCTCTCACAGTCTTGCCTAAAAACACAGCCATGAATAAAGAATGGTACCAGAATGTCCTCCAAGAGCAACTTCTCCCAACCCTCCAAGAGCAGTTTGGCGATCAACAATGCCTTTTCCAGCATGATGGAGCACCTTGCCATAAAGCAAAGGTGATAACTAAATGGCTCAGGGAACGAAACAGAGATTTTGGGTCCATGGCCTGGAAACTCCCCAGATCTTAATCCCATTGAGAACTTGTGGTCAATCAAGAGACGGGTGGACAAACAAAAACCTAAAAATTCTGACAAAATGAAAGCATTGATTGTGCAAGAATGGACTGCTATCAGTCAGGATTTGGTCCAGAAGTTGATTGAGAGCATGCCAGGGAGAATTGCAGAGGTCCTGAAGAAGAAGGGTCAACACTGCAATTATTGACTTGCTGCATTAACTCATTCTAACTGTCAATATAAGCTTTTGTTACTCATATGTTTGCAATTATATTTCTGTCTGTGATAAAAACATCTGTCAAACACACATAAAACCAGAGGGCAGCAGATCATGTGAAAATATAATATTTGTGTCATTCTCAAAACTTTTGGCCATGACTGTACCTCCATTCACTGATGCCCTTTTTAGTCCATAATGTTGGTGTCTTTACCTCAATGTGGTGTACAGATGTACAGTGCAAATAAAATGCCTAACTATACAGCATTGTGTCTAGGTCCATGTTCTGTCTTCAGGAGCGCACCTGTCCCCATCCTTCTGGCTTAATGCTTGCTCCTGATGATTGACAGTTCATGCCAAGAGCATGGCAAAACTATAAGCTCCCTGATACTGCAAGCAGTTGGAGCGCCATTACAAAATCGTTCTGACAGGTTCTCTTTATGGTAGCATGTACTGACAGGATTTTGTTGACATAAACTATATTAAGAAAGAAAATGATAATCTATATATAAATAATACAAGATCCCCCATTCCTTAAAAGTTTGGTCCACATGGCTGCTATAAAGCAGATCCCTAAATGATGGGGAATTCTGTTTAGGCAAGATGACGCTCTCTATAATCATGTACAAAAGCTAGAACTAAAACATCAGTAGCTAAAAAATAACAGATTAAGCAAATGTTTCTGGGTTAAATTAGTAGATATTTATATAGATGAAACATTCCCTATAAAGAGATTTCCCCTGCAACGCTCATTTACAGCACATCTAAAAATAAATGTGTTTTATTTGTAAAAATGTAGAAAAAAAAGCCTAATCATTGGTGGTCTTCTAGCAAGGATCCCTCACAGGCCTGAGAAAAGGGTCCGGCTTCCAAAGTACTATACAAGTGGTTGTGCATCCCTGTATAGGTGTGTTGGCGGTTTTCAGAAATCCTGTTAAGTTATTACATGTGCGTCAAGCTTATTGTCTACGAATAGTTGGAGCCCCAATTTTTCTGCCAGCTGGGGTCTATCTGCTGAATTTTATGACAGATGGAGTAAAAATGTCTTGAAAATCTGTGGAAAAAAAATCAGTACTGTATAAAGTAATTAAGGAAAGTGACTATAAATGATTAAAGAAACAAATTTAAAGGAAAATTGACCGAAAAAGTTTCTAAGTTTAAATACTAAATGGTGAATATATTTGTAGCACTGTGAATTGTTTAATCATGTAAAAAATAATGGACATATATTGTTTTATTTCTATATTTCAGGTCTCTAATATTCAGTCCAGAACAGCTTTAGTATCATGGTCACCTGCCAATGGGTATCCAAGTGGAGAGAAGTCCAGTAATGGCCTGTCCCATTCCAGTAGTTATGAGGTGGCCTTATCCGACAAAGGGAGAGATGGAAAATATAAGATTATTTACAGGTAATAAGCCCTTAGCATGTGAATCAGGATTACAGTATAGAGGCATTTCATTTTGCATGTTAATAAAGAGAATGGGCAGTAGTGATAAATGATGTGGCCTTATGCGGTTTGTCTTTACATCTTTCACTGTGCGTTAGACATGAAAGCATGAATAAATGTCAATCTCTCTAGCACTCTCTTGATAGCTTCTCAGAAAGTTACTTAAGTGGATTAAGAAAAGTTGACATTGCAAAAGCCATTCACTGATCTCAAGTTAGGTTTCAGCTTACATCTTGCTGCATCTTGATAACACTGTGTATGTATGTATGTGTGTATATATATTATATATATATATATATATATATATAATATGTATGTATGTGTATTATATATATATATAGTACCGACCAAAAGTTTGGACACACCTTCTCATTCAAAGATTTTTCTGTGTTTTCATGACTATGAAAATTGTACATTCACACTGAAGGCATCAAAACTATAAATTAACACATGTGGAAATATATACTTAACAAAACAGTGTGAAACAACTGAAAATATGTCTTATTTTCTAGGTTCTTCAAAGTAGCCACCTTATGCCTTGATTACTGCTTTGCACACTCTTGATGAGCTTCAAGAGGTAGTCACCGGAAATGGTTTTCACTTCACAGGTGTGCCTGTCAGGTTTAATAAGTGTGATTTCTTGCCTTAGAAATGGGGTTGGAACCAAAGATCTAAAATTTGGACTCATCAGACCAAAGCACAGATATCCACTGGTCTAATGTCCATTCCTTGTGTTCTTTAGCCCAAACAAGTCTCTACTGCTTGTTGCCTGTCCTTAGCAGTGGTTTCCTAGCAGCTATTTTACCATGAAGGCCTGCTGCACAAAGTCTCCTCTTAACAGTTGTTGTAGAGATGTGTCTGCTGCTAGAACTCTGTGTGGCATTGACCTGGTCTCTAATCTGAGCTGCTGTAAACCTGTGATTTCTGAGGCTGGTGAGTCAGATAAACTTATCCTCAGAAGCAGAGGTGACTCTTGGTCTTCTTTTCCAGGGGCGGTCCTCATGTGAGCCAGTTTCTTTGTAGCGCTTGATGGTTTTTGCAACTGCACATGGGACACTTTCAAAGTTTCCCCAATTTTTCGGACTGACTGACCTTCATTTCTTAAAGTAATGATGGCCACTCGTTTTTCTTTACTTAGCTGCTTTTTTCTTGCCATAATACAAATTCTAACAGTCTATTCAGTAGGACTATCAGCTGTGTATCCACCAGACTTCTGCACAAGACAACTGATGGTCCCAACCCCATTTATAAGGCCAGAAATCCCACTTATTAAACTTGACAGGGCACACCAGTGAAGTGAAAACCATTACCTCTTGAAGCTCAGCAAGAGAATGCCAAGAGTGTGCAAAGCAGTAATCAAAGCAAAAGGTGGCTACTTTGAAGAACCTAGAATATAAGACATACTTTCAGTTGTTTCACACTTTTTTGTAAAGTGTAATGTATAATTCCACATGTGTTAATTCATAGTTTTGATGCCTTCAGTGTGAATGTACAATTTTCATAGTCATGAAAATAAAAATCTTTGAATGAGAAGGTGTGTCCAAACTTTTGGTC
This sequence comes from Oophaga sylvatica, assembly GCA_033576555.1. NCBI lineage: Eukaryota > Metazoa > Chordata > Amphibia > Anura > Dendrobatidae > Oophaga > Oophaga sylvatica. Next base: position 154,949,728 of record JARQOD010000005.1, on the reverse strand, counting down.
TGTACTGTATTTATATTTAAATATGTGTATGTATAATAGTATATATATGTATATAATATATATATATATATATATTATATATATATATATATAATATATATATACATATAAATATGTATATATATTGTAAACTTTTCAGGGGATATAGCTCTGGGATCGCTGTCCGGGTAGACAGAATGGCATATAAACAGTTCACTCAAACAGCAGTTCTGGTGTAAAACTGGCCGCAACCAGCTTTATTAAAGTCCACAGCAAACAGTAGGTGATAAAAACGAAATCATAAAAAGAAAACCTAAGCCCCTCGGCTACTCACTACACACATGAAATGTCCCTTTCTAACAGGAACCCGGCTCTACCAGCCTGGGCCCAAAACAACACATATGATATATGTTACCAGATGGAGTTTCACAGATACTCCTCTTTATGTCTGAAGGCAACTCCAACGTCCAGACTTGAGAGAGATCACCTCCTATTCAGTAGTCACCAGCATGGAGTGTCGCAGAGTCTCCTCTTTGTGTCCGGGGTACCTCGAGCACCCAGACAGAGAGAGCCCACCTCCCGGAGTCTCCTTCCGTGCCTGGACTCCTGTCCAGACTGAATGAGCTCTCTGACTGTGCTCCCAAGCACCTACTTCTGGCTTCCTAATCAACACCTGAGTGGGTTCAGGTCTGAGCTGCAAGCGTGTACTGAATGGCAGGTGTAGTGACCTTTCTTTACCACCAGGTTTACAAAGCCACACATTTCGCTCATACCAGTCAGCAAGGTACTTAGGTGAAATATACACCTCATTCAACACATATTCCTTCACTGTCTCACATATCCCCCCCCTCTTTCCAGACCGGAGGGCTGGTCATCCAGACCGGAGGGCTGGTCAATAATCCTAAAGAGACAGTGAACTCCGGACCAGTTATGGCCAACACCAAGTTCATCTTCACCATTGTCATCTGTATCTTCACCTAAAGCAACCGCACTACGCTGTACCATCCCAGGCCTATCCTCTCTGCGGGCCTCGGGTGTCCTGCACGGTTTCAGCTTGACCTTAGTGCCAGCCTCAGTCTCGGTATAGTGGCTCACTAGATAAGTACGACCAGGCACGTCAGAACACCTCTGCTGATTCTTCCTCAGAAACTTTCGTACCTCCTGTTTTTGGGGCACTGACCCTGTGTCACCAACTGTCACAGGAGGTATAGGGGTTTTCTCTAATTCCCCCTGAACCTTTTTTAGCCCATCTACTTTCTTAAATATCAGTTGATTCATAAATTCTATTTCACAGAACTTAAGCGCCTCTGTCATGGTCTCTGACCATTTTGAGCCACACTGTTCAAACGATTGGCACTGTAGAGGGAGCTGATCGTTTTTCTTGGTCGGTACACATAATTTATCCTCTTCTGGTACAGGCTCACTTTGCATAAGACTCAGAGCTCTTACTTTTTCTCCAGGAGATCCTCATGGCTACGCATCTTCTCCTGTAGTTGTTGGACGTCCTTTACGTCTTCGGCCCCTTCTTCAGGCTCTTCTGGTAGGACATGCTCAGAAGCCCTACCATCAGTCTTCTTTTCCACCACGTTCTGCATCCCATCTGAGCTCCCGTGTATCTGCAGCGGCAACGGAGCGACACATCGCCCCTCCCACTCACTGGGACGTGGTTCAGGTGTAGACTCCATGAAAATGCGCCAGAGCTCACCAAGGCCAACCCGAGGTCTCAAAATCTCATCTTGGGATTTATCCAGATCCTTTGTGTCGCTCGGGAACTCCGATGGCGCACCGGGCGCCGAACTTCCGGCCCGAGCTTCGCGAGTTGCAGCCACGGATCCGGACAGTACACCGTCCACGCCGCTGTCTCCGGCAGAAACAGATTCCGGGGCAGAGTCATTCCCCACATCTTCAGTCTTGTTCCTCACAGCTTCACTTGAGACCTCAGCTTCTGGTGAGGCACCTGGCCTGGTGTCCACCACTTCCATGGCTTTTTCCACCTCTGCAGCATCACCTTCAGAGTCCTTGGTCTGATGCAGATCCACACCATACATTGATAACTTCTCATTTTCAACAGCATCCACTTGTGCTGTGTTCAGTTTCAGAGTCCTGTCTTTCACCTTAGTCTTCGCCAGGGAACCGGCCAACTGTAAAACATCTTCAGATGCCATCTTCCGTCCGACTGCAAGGTCAGCCTCAGCCTTCCTCTCAGGACTCTCAATCTCCTCTGCTACCATGCCTTCCTCACTTGCACTGGTTGCTTTATTGTCATCAGATGACTCACTATCACCACCACTATCCCTGTCTGACCCCCTTTTCTCAGCCACATCTGGCTCACTTCCAGGGTTAGACACTTCATTTTCATTCACATCCGGCTCACTGTCAGGGTTATACAATTCATTCTCATTCACATCTTGATCTGGAACCTTAGTTAACATGTCATCCACAACATTAACTTCACCATCTGGTCCCTGGTTTCCCTCAGGTGGTCCCTCAAGTATGTGACTATGTGACAACCCCAGCACTATACTTCCATATAGCTCAGGTACCAGGAGCTGACTCACGACCTCTCCCTGGACTTCAGTGTCCCTATACAATAGGTTATTGTTCATGGCAGCATGAGGAAACCTCTCCTCAGAGCCAGGCTCTTGGGGAACCTCATTCAGAACAATTACATTTTCCTGTGCCGTTTTAAGAGTGGGGTCTCGCAGCGGCTCACTCCCAAAATTGTCACAGGAGACAGGCAGGTCAGGGACACTCGGTTCCCGAGAACCACCATCCTCGTCTCCCAACATCACCTGCAAAGAAATTTCATCTCCATCACGGTCATCATCAGTATCATTACTATTATGATTAGCATCATCATCATTATCAATATCAGCATCATCATCATGGTCATCATCATTATCATGATCATCATTATCATTATCAATATTATCATGGTCATCATCATTATCACATAAGTTTAACGGCCCACTAGCATTGTGTTCCGCCCCTCGGGACTGCGCACCCTCAGTAGGAGCTTCATCACACCGTCCAACAGAATCACCCTTCCCCCAGAGATCCTTAGACCGGGGAAAGTCATCACCCAATATAACGGGGTGCACCAGGTTCTTCACTACCCCCATTTCACATGAAAACCTCCCCGAGTTTGGGACCAAGTCCATGGCAGTCTCTGGGTAGACTTTGGTGTCTCCATGGATGCACACCATACTCAGGTGCTTATCAGGGATGAAGTCCCTATCAATCAGGCTGTCACATACGGAAGTCACTGGACTCTCTGAGTCCAAGAGGGCCTGCGCTGGGCAGTCATTTACAACCACCGGGGACCCCTGGGGTCCAGTCTCTTCGGCTGAGGTGGACACACACACAGGTTCTGCGCAGAGAGAGAGGGATCCGCCAACATCACAACACATAGGCTCCCCCTCTATTGGACAGTTGGCTGCAATTTCACGACATCCCCAACCCTGTCCATCACACTTTTCCACCCACATGTCCCCTCGGGCCTGAACACGCTTATCAGCATACCCCATGTCCCCAACAGCTGGAACGCTCTTACCGGGAGAGTTCGACGTCCGAGAACTCTGAAGTGACGTCCGCTCAGACGGCTGGTCACGGAGGCAGTCTTTGGGGCCAAAGTACCTTTCTCTCTGTACCTCAAGAGGAAGTGCTCGGGTGTAGCGGTCCACTGTCACCTTTTCGACCCTTTGGGCAGGGTTGCTGACGGCAGACTCCCAACTGTATCTCCAGTCATGGACTCTCCTGGCACGGCTGTCACCGTAACACCCAGCCGGGCAAGAATCTCCTCTTTCAGCTTGGCATAGTCTCTGCTGTCCTGCTCGCTCAGGTCAGCACAGACCCTTTGGGTTCTCCAGTCAGATAGGGTGCGACCATCATGGCCCACTCAGATAGTGGCAGGTTCTCCTTCTCTGCCAGTCCTTCAAATCTAGTGAGATATGCCTCCACATTGTCATGAGGCGTCATCTTTCTTAAAGTCCGTCTTACCGTTTTTTTTACAGCGGACAACGCAGGTGCCTTCACAACATTACTTCGGGACGCGGCACCGAAATCCTTTTTTTGTGCTGCCATCCGCTCAACAAATAACCGGTTATTCTCCTGCTGCTGCTGCAGGAATTGCTGCTGGGCCTGCTGCATGCGCTGCTGGTGCTGCAGGCGCTGCTGCTCCATGCTTTGCTGCATGCTTCGCTGGGCCTGCACCAGGTACTCAACGAGCTCCTCCATACTGCCGGACTCATCTGTCTCAATCACAGCAGTCTTATGTTGCATATTAACTTGCGCCATTTGTTCAAACAGCGCCTCCATGCTGTCAGACTTCTCTGTCTTCACAACGGCAGACTTCAGTCAAGACATACACACTACACAGCTTTTTCCACAGAAAATTCAGCCTTGCTGTGCAAACACCCTTTTTTTTTTTTTCTCTTTTGCAAAGTCTATTAGGGCTACTGCCTCTTTAAGACTGCTCCACAGACGTTTCTTTTGCTGCTGCACATTCCACAGTAATTTTCACAACAAGTTCAGCTTTGCTGTGCATACATTTTCTCTCTGCAGACCCTATCAGGGCCACTGTCTCTCCAAGACTGCTTCAATAGACGTTTCTCTTGCTGACAAACTTTTTTTTTTTTTTTTTTTTTTTTTTTTGCTGTCTATTAACCACTGTGCTGCACGCACATTCTCCACCAATTGTAAGCTTTTCAGGGGATATAGCTCTGGGATCGCTGTCCGGGTAGACAGAATGGCATATAAACAGTTCACTCAAACAGCAGTTCTAGTGTAAAACTGGCCGCAACCAGCTTTATTAAAGTCCACAGCAAACAGTAGGTGATAAAAACAAATCATAAAAAGAAAACCTAAGCCCTCGGCTACTCACTACACACATGAAATGTCCCTTTCTAACAGGAACCCGGCTCTACCAGCCTGGGCCCAAAACAACACATATGATATATGTTACCAGTATGGAGTTTCACAGATACTCCTCTTTATGTCTGAAGGCAACTCCAACGTCCAGACTTGAGAGAGATCACCTCCTATTCAGTAGTCACCAGCATGGAGTGTCGCAGAGTCTCCTCTTTGTGTCCGGGGTACCTCGAGCACCCAGACAGAGAGAGCCCACCTCCCGGAGTCTCCTTCCGTGCCTGGACTCCTGTCCAGACTGAATGAGCTCTCTGACTGTGCTCCCAAGCACCTACTTCTGGCTTCCTAATCAACACCTGAGTGGGTTCAGGTCTGAGCTGCAAGCGTGTACTGAATGGCAGGTGTAGTGACCTTTCTTTGCCACCAGGTTTACAAAGCCACACATTTCGTTCATACCAGTCAGCAAGGTACTTAGGTGAAATATACACCTCATTCACCACATATTCCTTCACTGTCTCACAATATATACAGTACAGACCAAAAGTTTGGACACACTTTCTCATTCAAAGATTTTTCTGTATTTTCATGACTATGAAAATTGTAGAATCACACTGAAGGCATCAAAACTATGAATTAACACATCCCCAACAGTGTCACCAGCAAAGCACCATCACACCACCTCCTCCATGCTTCACGGTGGGAACCAGGCATGTAGAGTCCAGCCGTTCACCTTTTCTGCATGCAAAGCAGTAATCAAAGCAAAAGGTGGCTACTTTGAAGAACCTAGAATATTAGACATATTTTCAGTTGTTTCACACTTTTTTGTAAAGTGTAATGTATAATTCCACATGTGTTAATTCATAGTTTTGATGCCTTCAGTGTGATTCTACAATTTTCACAGTCATGAAAATACAGAAAAATCATTGAATAAGGTGTGTCCAAACTTTTGGCCTGTACTGTTATATATATATATATATATATAATATATATATATATAACAACATATGCATGCACACACACACACGCATGTAAAAGTTTGGGCACCCCTGGTCAAAATTACCGTTATTGTGAATATCCCGCCAACCATTAAGCATGGGGGTGGATCAATCATGTTTTGGGATTGTGTCTCCGCCAATGGCACAAGGAACATGTCATGTGTAGAGGGAAGAATGGATTCAATGAAATTTCAGCAAATTCTTGATGCAAACATAACACCATCTGTAAAAAAAAAAGCTGAAGTTAAAAAGAGGATGGCTTTTACAAATGAATAATGATCCTAAACACATTTCAAAATCCACAAAAGAGGCACAAGCTGAAGGTTTAACAATGGCCCTCACAGTCCCCTGATCTGAACATCAGTGAAAATGTGTCTGGACCTCAAAATAGCAGTGCATGGAAGACGACCCAGGAATCTCACAGAACTGGAAGAATGTTTCAGGGTAGAATGGATGAAAATCCCTCAAACAAGAATTGAAAGACTTTTGGCTGGCTACAAAAAGTGTTTACAAGCTGTGATACTTGCAAAAAGGGGGTGTTACTAGATACTAACTATCCTAAACTTTTGCTTCAGCCCATTTTCCTTTTTGTGATTTTTAAAATTTAAAAGATGAAAGTAGGGATCTGCCAGCAGCGCATGTTGATGATTTGCGTGCCTAAATGCATTCATGATGCCAGAGCATTCCTCTGAGAACCATTAATAACCTCACTTATAGAATGCCAAGGTGTGTAAGGTCATGTATTTCTGTGTGTGGGGCTCATATTGCTGAATAAATCGAGATCATTTGAAAAATTTGTTTCCCCTTTTTACATCACTTGCATATCACGAACGTGTCTATGGATCCTGTGATTTTCATAACTCCACGACTTTTCCTTTACTTTGAAATCAAAAGATGTCCATCGGTGTAATCAGCTCAAAACTGGCAGTAACCAGTGGGACCCAGCTACACCCATCTACTGTTTAGTGAATTCTGTCTCCATCCAGAAATTGCGGCTAATAAGCAATACCTCCAACATGGAAACAAAGCCAAGCAGCTCAAATATGGATAAAATCAAAGTAACTGAGGTGCAGACAAATGGTAATAGGTGCTTTTGGAAAGATAAATCAAAATGTGAAGTTTTTGACTGCAACAGAAGACATTTAGCTTGCAGGAGAACTGGAGAGTTGTACAGTGAGTATCTGCAGGTAACAGTGAAGCAGGACAACCCTAAACATACAGCCAAAATCATTAATAACTATATCCAGGGTAACAAAGAACAAGGAGTCTTCTAAGTGATGAAATGGTGGCCACAGAGACTGATCTCAGCATCATCAAGTCTATCCTGCATTACATGAAGAGACAGTATGGTTTGTGCAAGCCTATATAGATCTGTGGTCAGTTCTCCAAGATGTTTGGAACAACCTGCCTGCTGAGTTTCTTCAAAAACAAGTGTGTACCTACAAGAAGTGATGTTGTAGAGTGGTTTTGAAGAGAGAGGCTAGTCACACCAAATATTGATTTCATTTAGGTTTCTCTCGCTTAATTATTACACATTTGGTAATAGTTACAAAATAACTACGAACTCTTCTATTTTTTAATGAATTCTTAGCACAAATACGAGCACTCTTTATCATTTGCTTCTTCCTTGTAGATTTTAAGCTTACGAGCAGGGCCCTCACATTTTTTGGTGTCTGTTGAATTGAGTTACTCTGTAAGGTCTGTACATGTCCCCTCTGAATAGTAAAGTGCTGTGGAATATATTGGAAGACTATAAATAAGAATTATAATTTATTACAGTTTTTGTATTTTGTCCACATCTGCCCAATACTTTTGCACAGTACTGTTTATATAGATTTATAATGTATGCTGAAACCTTATGGAAACTCTGTGCTGCATAGAAATAAGATGCATACATTAGAAATCTTTCCCGGTCTTTGCTAGGCAGATGGCTGTGCTCTGTATCTTTCATTCTGTCCCTTATATTGATGATGATATCACAGCTGAGGGCAGAATCCTGTATTATCTTCACCCATTCTATTTCTCACTCTCAATATACAATCTGTCTCCACAGCAGAGAAGAATTAGAGTGTCATTTGAAAGACCTCAGGCCGGCAACAGATTATCACGTCAGGTGAGTTATAGTCTTGTTGTTTTAGCACCTGAGCTGGGAAAACAATACCAATGTCTGTCATATTATGAAGCAATTTTTTGTTAAAAAGGATAAATGACCTAGTATTTTTTATAATCTTTTATTATGATTTTTTTTTGTTCAATGTAATAGTATTCTATAACTGTCACATTATTGTCTACTTTAATTCTGCAAATAAAACACAAAATTGAGCTTGGTTACAGTTGGTATACATTCAGCATATAAACGCATGTTCATGTTTTGGCCATAAAACATTGCAAATGGTATTTTTTTGTTTTCTTTGCATTTAATTGGCATTTGGTATGTGACCGGTACACACCATGATTACACAATTTTCTTACGACTATACGAATGTTAAAATATGTTCAATAATTGTAGCTTCCCATATGCTAATAAATTATTAGATAGCTGCCTACCGATAACTCGCCCAAATTTCCTGTGCTCTCCTGTGTTCGATATGAGACAGCTGCTGACAGATACCTCTGGCGGCGTCTTATCTACAAATAAAAAAAAATGATTGGCAGTCCGAAATAGGACATGCCGGATCCTTTTCGCTCTACGACATCTTGTTGGGTGCCCCATACACATTAGACTGTCGGCCGAACGTGTTGAGACTTGTAGTTTCGGATATTAGTCTAATGTGTATCAGAGTTTGATACAGTAATACAATTATCAATGGAAGAGCTCATTCCAGATTATGCAAAATGCTTGTATACCAGCTTTTTAAAAGGTTACTTGAGATATAGATATTTATACATAATGACTGGAAACTATAGGAAAAAGCTAATCAATATACAATCCCAATTCCAAAAAAAAATTCTCATTATGGATTGATGAATTAAGAAAATGTGACTGTTTTCATGAAAAGTTGGATTAGCACTATATGACCGTTACTCAGTAATGTTGGCTGAAGTTTATTGTTAGTAGGTGTAGCTAATTCAGATTGTGACCATGTAGTGTTTTTACCAACAATCTTTCCTTCTGTTAAGGTCCTTAGAACTATGACGGGTGTGTTCTCATGTTGTCAGTGATCGTATTCATTCTTACCATTTTTGTATGCGTTTTCTTTCCATTTTTGGAGAATAACTATCATTTGTAGTCTTGGATCTACAACTCCAATTCCAAAAACATTGGAACACTGTGTAAAATGTAAGGAACACGAGAATACAATGATTTGTAAATCTTTTCTATCCATATTTTATTCACAACAGAACAAAGAACCCAGATCAGCTGGTGAAAGTTACACATTTTTCCATTTTCCTTTGCAAGAGGTAACTCTTTTAGAAATTGATGGCAGCAATATATCTCAGAAAAAGTTGGAACGGGGTTAATGAAAGGCTGGGAAAGTAGATGGTACTGATACAAAACATCTGGTGGGTCAACTTTCAACTAATTCATATAAATTATGTATATAAAAAAGTGCATGTTAGAGAGGCAGAGTCTGTCAGAAGCAAATATGTTCATAGATTCACTAATCTGTGAACAATTGCTCCTAAAAATTGTGTGACTATTTCAGAAAAAAATTTGTCAGTGTGAAAATTACAAAAACTTTGACTATCCCACTGTCTACAGTACATAACATCAAGAGTTCTGGAGAAATCCATGTGCACAAGGGACGGTCAACATTGGTTGCTCATGATCTACAGACCCTCAGGCGATCATGCAAATTACTGCGTGGGCTCAAGAATACTTCCAGAAATCACTGTTATATGGGTTTGACGGATTTCCAAACCATTGCATTCTTGTTTTCTTTACATTTTACGCAGTGTCCCAACAGTTTTGGAATTAAGATTCTACTTAGTACTCAAAGTTGTAGTTGCTAAAGCTCGCTTGCAGCTTCCAATTGGCCTGTGGATTCACCCGACGTTAGTGACGTTGCCAACTTAATGAAGTAATATTACACGTCTATCCTGTCTAGTTCTGAGCAACATTTACTTTTCGTCCATAATTTGATTAAAAAAATGCTGTTGTGACATTATGTAAGAGGCCTGGTGTACAAAACGGGCAACAAGAGGACCAATGGAGGTCTGGAGATTCGTTTTAACAGTAAGTATATTATACAGTTTTTTTTTTTTGTATATATCAATGTGGCTTTGAAAAAGATGGTAGAGAAACTAGAACAAAGATAATCACTGACAGAGGTATACTAATAACGTATTCCCCCTGTTGAATACTTCCCAAGAAAGCCTTCTGGTTTAGGGATCGACCAAAGTGAACAGCACCTTAAAGTTTGGCTGAATTGTAGCACATCTATTATGTAATTATTGTCATCCTAATAAGTTTATTGCAAGTTTCATAAGTATTAGTTTTGTCATGTTTTTTTTTATGAATTGAATGATAACAGTGTAACATAACACGTGTTCCTACATACCTACTAGAGGTCTCTTATTTAGCATGCTGTAACTTGCATTTGTTTCAGGATCTACACAACAAATAAGTCAGTAAAGGGATCGTGTTCAGAACCAATCACATTCACCACTCACAGCTGTGCACCAGAATGTCCCTTCCCACCTAAACTTTCTCACAGAACCAAAAGTTCACTTACACTACAATGGAAGGTAGGTGTCGTCCATTTGGTCTTAAATGTAAGGTACATCTCAAAAGTAGAGGGTTCCTTCCCATTGTGTTTCCTTGACATGATTTCTATTTTTGGTATTATCATGGGTTGCATTGTATTTATATGGAATTAATAAGCTATTCTGCTGTTATTTTAGGCACCTGTTGACAATGGTTCAAAAATCACAAGCTACTTACTACAATGGGATGAGGTAAGAATACATAACAAACATTAACTGAGAAGGAAAGTTGAGGTTTATCCCATTGTGCCCCTCTCAGACCATTAGCTGACACAATCTTATTTGCAGCAATCTGTGCATGCTCCAACCATGCGTTTTCTTCTGATAACCTTATAGGACTGTGGTTGGTCAATATATTTTTCTGCGGTGGCACTAGTCTGCTCTGTCTAGGCTGGGGCTACATGTCATTTGGCAGTAATTTGCTGACAATTTGCTGGATCATAAACATTTCTGCATCTTGCTTTTTTCTTGCTATTGAAGGACTATTTTACAGTTGCAAGTGTGCTGTAAAAAAGCAGACAAGATGCACGCAACTTTACTATGGTGAGTCTTTGTCTTGTAGATGTGTGTTGTTCAAGTCGATGGACACCTACACATTACACGTACAGGAGCTTTTATGAGATAACATTCCAAATCCATAGGCATTAAAATGCAGTTGATCCCCCTCTTTGACGCTAAACAGCTTCCATTATTTTGGGAAGGCTTTCTCTGAGATTTGGATTATATCAAATTTTTGCCCAATCATCCAAAAGAGTTCCGATGCTGTTGTTCCACGAGAGGGCCTTTCTTACAATCTCTATTCTAGGTCATCACAAAAGAATTTGATGGGGTGAGGTTCGGGCTCTGTGTGAACCAGCCAAGTTCTTACACACCAAACTGCCTAAACCATGCCGTTCTTGACCTTGCTTTGTTCTGTAGGTCATAGTCGACTTGGAGCAGAAACAAATCTTCCCCAAACTGTTCTCACTAACAGACTGCTAGTCGGAGAAGCATGATTCGTTACTTCACAAAACACCTTTCCACAGCTCCAGGGTCCAGAAGCGGTGTGCTGCTGTTCACCACTCTATTCGATACTTGGCATTGTGCTTGAGGGATGTAAGTTTTAGGTGCAGATTCTGGACCATGGAAGCTCCCTCCACAAAGTTTTGTGATGATGTTAATACCAGAGGATGTTTGGACGCTTGCTGTTTGGAGCGTTTCAGCACTATGCACCACAGTTCTCGGTGACTTGTTTTGCCACTTTGTGGCCGCTTTGCTTCTACTTTTAAGTAATATCACTCATAGTTGATTGGGGAATATTTAGGAAATAAATTTCATAAACTTGCTTGTTACGACAGTGACATCCTATTACAGGACCAGGCTCATTCAGTGAGCTCTTTAGAATGACCTATTATTTCACAAAAGTTTGTAAAGGCAGACTTCATAGCTAGTGGCCAGATGTTAGAGTTGAGCGATACTTTCCGATATCCAAAAGTATCGGAATCGGAATTGTATCGCCGATACCCAAAAAATATCGGCGATACCCGATACCGATACCGGAAATCCAATGTAAGTCTATGGGAACAAAATATCGGAATTAAAAAAACCCCATTCTTGCCTTGTTGGTTAATTGTACATGAAGGAAAACAACAAAGAGTAATGTACAATGTATTGGGGAGGGTTGAGGAGACATTAAAGGCATAGATGTTTAACCCAATCAAATGGAATAGCATAAAATTTTTTTTTTTTAAAGATGTTCGGATTGACGAAGAAATTGACAATGTTGTTAACGTTTTTTCTATTTTGGCAAATATGTATATTTCACAACTTCCATGCTCTTCACCTTTTTAACTTTTGACACACTTTCTCCTTCATAATCTTCAGCAGCATCATCTTTTTCATCAAATTATTCTTCATCTTCACCTTCTTTATCTTCTTCTTAAACTTCTTGCTATTCATCTTTTTGTTAACATTACTCATATTCTTCTTATTAAACTATTATTCTTATTCATATTGTACTTCATCTTCTTCATCATATTCTTATTTGTGACAGAGAATTCTGTACTTGTAATCTGTCAAAGTATGAATTTTTCATCCTTCCGTTCTTGCTGTCACAAAAGATTTAAATTACAACAGTATTTGTCCGTGTTCAGTTTAGCCTGCAGCAGCAGGCATTTTCCAGGGGCACCACGAGGAGGAACGGACTCACCCCCATACACTGCTTAGTCTTCTTCTGCTTATAATTTAGAGCATATATTTTGCTCTTCATTTTGGTCTTATACTTCATGTTCTTCTGCTTTTTGATCTTCTGCTTATTGTTCTTAAGTCTCTTGTTCTGTATCTTGTAGTTTGTCTTAACCTTCTTAGTCCTGTTTGGTAATCTTTTATTTCTTCTTTGTGATGGTGTTTAGGCTGGTTGGCTTGATGCTCGTCGTCCTTGTGGTCGTCATCTTCTTCGGGGTGGTCATCAGGGTCGTCGTCTTAATTGTTGGAGATCCAGAGTGATTACCCAAAAAAGCATTGAAAAAATCTTCAATTTGTAAATGTATCAGAAGGTACAAGAGTCAATGCAAGTAACGAGGACCAGCTGACTGTGCTGGAACCCGGAGGGGCAGCAGAAGGAAAAGAGCCAATGGCACAACCGAGGACCAGCTGACGTTACTGGGACACGGTTACTAAGCAGGAGGTACCTGTGCTCCAAAGCACTACCAAGGACCAGCAGACGTTGCTGGAACTCGGATACCGAGATGGAGGCACCTAGGCCAAAGGCACTGCGGAGAACCAGCTGACGGTACTGGAACCCGGACGGGTAGCAGAAGGTACAAGAGCCAATGCAAGTAACGAGGACCAGCTGACTGTGCTGGAACCCGGAGGGGCAGCAGAAGGAAAAGAGCCAATGGCACAACCGAGGACCAGCTGACGTTACTGTGACACGGTTACTAAGCAGGAGGTACCTGTGCTCCAAAGCACTACCAAGGACCAGCAGACGTTGCTGGAACTCGGATACCGAGATGGAGGCACCTAGGCCAAAGGCACTTCGGAGAACCAGCTGACGGTACTGGAACCCGGACGGGTAGCAGAAGGTACAAGAGCCAATGCAAGTAACGAGGACCAGCTGACTGTGCTGGAACCCGGAGGGGCAGCAGAAGGAAAAGAGCCAATGGCACAACGAGGACCAGCTGACGTTACTGGGACACGGTTACTAAGCAGGAGGTACCTGTGCTCCAAAGCACTACCAAGGACCAGCAGACGTTGCTGGAACTCAGATACCGAGATGGAGGCACCTAGGCCAAAGGCACTGCGGAGAACCAGCTGACGGTACTGGAACCCGGACGGGTAGCAGAAGGTACAAGAGCCAATGCAAGTAACGAGGACCAGCTGACTGTGCTGGAACCCGGAGGGGCAGCAGAAGGAAAAGAGCCAATGGCACAACCGAGGACCAGCTGACGTTACTGGGACACGGTTACTAAGCAGGAGGTACCTGTGCTCCAAAGCACTACCAAGGACCAGCAGACGTTGCTGGAACTCGGATACCGAGATGGAGGCACCTAGGCCAAAGGCACTTCGGAGAACCAGCTGACGGTACTGGAACCCGGACGGGTAGCAGAAGGTACAAGAGCCAATGCAAGTAACGAGGACCAGCTGACTGTGCTGGAACCCGGAGGGGCAGCAGAAGGAAAAGAGCCAATGGCACAACCGAGGACCAGCTGACGTTACTGGGACACGGTTACTAAGCAGGAGGTACCTGTGCTCCAAAGCACTACCAAGGACCAGCAGACGTTGCTGGAACTCGGATACCGAGATGGAGGCACCTAGGCCAAAGGCACTTCGGAGAACCAGCTGACGGTACTGGAACCCGGACGGGTAGCAGAAGGTACAAGAGCCAATGCAAGTAACGAGGACCAGCTGACTGTGCTGGAACCCGGAGGGGCAGCAGAAGGAAAAGAGCCAATGGCACAACCGAGGACCAGCTGACGTTACTGGGACACGGTTACTAAGCAGGAGGTACCTGTGCTCCAAAGCACTACCAAGGACAAGCAGACGTTGCTGGAACTCGGATACCGAGATGGAGGCACCTAGGCCAAAGGCACTGCGGAGAACCAGCTGACGGTACTGGAACCCGGACGGGTAGCAGAAGGTACCCATGGAAATTTAAGTTGACAGGCCGCGAGCCGGCCGCAGTTACCGAATCCCACAGTACTACAGTGGGTGATTGTCCTATTGTCACAACGGAAACAGCCTTTATTTGCATATCCCGCAGCACACATAGGAAGCACCTAAACTACAAGCACCATAGAGTCGGCTAACCCGACCGCAACACGACAGGACAACTTATTGGAGGCTAAGTGACGTTTACACTGACAGGAAACAGATGGCGTGCTGTAACCAGTCTGGGCAGGAGTGAGTACCCGTGCCAATGACACTTCCGAGCAACAACTGGCGGTGTTGAAGCCCAGGGATGAGAAGACAACAGGGTGGAGGCAGCATGACTTTTTGCCGTTCACACAGCAGGGGAACAGCTGACATTACTGAACCCCAGTAACACAGGAGCAAGTGTTGACTGTGCTAACAGCACTTCCGAGCAACAACTGGCGGTGTTGTAGCCCAGGGATGAGAATAGAACATGGTGGAGGCAGCAGGACTTTTTGCCGTTCACACAGCAGGGGAACAGCTGACATTACTGAACCCCAGTAACACAGGAGCAAGTGTTGACTGTGCTAACAGCACTTCCGAGCAACAACTGGTGGTGTTGTAGCCCAGGAATGAGAAGAGAACATGGTGGAGGCAGCAGGACTTTTTGCCGTTCACACAGCAGGGGAACAGCTGACATTACTGAACCCCAGTAACACAGGAGCAAGTGTTCACTGTGCTAACAGCACTTCCGAGCAACAACTGGCGGTGTTATAGCCCAGGGATGAGAAGAGAACATGGTGGAGGCAGCAGGACTTTTTGCCGTTCACACAGCAGGGGAACAGCTGACATTACTGAACCCCAGTAACACAGGAGCAAGTGTTCACTGCGCTAACAGCACTTCCGAGCAACAACTGGCGGTGTTGGAGCCCAGGGTCAAGGAGGATGTTTAAATACTATATCAAGTATTTTCCTTGTTACGTGTCAATTAAAAATGTCTATACTCCAAACAAGAGAAATATAACCTTTAGTACCATAAGATGATGATTTTACTTAAAAAAATATATGTAAATTAATAATTTACAAACATAAACGCATACATTAACATGTTGAAAAGCAATGCAAACCACAATTAAAAGGGGTTAAAAAAACTGCTATACGGTTTAAAATAAAAGCAAAAAGTACTATCAGAACCATTATGATGGCAAGTAACAGTATGTACCCATTTTTATTGTGTAACAAGAATGGCTGATTAAAAAAAAAAACACATTACAAGTTACTTTGACATTCATAAAACTTTATTTTTGGTGAATAATTCACAAAAAAATTTTTTAAAAATATCAAAATTTCCATCATGTAAACTGAAAATATGTCCAAACTTAATTAAAAAACCCCAAAAATTTTAAAAAGTCAAGTGCTTTTAAAACCCTTTTTTCCCCGACTGGGACTTAAAAGCTGACAAGGATAAAAAGGTTTTTTAGTGAGACTGCATAGCACGAGGTAAAGGCGATGTAAACTGCCCCTCAAAAAGGGCGTTACACAACCTTTTTTATATGCTTTAAAAAGGTTACTGCATGTAGGTTTGGGCCTTTTTGGGGGGCGCACGACGGGTTCCCGTGACGCGTTGGGAAAGGAGCGCGTATCTTATACGCAGACTAAAACACGTGCGCATTTTTTATCACGCAAGCATCCCGACAACACAAAGGCTTGTCATGAGCTTTCTCATTAAAAATGACCTAGAAAAACATACACCAGTCCCCCAAAAAACAAGCTAAAAAGAAAAACGAGTTGAGGTGGCACAGCTGTTTTTTTGGGGCATTTTATATCGACAGTACAGGTGTCGCTATCAGTCTAAAAAAAGATTCATTCACCTATTTTCAGTTTTTTTTCTTTGCACCACTTACGGTATATATTTTGCTATTGTGACTAGCACTATTGACTTTCCCCGGAAAAGCTGTTTTTTTGTTAGCGATTTATTTTTTCATGAAGGACCTTTAGAAGGGCGTTAACTTTTTAATTAAAATTTATTTTTAAAACACAAAAAAAGTAATTTTGAAAGCTACCCCACATGCATTTTTTCACAAATTACAGTGTCACACGTCCCTAACAACATTGGTTATTAATTTACTTGTATCTTTTATTTAAAGGAAAACACGAAGTAAAACCCTTTCGCACTCCCGCAGTTTAAATTCAACCCCCTTATGCACTTCCAATTTTTCGAATTTGAGTCATGATGGGGTTTTTATTTGTCTAAGCTATGGATGAAAAGGGGTTTACCCAGTACCTAACTAGTTTTTTTGGTTTGCATTTTTTTTCGCAGTGATACTGTAATAAAAGTCCAATTTTTGTAACGATTTGTGACCAAAAAAACATTTTTTGGTTTAAAGTTGACGTTTAAATTTTAAGCTAAAAAACAGGGTTAGCCTCATTCATGTGTACCAAAACCCTTTACGTAAGTTTTTTTAACTATAGGTAGCTACAGTAATTTTGCCGGACACACAGCGGGAAACACACGTTACTGAACCCCAAACACATCACGATTGTTTTCCTGTCTTAAAAACTTCTGAGCACAAAAGCGGTGTTGAAGCCCCCGGGCAAGGGGGTGTAGGCAAGGCCAAAAATGAGATGTTGAAGTTGAATTTTTTTGCACGTAATTTTGCCGCCCCACAGCGGGGGAAAAAGCAGGCGTTCTGAACCCCACAAACATCACGATTGTTTTCATCTGTCACTCCCCCTTCTGAGCACAACTGGCGTTGTTGAAGCCCAGGGCAAGGGGGTTTTGGGGGGGGCCTAGTAGAGATGTTTTTAAAAATTGAAAATTTGCAGCGTAATTTTCCCCGACACCAGCGGGGGGAAAAGCAGGGGTTTTTGAACCCCACAAACACATCACGATTTTTTTTTTATGTGCACTAAATTTTTTAAGCAAACTGGCGGTTTAACCCCGGGGGGAAGGGGGGTGTGGCATAAAATATTGATTTGCCTTTTACGGGAAAAAACAATTTTGTATGCAGGGTAAAAGCATAAGGATATGGTTTTGGGGTATTAAAATACACCTTAAAATTAGAAAGAAAAAAGGGTTTTTAAATATAAGCTCATCATGCCCTTTTAAAACCCGTTGTGATGGAAAGAATAATAACGGATTTAGTCATTCTATTAAATTTAAAGGGGAACTGCTTTTTCTCCCCTTTTTCCCGGGGCAGAAAACAAAAAAACCCAAAACCCAAAAAAGGGGAAAAAAAATTTTTCTTTTCCTTTTATTAGGAACTTTAAATATTTATGTTCACCCTTTCTGTGATAATGGAGTTTGCACACTCATTTTCTTGTCTTACTTTTTTACTATTCCTTTTCCCCCTTTTGTGTAAAGAAATATGTATGCTTTTTTTT
Organism: Oophaga sylvatica; assembly: GCA_033576555.1. NCBI lineage: Eukaryota > Metazoa > Chordata > Amphibia > Anura > Dendrobatidae > Oophaga > Oophaga sylvatica. The sequence goes on along the minus strand of JARQOD010000005.1, from coordinate 154,931,687 downwards.
GGTTTTAGTCTTTCCTATGAAAGACGTGATACCTCGAAACTTGCATTTTTTACCACTTTTCATTTTCCATTAAAAGGTAACAACCCTGGGGGCCCAAGTCAAAAAATTTTCAAATAAATGGCTAAATGGTCGAAAAACATTTTTTTTTAAAATTTTAAGATAAAATAAAGACAAGCAAATAAAAACCATATAGCAACCAAAAAAAAAAGGAACAACACACCCCAAAAAATTGGGGTTTCAAAATATAGGTTTTAAATTTAAAAAAAAAAATCCTTTTTTTTATTTATAAAAAAATTTTAAAGGGAAACCAAGTTAACCAAAACATTTTTAAGAAAAAGGTTTTTTGTAAAACCCCCATCATCACATCTTGAAATTTTTAATGTGAAAACCCAAAATTTTTTAAATTTTTTAAAATTAAAAAAAACTTTAACTTTGTCAGAAGTAACAGCCAGCAGGACTACCCTGTATGACACAAAAAAGTACGATAAAAATTTAACCTTTTTTAAAAAAAAATAATGCATTGCCCAAAATTTTAAAATGTGGCCTCAAGGAAAGGGAAAAAAAGGGGTACGGATAGCAAAGGAATTAAATGTCTGTATCAGACGGGGGCCCCCTCTAAAGGGAATGGGGATGTTTTACGCCGTCAAAAAATCTGCGGCTGCAATCATGATTTTTTGTTTTAACTTTTTTAAAAGGGGAAAAATGTTGGTTGCGAAAGGGGTTTATCCCCAACACCCTCCTACTGCCCACTTTTTGGGGTAGCGGGTCAATTAGATAAATCTAAAAAAATTTTACAAACGCCGTTTTCCCTAGGGAGCCAAAAATCACACAGAAAACATTTCTGTTAATCCCACCTACCCCAAAAAAAAAAGAATTCCCTCTTAAAAAACTACAAGACTAACAACCATAAAGGTTTGACCGCTTTTTTGGGGGACAGTTTTTCATCGCATTTTCCGAGTAATTGCCCGTGAAAACCAATCCCCTTTATTAAAAAAAAAAGTGGGGTTTTTTTTTAACAGCAATTTCAGGGTTTATGTTTGGACTATGTTTGCGGAAAAAAAAGGCAATCCACCAGAGCGTTGGAATCTATGGATTGCGTACCCTGACAACCCCAAAAACCGGGGGGCACCGTGGAGCTTCCTACGTTGGGGCCAGACCCCTCGTAAGCCCCCGAAAAAAACTACCCAAAGATATATAAATATAAGAAAATTTTTACCCCCCACTCATAGGAAAAAATTTGCAATATGAAAAATTTTTTTTTAAAAAATAAGGGGGAAAAACAGAATACAAGGTTGAAGCGTATCAAAAAAACTTTTGGGCCCCCTCCCCAAACCTTACTATGAAATTGCTCGCCCCAAAATTTACACGTGAGTGGGAAATGAAAAAAAAGTTCCAGTCTTATGGGGGGTTAAATAACACCCTTTTAAAAAAGGGGAAAATTTCCCCGGGGAAAGGGGGGTTGGGCCCTTTTAAGTTTGAGCCGACGGCTTCTCCCCCCCTGGGAAAAATATGGGAAAAATCTCCCCCGAGCAAAACCCCAAAGAAAAAAAAAACCCCCCAAAAAAGTAAAAGGGGGTTTTGACAAAATGAAATACACACAAAAAGAAAAAAAGAAAAAAAGCAACCGGGGGCCCCCAAAATTAAATAAAAAGGAAAAAAGGGACTACTGAATCCCAAAAACCCCCCGAAAAGCCCCAAAATCTACAAAAAATTTTTAAAAACCCTGGATCCACGACCTCTTCCCCAAAAGTTTTTCCCGGAAAACAAAATCAAACAGCAGCCACTGAAAAAACGGAAAAAAAAAAAAAAAAAACATCGGGCTGAACAAAAAAGAGGGCAGAAGCCCCCGGAGGGGCCCCGAAGGGCCCCCCAGAAGGGCAGGACAAAATGCAAAAAATAGACAAAAACCCAAAAAAAAAAAATGTCCTTTTGTTAGCGGGGTTTCAGACCGCACAGCAGGCACAAAGGGGGAAAAAAAAATAAAGGACAACCAAAAACAATTGTTTACCCCAACCCTGAGTAAGGTGACTCCCTATATAAAACCCGTCAGAAACCTGATCCCAGCCCCAAAAAACTTCCTGGACAGACTAGCCCCAGTAACCCCAGGGGGAGCCTCGCTCAGAACTCACTAAAACCCCCTTCCAACATAAACCCCCCCCCCAAAGGGGGGGGCCCCAAACCCCCCATTTTGGAAACCCCGGTGGGGCCCGGTAGTTCTATGATACCACGGAAAATCCCTACTGGAAACCCCCAAGCAAACCCCCAAAATGGGTTTTTCCCTTTCCATAACCTCCCATTAAACCAAATATGGGTTTTTCCCTTTTGAAAAACGAAATCAAATTTTTTTAAAACATACTCCAGATCCCCCCAACCAAAAAGGGGGCAGGAGGCCAGCGCGGGGAAAACCCCTCCAAAAAACCTCTTCAAAAAGGGAAATTTTGGGGGAAACGTAAGGGGTTTTAAAAAATCCCGGGGAAAAAAACAAACGAAAAAAACGGATTAATAATCTCCATGTCTTTTAAAAGGCCCCAAAAAACCCCGGGGTTAAATTTAGGAAGCTACTTCAAAAAAATTTTTCTTTGAGACCCCAGCCCCAAATCCCCCATTTTTAAAACCCAGGCCCCCCCTCCTTCCGGGAGCAAACCCCCGGGGCCCCCCCTGGGGGGAAAACCCCCCCCCTACCGTCCCAAATCAGTTGCATAGCTCCACAACAGAGTAAAAACCCCCCACGACAGAACCCCCCTCGTCCGGGGAAAAAAAACGAGGGTGAAACCCAAAATTAAAAAAAAGGAGAATCAAATAGCAGGCTAGCCCCTTTTTTAAGGAAAAATCAGCAAAGGCAAAAAAGAGGCCCGTCACCCGATCCGCACGCAAAATTAGATAAGTCCCAATTCTTTGGGTTTTTTTCTCCATTTTTACCATTGGTCTGAATGAAATGCCGAGGAGAAAACAAATTAAAAACCCCCCCCTTTAAAAAAAAAGCCCAAAAAAAAGGGAAAAAAACTGGACCCCCCTGTCAAAAAACAATGTTCTCAGGAATCCGTGTAAACAAAACCCCGGTGAAGAACCAAGGGGACCAAAATTTGGGGAAAGGGAAACAATTTGGGAAAAGGCACAAGAGATCATCTTAAAAAACCCTTTAAAAAATTCCCCCAAGGTGGTCATTCTTGAAAACGGGAAAGGGGGGGAAATAAATCCATAGAGAAAAGGGGGCCATGGCCCCCTTTTTTGGGACAGGAAAAGGCTCAAAAAACCCAAGAGCGAGGAAAAGGGTTTGGGGCGAGAGCAAGCCCCGATGAAAAAATTTTCCCCCCATCCCCGAGAAAAGGAGGCCCCCAAAAAGGGCCGCAAAAACCCAAATTCGGTCCCCAAAAAAAAATTCCCGGGGGACCCCCACAACGCGGAACTAAATCTCAGACTCACACTTTTTTTCCCCTTTGGGCCGGGGGAAAAAAAATTTTCCAACAGGCAGCAGGGGGGGTTTTCCCCCTGACACCCCCCAAAGAAAGGTCTCAAATTGGGCGAGAGGGGGGAAAAAAACCTACACCTTTTTTTAAAATAACAGAAGGTCAGAAAACCGGAGGCCCCCCGGAAAACCCCAGGGGGGATCCGCCTTAACTTTTTTTAGTCCCGGGGAAAAAGGAAACCAAAAAATTTTAAAACGGGGAAAAAAAGGGCCCCCCCGGGCCCCGTCTAGGTTTTAGTCCTTGGAATTCCGATAGACCAATTCTTGGGGCCAAAGGGGCCACCCCCTGATTTTGGCCCCCCCGCCAAGGCTCCACTTTTAAAAAACCCCTTCAGGGGAAAAAACCCCCCCCCCCGTCATTTTTTCGTTCAGTAGGAGAAAATTTTCAAAAAAAGGGGACAAGGGTTTTTTTTAGAGGCTCTGGTTTTTTTTTGGGGCAAAACGGCACCTGCCCAATTTCAGGCATCAACCTCCCCCTGAAATGGCGAAAAAACATCAGGCCCCCTAAAAACGAGCAGGGAAAACCTTTTTTAAATTCCCCGAAATGCAGGACTCCCTTTGGGGGCCCAAATTCCCCCCACATCAAAACCCCTTTTTTGGGGAAAAAACAGTTTTTTAACAAAACCGAAAATTCCCAAAAAATTTTTTCAAAAAAAATTTGGAAAAACCCCAAAAAAACTCTAAGACCCTTTTTTAAGAAAGGGGGCCCAATCACAAAAGCCTGAACCTTGACCGGGCCATTTCAATAAAAAAGGGGGAAAAAAAGAATCCCAGAAAATGAGATCCTCTGTACCCCAAAAAAACACTTTGACCCCCCTTTAATCCAGGGGGCTTTCCTCTCAAAATTTGGAAAACCGTTCGAAAAAGTTTCCATGAGGCCCAGTCATTAAAAAAAACAAGAAAACTCCAAAAAAAACAACCAAAAATTGCCCAAACAAAACCCTGAAAATGCCAATTCATGGGACTGAAGACGGAAGGAGAAATTAGTGACCCAAAAAGGGCATCCCGGGTTTACTAAAAATCCCCTTCGGGTATTGAATGCCCCTTCCTTCACCCCGTGTTTAAATTTGAAAAAAGGGTTTTAAACCCCCCCGGGTAAAATTTGGGGAAACCAAGTACGTTTTTCCCCCCGGAAAACGGGGCAGAAATCAAGGGAAAGGGTATTTTTATTTCACATGATTTTTTTAAGAACTTTAACAATCCCGGGGTTTTTAAAGAACCATCCTTTTTGCCCAAAAAAAAAACCCGGGGCCCCCAAGGGGAAGAGGAGGGCTGTTATGCCCCTTCCCAAGATTCCTGAAAAAAGACCGCATAGCTCATTTCAGTAAGAAAAATTTAAAAAGGGGCGACCTTTTGGAATTTTACCCCCACAATTAAAAAGGGCGCCCCCAACTCCATGGGGGGGAAGGATGCAGATTTACTTTCGCAAACAATTTAGAAAAAAACATCAAAAAGTCAGGAACATCCTAGCCGGGGGGAGGCAAAAAAACAGGGGTGTTTTGGTTTTAAAAAAATTTTGGCCCCCAAATGGTACAGACACAATTTCCAAACCAAAAAAGGGTTGGGGAACTGTAACCCCAAGGGGGGAAACCCCCGAAAGAAAAATTTTTTTCAGGAGCGCACCCTGGGGGTCAGGTTCAACCCCCATTATACCCGATAGAAAACTGGGGGGTTTTTCTCAGCCAAAGGGGGGGAAACGAACCCCCAGGGGGAAAAGACTTCTGTAGGGGGGTTTAGGGAAAACCCCAAATTTTAGCAAAAAACATAATCCACAGTTAATAGTGCCCAGAATCAACGAAACCCCGACAAAAATGGGGACAGGGCATACAAGGCATTTTAAAAAAAACTTAACCCCAAAAACTCCCCCAAAACAACTGAGCGTGAAAAAACCCTTTCCCCTTTGGCAGACAAAATTTGCAAAGAGCTCACCACATGAAACAAAACCCTTGCGCTTTTGAAACCATACGCGTCCCCCCGACCCACTCATCACACTGCATGGGTTCAGAACTGGTTCAAAAAGGGAAAAAACCCTTCCCGATAAAATTTTCCGCCCCCGCAAACTCGTAAATTTTTAACCTAATGACATAAACTTTAAACCAGAGGGACAGGGAATTTCCCCCCATAACCCCCATTACATTAAATGCAGCCCCTTTCCCGGGAAAAAAAGGTGCCAAAGCGTCGTCATTCCATTTGGTCAGACTTCCCCCTACGGAAACCCCTTTACTATAATCACTCTCAACCCCCAAAATTAAAAGCCAACAAGGGGGTTTTTTCGCTTGATCATGACTTTTTGGGGCCCCCCCACAAAAACCCCCAAAAGGGCCCCCAAAAAAAAAATCAACAAAACCAAAACGATCCCCCGGTAAAAGGGAAAAAAAACCCAAACCGAGGATCGCCCCGGGGGGGGGAGAGATGATAAAATTTTAACCTGCTGCCGCGTTCCCCGAGGGGGTTAAAATTTTAAAAGGGGGAAAAAAAATTTTCAAATTTTTTTGAAATTGAAATTGCTGAAACCCCCCCAAAAAAATCAGGTGGGAATCCTGGTTTACAACAGAACCCCGCAAAATAGAAAGCAATACTCAAAACCCCCAGTGGCAAATGACCCCAAAAACCCCCAAAAATGGCAAACCATTGAGAGAAAAGATCCCCCCCAGCCCCGAGATACGAGGGGGAAAAAAAAAAAAAAAAAAGCAACAACCAAAAAATATTTGACAACTCTGAAAAAAATTTTTTTTTCCCTTTGTGAGCCCAAAAAATTTCAATTTTTTTTCCGGGGGTTCGTTTTGGGTTTTTTTTAAAAAGGGGTGCCCGTAAAAAAAAGGAATACACAGGCAGTTGGAATCTTGAGAAGCAGTACCCGACTAAACCAAATAAGGGAGCCGTGGGCGTTCCAGTTGGGAGCGCCCGTCACGCCCCCGAAAAAAAACTACCCTAAAAA
>JARQOD010000005.1:154873494-154925183 GCA_033576555.1 Oophaga sylvatica | reverse complement strand
TTACCACCATTGTCTCATATGTATTTTTTCTATACAAAAAATGAAGTTACCCAGGATTCTCCTAACCAATAGCTTGTCACGAGTATACTGCGACGGTGGGGCTAGAAGACCACGATGTCTGATTTCACATACTCCTGCACTGATTAGTAGCACTTCACATTATATTAAACAGTGCAGATTTCTGCTAGCAGTGCAGGGGTTAATCTGTTGAGAGCTCCTGGAGCTTTCCTGCTTTGATGGTCTGAGCTATTTCATTGTTGGCCACTCCCTTCTGCTATATATACTCACCTTTGACAATCAGGGATTGCCAGTGCTAGTTTGATACTGTCTGGTTCTGGAGTTGCAGGTGTTGTTTGAAGAGGCGTTTGGAGTGTTGTTCTGGAGACTGTTGCTTGGTGATTTGTCTGTATTCACATCCTCATCCTCTCTTATTTGTTATTTCATTTCTTTACTTCCCCGTGTTCCACTCTATTGTTTGAGTACATTTTTGTTATGATTGGTATTTTCATTTATCTCTGTACGTCTTCCCTTGCTAGTCTGATTTGTCTATTCTTATGCACTACTACTCCCCACTTCCATGAGTGGGAGAAGGGAGAGATGAGGGCTGTTTTAGGAGCTCAGCAAGGCACGTTGCATGGGCATCTTCGCCATCAGAAGTAATTCGGGGACCAATGATAGCTAGGGCACTCCTAGCTTTAGGGATAGGGAAGGAGCCCCTAGCCCCTGGATATCCTTATCTTGAGAAGTATGTGATGTGGTACACTAGAATGCTTGGGAGTGGGAGTATGTAGCTGGCTGCACTGTTTCTGCGTGTTCTAAGACCCTTCATACTTGTCCGACTGGGTCTCCAACCATTGGTAATTCCCAGTAGACTTTGGACTCATTTAATGGTAGATTTAATCACTAATCTGCCTGTATCTGCAAGTAATACTGTGATTTTGGTGGTTGTGGACAGATTCGGCAAGATGACTCATTTCATTGCTCTTCCCGCTTTACCCAAATACCTGCTTGGTGCAAATTTTTATCAAAGAAATAGTGAAATTACATGGGATTCTTACTGTTATTATTTCTGTCCGGGGATGCAATTTATTTCCTAATTTTGGAAAGCATTTTGCCATCTGTCGTTTTCTTCAGCCTTTCATTCAAAGTCTAATGGGTAAACTGAATGTGTCAACCAAAATCCTGAGACTAATCTTAGGTGTTTTGAGAATCGGGGGAATTGGGTTACTTACCTCTAGCTGAATTTACTGTGAATAACAATTGTCATGAGTCTACTGGTAAGTCTCTGTTCTTCAGGGCATATGGATTGCATCCTCCGTTCTGCTCTTTTAATAGGAATCGTTCTTCATTATTTGAAGAGGAACATTTTTCATCTTCTATTACATCTGTGTGGCAAGGGATTTTGAATAATTTGAAGGGGATGGGGTCCAAATATAAGTGTGTTGCTGATATGAGACGTTTGGTGGGTCCGGACAATGTGTTGGGGATTTGTGAGGTTGTCCTCGAGGAACATTTAGTTTCTTCTTGGAAATTGGGACCCAGGTACATCTTTCCTTATAAGATTGTGGCTGTTGTCAATGCTGTAGCATTCTGCCTTGCTCTGCCACCCACTTTGAGAATTCATAATGTGTTTTTAAAAGTCTTTACTCAAAAAAATATGTTGTGTCCGCTTAATCACCACCACCACCTCCATCCTCAGTCATTGTTGGTGGGAATTTGGATTTTCAAATAGCCAAGATAATTGATTCTCGTATGCTTCTTCAGGCTCTTCAGTATCTGGTACACTGGAAGTGTAACGGTCCTGAAAAAGAATGTGTACCAGCATCTGACTTCCATGTGGTCAGGTTGATCCGGTCTTTTCACATGGCACATCCTGATAGACCCAACCATGAGGTTCCAGAGATCCCTTTTATAAGGGGGATACTGTCACAGGTTTACCTTGACAGAGAGGTGCCAGAAGACCGTGGTGTCTGATTTCACATACTCCTGCACTGATTAGTAGCACTACACCATGATATTAAACAGTGAAAGTTTCTGCTAGCAGTGCAGGAGTTTAAGTGTTCAGTTCAGAGCTCCTGGAGCTTTCCTGCTTTGACGGTCTCAGCTGTTCAGCATTGGTCACTCCCCTCTCCTACATTTACTCAGGGATTGCAAGTTTTAGTTTCATACTGCCTGTTTCTGGAGTTGGAAGTGTTGGTTGTTTGAGGAGGCTTTTGAAATGTTGTCTGTGTGCATATGCTCATCGTCTCCTATTTGTTTGTTTTTTTTTTCCTTCCCTTCCCGTCGTTCCACTCTGTTTGTGAGTGCATATTTATATGATTGATATTTTCATTTATCTCTAAGTCTTCCCTTGTTAGTCTGTTTGTGTAATTTTATACATTACAACTTCCCTGGGTGGGGGAGGGGACAGATAAGGGCTAATTTAGAAGCTTAGCAAGGAACATGGCCCTGGTGTCTCCACCATTACAAGTAATCCAGGGTGCAGGTATAGCTAGGATGCCCCTAGCTTTAGGCATAGGGAACTAGCCCCTAGCCCGGATATCTTGCAACAGTGCCGTGACAGTCAATGAGAAATGAACATGGGTGCAACGTGGAAGGCATCGATGTGCTGTCCATTTTATTTTTTCATGGATCCATTCACTTGGTTTGCAATAATTTATTTACCTGGAAAAGATAAAATTGGAAATGGGTATAGTCTATAATGTCTTGAGCATGAAGACTAACTATGACCAATGTAAATGTTTTTCCATCATATGAACACCCTAAAGGGTTGAATGATGATTGTAAAGAAACTGTAATACATGGGCAAAACACATTTTATTACACAGCATCTCCAACAATGAGCTGTTTTTTTTTCCCAGGGAAGCTGCAGTTAGATGTAGATTACATGTCACCCACTTCATTGATGTACATAGTCTATTTGTCACAATGTTTCATACAAGTGACTTTAATAGTCTGTCAAAATTTTGATCTAGGGTTCCTTAAAGGGGTTGTCCAGTGAAAATTTACAGATTACCCATTGGTCAGTGGGTGTCCGACTGCTGGGGCCCGTACCAATCAGCGAAACAATGAATTTTTATCCCCTACGGGAAAATTGTATCCTTGCTACAAAATGGTGCAGCAGATCGATGTCCAACCGGCGCCCAAATCAGTGAGTGAATGGACCAGCGATTGATCAATGTGGCCACTCCATTCTAATGGGAGAGACGTTCTGACGAATGGTGCAGGTCAAAGCGGTCGGACCCCAACTGGTCAACAAGTTATCACATATCTTGTAGATGGGTAATAACTTGTTTTCACTGGTCAACCCTTTTAATGTATAGTGTATATTTCATTGCTATAAAATTGACGACTGACAGTGCTGGTCTGAGCGGGTCTCTAAAATGTATTATGCTATCCACCAATACTATACCATGTCTGTATTGAGGTAACAAAATGTGCATTTTGTTTGTTTTAATAAAACTTCTGGCATAATTGGTCATGTTCTGCTTTCAGGACAGTGTATTTCAACCTGCGTACACTGGAGAAGAGTTAACATGTACTGTGAATAATCTCCAAAGAAGCACACAATACAAATTTAGGGTAAGTCTTTTGGAAAGGGCTGAAATAATTGGAGAGCCAGTAGATGGCGCTGTTTGGTATCTTTTTTTTTTCTACCTTGTTATTGTGTGCGTTTTTTTCTATATATAATTTTGATATTAATTTTAATAATTTGTGACTCTTAAATTGCAAAATCCATTATCCCGTGCATGCATCGTTATTTTTTGTGAAACATTTAATGAGATTGTGTACCTGCTTCAACAGTAGAATAAAATATGGTCAGTAGGTAAATGTCAAATCAAACTTATTTAGTAGATAGTTAACAATGCTTTATATTTTAAGCTTCATTGCAGTTACCGAAAATGTTTATTTTGCCCAACGCATGCATTTTTATATTTGATGTTTTTGATATTTTGTCTTAATTGTTATATTTACTGTATACATTGAAAATGGAAAACATGAAGTAAGGCAAAGGATGTATTGGGCTGGGATAAATAGTTTAATTTAAGGCAATGTTATTTGTAGAGCGCTATTACACAAGTTATAGAAGTGTGTATGACGTCTATAAAGCTATGGTTGTAATTAATAATAATAGTAATCTTTATTTTTATATAGCGCTAACATATTCCGCAGCGCTTTACAGTTTGCACACATTATCATCAACTCACAATCTAGAATCTCTATCTTTGGGATGTGGGAGGAAACCGGAGAACACGGAGGAAACTCATGTAATAACGGGGAGAACATATAAACTCCTTGCAGATGTTGTACTTGGTGGGATTTGAACCCAGGACCCCAGCGCTGCAAGGCTGCAGTTCTAACCACTGAGGCACCGTGCTGCCCATAATTAATTAAAATTATTCAGCCCCTTCTGCAAATTAGATTAGTAAAATTGACAAACTTTCTATGATTTTCAGTAAGGCAGTAAAGAAGCTTTTTAGGGTCTTGTGAACTTCCTCCACCAGCATTGCGGGTGACTCTTCTGATTACTAGATCTCACACTTAGTCATGACTTCGCAGGGGCCTCGTGATCAGAAGAGGAGCCCAAGATGACGGCATTCAAGTTGTCTGTTGCCTTGGTTTACAAACACGGACACCAGACCAGAGTCCTGCAAAACTTTTTGTTCAACTCTATATTTTATTAGTTAGCAGAGCATCCTTTGGCTGTTATAAACCTGATGCAAAGACAGCTTCTTGCAATATTCTTGAGGAATTATAGCGCATTCGTTATGTGCAATGGCCTCTAGTTAACTTTTTTGACTACTCTCTTGACAATCCAAAATATTACTGAAGAGATGAAATCATGGCCTTCCTCAAAAATGATAAAAAGCGGTAGCAAAAACATTGAATGTTCCCAGAGATGCAGTTTGAAGCGTATTTCACAAGTTCTGGGTACACTACCTTGTGGGGGCAGAAAGTGGAAGCTATAACTGGCTGTGTAATGTGTGTAGTACAGTTCATATAGCGTCTTGTGCTTGGGTGCGATGAAAATACATGAGACACCGGTTTGATATAGAAAGTCTTGTATTACTTCATACAAGTTGGCAAAAATAGTCACACAGTTTGCAGACACAGAAGCAGGAGACACAGCAGGCCAGAGTAATCTAAGCTCAGCAATCACTCTCCACAACTGGTTCAGGATCTTCTTCTCTGTTACCGTAAGTCCATGCAAACGTGGGTCTTTCAAAGAGCAGGGTTCAGAGTCCACAAGTGCTTCAGAGTTCCTCAGTAGGAATAGCTGGAGTACAAGGTCCAAGGCTTCAGGAGTCAGGTCACAGGTTCACTGCAGGCTAGATTCTGAAGCACTGATTACTCAGCTGTGGCTGCTTAAGAAGCAAAAGGAGAGAATCAGGGCGGGAACATGCAAGCTGGAAACTCCATATTGACTGAGGGCAAGATAGCTGCAGCAAGACAGAAAGTAAAATGGCTGACGAAAAAACTGAGTTCCAGGAACATGTACACAGAACCTTACATTACTCCCCCCTTAGGGACAACCTCCGGATGACCTCAGACCAGGCTTGTGTGGGTACCTCTGATGAAACTGACGGAGCAAGCGAGGAGCATTAACGTTATTGACTGGTTCCCATGAGTTGTCCTCCACTGGGTAGCCCTGCCATTTAATCAGATATTGTAACTGATTTCTATACAACCTGGAATCTAAAATCCTTTCCACCACAAATTCTTCCTGACCATCGACTAGCACTGGGTCAGGGCAAGGAGAAGAACGTCCAGGAAACGTATTGGGTGTCGCAGCCTTTAGTAGGGATACATGAAAGACAGGGTGGATTCTCATAGTTCTGGGCAGTTGAAGACGACAAGCAACGGCACTTATAATTTTACTGATTTTATAGGGTCCAATGTACTTATGTCCCAACTTAGACGATGGAATCCTTAACTTAAGATTTCTGGTTGACAGCCAGACCAAGTCTCCTACCTTGAAAGCTGGTGCAGGTTTACGAAATTTATCTGCTGCTTTCTTGTACCTTTCCTGAGCCGATTCCAGATTCTCCTTTAGAAGATCCATATTCTTCTGTAAAGACGTGATTGTTTCAGCCACTGCTGGTAAAGGCGTTTCTATGGGAAATCGTGGTAGAATGTTAGGATGATAACCCAGATTAGAGTAAAAAGGAGACTGCTTAGTGGAGGCACTCTGAGAGTTGTTATAAGAGAACTCAGCTAATGGAAGTAGATCCACCCAATCATCCTGTAGGTGGCAGATAAAGCAGCGGGATACTGCTCCAGGGTTTGATTGGTTCGTTCGGTCTGTCCATTAGTCTGGGGATGAAAAGCAGAAGAAAGGTTTACTTTAATGTCCAATGCTGCACAGAAATTTTGCCAAAACCTAGAAGTGAATTGCACCCCTCGATCCGAAATAACCTCATCCGGTACTCCATGTAAGCGAAACACATCTTTAATCATCAAATCTGATGTCTGTTTTGCAGTGGGTAAGCCGACACAAGGGATAAAATGAGCTGCCTTTGTTAGACGGTCAACCACCACTAGAATGGTGTTCTTCCCTTGAGAGGTTGGTAACTCCACAATGAAGTCCATAGAAATGGATCCCCACGGGCGGGACGGGGTGGGAAGAGGCTGTAACAGACCAGTTGGTGAGGAGCGAGGTGTTTTGCATCTTGCACAGACTTCACATGAAGTGACATAGTTTAAAACATCCTTCCTGCAAGTGGGCCACCAAAAGAAACGAGAGAGAAATTCCTGTGTCTTTAGAATTCCTCTATGCCCAGCTATCTTGGAATCGTGAATGAGTTGCAATACTCTCAATCTGACTGTTTCAGGAATATACAGGCGTTGTCCCTGAATCCACACACCATTCTTAAAGACAAGACTTACGTCCCTTGGGGGTTGTGCCAAAAAGGAATCCGCATGGTATGCTTCCTTGATGTCCTTAAATAGGTCTTGATTATGAATCACTCCTAGGAATCTAGAGTCAGGAAGAATAGTCTTAGGAGGAGTAATTGGACGTGTCTCTGCTGAGTAAATCCTAGAGAGTGCATCAGCCTTTCCATTGCGCGATCCTGGTCTATAAGAAATGATAAAATTAAATTAGTTTAAGAAAAGATTCCAGCGAGCCTGGCGAGGAGTCAGGCACTTAGCCGACCTGATAAATTCAAGGTTACGATGGTCTGTCAGGACGACTATTTGCTGTGCAGCTCCCTGAAGAAGGTGTCTCCATTCTTTGAAGGCGGCAATAATGGCCAACAACTCTCTATTGCCCACATCGTAGTTCCTCTCAGCCGAAGACAACTGCTGGGAAAAGAAGGCACAGGGATGCAAGACATTCTTCTCACCTGTTCTCTGAGAGAGTATAGCTCCAACGGCACAGTCTGAAGCATCCACCTCTATTATGAAGGCAAGCTCGGGGTTGGGATGTACTAGGATAGGTGCAGTGGTAAATTTATCTTTTAGACGGGAAAATGCTTCCTGGGCTTGGGGAGTCCAGGAGAATCTAGACTCTTTCCGGGTAAGTTGGGTGATAGGTGACACTACCTCAGAGAAATTTCTAATGAAACGTCTATAGAAGTTGGCAAACCCGATGAAGCGCTGTACCTCCTTCACATTTCTAGGACTTGGCCAATCCTTGATGGCTTGGGTTTTGCTTCCATCCATACTAATTCCTTGTGTAGACAGTACATACCCCAGAAATTGAATTTCGGTCCTATGGAATTCACACTTTTCAAGTTTGATGTAAAGATGATTTTGTCTTAGACGTTCCAAGACCATTCTCACATGTCCATGATGTTCCTCTGTGGAGTTAGAAAAAATTAGAATATCATCCAAATAAATCACCACGAATGTATCTAGGAGATCCCTGAAGATGTCATTCACCAAGTGTTGGAAAGTGGCTGGGGCGGTACTCAGACCAAAAGGCATAACTAGATATTCAAAGTGTCCATAGCGTGACCTGAATGCAGTCTTCCATTCATCCCCAGGTCTAATACGGACTAAGTTATAGGCCCCACGAAGATCTAGTTTAGAGAAAATTTTGGCATGTCGCACTCTCTCCAATAACTCAGGGATTAAAGGCAATGGATAACGGTTTCTAATAGTAACCTTATTGAGTTCCCTATAGTCTACGCAGGGTCTCAGAGATCCATCTTTCTTCTTTACAAAGAAGATGGGTGCACCTGCAGGAGATGAAGAGGGGCGTATGAAGCCCTTGGCTAGATTTTCGTCTATGTAATCCTTTAAAGCCTTTAGCTCGGGCCCCGCCAGGGGGTAGATCTTACCAAAAGGTATCTCTGCTCCAGGCAATAATTCAATTGGACAATCATATGGACGGTGAGGAGGAAGCTGGTCAGCGTTCTTCTTGTCACATAAATCCACATAGTCCTGGTATACAGCTGGTAGTTCAGGGACTGACATGGTTCCTTTAGAACAGAGCAAGCTGAAACTTTTGGACTCATCTGTTTCTCTGGAAAGTGTAATTCCTTGGTCTCCCAGTTAATGGTAGGATTCTGAGCCTGCAGCCATGGTAGCCCTAGAATAATGGGAAAGTGGGGAGAAGAGATAAGCATAAAGGACAGTTTCTCTTGATGATCTTTACCCATAAGAACCCTCAAAGGCTCTGTTTCCTGATCCACTGGTCCAGAGGTCAGCAGGGAGCCATCCACAGTTTCCATCTGTACTGGAGTAGCCTTCTTCACTGAACGTATCCCCTGTTTCAGAGCAAAGGAGACATCCATAAAATTTCCACTTGCCCCAGAGTCGATCATAGCAGAGCTAGACACCCAAGCTGAGTCAACCCAGAGTTTGATGGAAAGAAAGCAATGAGAATTGTTTTTCTTACAACTCAGCTGGGACACTGCTGAGGAAACTTGAAAAATGGCAGCGTTTACACAGTCAACGTCCTCAGAGGTAACGGAGTTTAAGTCCGAGAAATCAAGATCTGTTGCTGCAGATCTCTCTGGAGCCTGAGGCTCGGACCTGACAGATCCCCTCTCGCAACACTCACAGTGAATGAGTGCTGCAGTAGACTTACGAGAACGGCTGGGGCAGTTTATAATGAAGTGCCCTGACTTACCACAATAGAAACATAGATTCTCCTTAAAACGATGTTCCTTGCGTGCATCACTAACCCGTCGTTGTAAAGAGTCTACCTGCATGGGTTCAGGTTCCCGTGTAATCCTACTCAAAGGTTCCTTAGCTGGAGAGGAAGGTAGGAAAAGGTTAGTGCGATTGCTTTCGAACCATCTCTCTTGCCTGCGTTCAGTCAGACGAGTATCAATACGGATGCAGTAGTTAATAAAGTCACCTAACGCAGTGGGAGGGTCGGCACGAGCAAGTTCATCCTTAATCAGTGGAGATAACCCCTTTCGAAAAATAGATTTTTTGGCGGAACTGTCCCAGGTGGTATCAAGGGCCCATCTCCTGAAATCCAAGGCATATTCAGCTACCGAGTGCTTACCTTGGCGCAAAGCTAACATGGCTGCTTCAGCTGTTGCACCTCGATTGGGGTCATCAAACACCTGCCCCATGGCTGAAATAAAATCATCAAGGTGATTCAAACAATCATCCTCAGTCTCAATTAGAGAGTTTACCCACATCAAAGCCTTATTGGTAAGCAACATGATTATAGTAAGCACTTTGGATCGTTCAGTGGGAAATTGTGAAGCATGTGCAGAGAAAAATAAATTGCATTGATTAGTAAATCCCCTGAATTTCTCACGTTCACCGCCAAAACGAAAAGGAGGTAATTTGGGGATCCCAGAACTCGGGGTTATGGCAGGAGCCTGGGCTCGTTCCTCTAGAGCCTCAATCCTGGCTCGCAATTCCTGGGTAGTCTGTCCAAACACTTGCAAATTATGATTAGTGAGGTCCTGTAGGCTTGCAAAACGGGTTTTTAAAGTCTGTACATCTGAAAGGATTGTATCAGTCACTCCGCAAAGTTCCTTTATGCTGGCCTCCATTTTCCAGATCTTTTAAGACAGGAGTACTGGAAGAAGAGGAGAGGAAAAAAAAAAACAATAGTGTTTACCTGTGGTAACACTGCAGAGAGAAAAAAAAATTAAGGGAACTGCTCACCTGGAATGGTTGTGAGAAGTCACAACCACTATCATCACAGAAAGTTCAACCGGACATCTGGAATGGTTGTGAGAAGTCACAACCACTGTCATCACAGAAAGTACAACCGGACATCCGATATCCACAGTTACAGCAGACACAGCCTTTCCAGACCCAGCAGACACTAACGTTTGGCTTCAGAATCTTGTAATGTGTGTAGTACAGTTCATATAGCGTCTTGTGCTTGGGTGCGATGAAAATACATGAGACACCGGTTTGATATAGAAAGTCTTGTATTACTTCATACAAGTTGGCAAAAATAGTCACACAGTTTGCAGACACAGAAGCAGGAGACACAGCAGGCCAGAGTAATCTAAGCTCAGCAATCACTCTCTACAACTGGTTCAGGATCTTCTTCTCTGTTACCGTAAGTCCATGCAAACGTGGGTCTTTCAAAGAGCATGGTTCAGAGTGCACAAGTGCTTCAGAGTTCCTCAGTAGGAATAGCTGGAGTACAAGGTCCAAGGCTTCAGGAGTCAGGTCACAGGTTCACTGCAGGCTAGATTCTGAAGCACTGATTGCTCAGCTGTGGCTGCTTAAGAAGCAAAAGGAGAGAATCAGGGCGGGAACATGCAAGCTGGAAACTCCATATTGACTGAGGGCAAGATAGCTGCAGCAAGACAGAAAGTAAAATGGCTGACGAACAAACTGAGTTCCAGGAACATGTACACAGAACCTTACAGGCTGCCCCAGATTCCCGATAAGGGTGGTCAAAAACCCTGGAGTGGTTACAAAATACCTGCCCAAGATTTGGTGGCAGCAGGCACTGAGGGTTTAGTTTGCACAGAAAGGCACATACTAAACGCTGAAGGTCTCCATGCCTACACTCCTAGACATACAGCTCTACTAACCCAATAGCACAGGAAAGACATATCCAGTATGTTCAAAGCCATTTACATAAGTCACAGAAGTTTTGGGATTCTGTTCTGTGGAACAAGACAAGCTTTCTGGGCCTAATGATGAGCATAGGTCTGGAGGAGAAAGACGCATATGTGGAAAAGAACCCCCTACAGTGTATCGTGGCACGGCCTGGTGATGATCTGGGGCTGCTTTGCTCCCTCTGGCAGTTGATACCTGCACAAGTATGATTTGTGAGGGTTGGAGAGGAAGGTGCGTGTGGAGCTGCCCGATCCTCGGCTCGCGCGCCCTAAATACAGCTGTCATTTAATACATGAACAGCAATTCCACTCCACCTGCATCTTAGAGGCAGATGATGGCTGAATAAAGCAGCCATCATCTGCTGGCAAGAAAGCATGCTCTGTTACTAAGCCTTCTTCAAAGAAGGGGATCTAATACATGACTTAAATCTACCTCCTATATTGGGAAGGGATTAAAGTGGCATTTTTTGTTGAATTTGGAGAAACCATTTCTTATATTTTTAGCATTGTTGAGGAATTTAATTTGTTCTTGTTTGATTTATTTCAAACAGCAGAGATTTGTACATTTTGCTAAAAAGCTAATTTGCAATGAGGGTTGAATAATTTTGATATTGCAAATGCAAATCTTGTACAAGGGCATCTTGCTAGATCTGCATTGTGTTCTCTGTTCATTCCCCATAATGACACAAGTTATGTATTTTACGTCTGCCATTATTTTAATAAGATCGTATGGGACCTATTTAAGAGCATATACTGAACAGCAAGAGGACATTTGTTGTTGTAACGGAGGTCGTTTTATTCACAGCCCTTCTCCTAGACTATTGGCTATTAATAGTCCCCATTAAAGTAATTGTCTCCTATTGCTGCTTATACTACAGCTTATTGCCTCAAATGTTGAAGGAAGTAGCAGTCCGAGTGAAATATTGGTCTGCACCACAAGTCCAGACCGGCCAGGTCCACCATCTCGACCTGTAGTTAAGGGGCTGTTGCTGCACATGGCTTCACTGTTCAATGGGGTGAGTACACTATAGACAGCCATGCCTTATATATTTTGCTCGCTTCTGTAGCACCATCATATTCCTGAGCGCATATTCCTGTACAGACATTGTCCCCATTGGGGCAGGTTCCCCATCAGTATGTCTTTAGAGTGTGGGAGGAATCCGGAGTACCCGGAGGAAACCCACGCAAACACGGGGAGAACATACAAACTCCTTGCAGATGTTGTCCTAGGTGGGATTTGAATCCAGGATCCAAGTGCTGTAAAGCCACAGTGCTAACCACTGAGCCCCCGTGCATGTTTACCTAATGGTATAAGCATCATATTCTGGTATAATGTCACTGCGTGATAACATTTACTGTCTACTGAAAACCGCGGCACAGGAGACTCTCCGGAGAGTTATTGTCTTAATATGGAGCAGTTGGGAGACACTCTGCTCCAGTACACAGAATCTAACCGCGTACGGAGATAAAGACGGATGAAGCATTTTAATAAATGTCTGTAATGGGAAAACGTCCGCTGAAATGAATGAAAAGGAATCTCATTCATATTCAGACAGACACCAGCCTTATCAAGCTCACAGATAAGCGACCTGCAGTCTTCTCTTGACGGTGCTGCTCCTGACAGTTTGGGATGCTAATAAAGAGCTGTATATGGAGACATGCAAAACATTGCTTGTATCGAAAACTGTTTTTTGGAAATCGTGGCATAATGATGAAATGATTTATCGTGAATGCGTTTGAAAATAGAGCGCTGTTTAGAGCTTGATATCTACTGCACAGTGTATGAATCTTTACCCTTAAAGGGGTATTCCCATCTCCAAGATGCTATCCCAATATGTAGTAGTTCTACTAATAATATTAACAAATACCTCCAATTAGAAATGTAGTATAGTTTTTCTGATTCACCATGCCTCTTTCCGCTTGTACCGGCATTGCAGGACCATAGGTATCCATGGTTACGACCACTGCTATAGTGACAGCTTATTGCTAGTAGTCGTAACCATGGATACCTAAGGTCTTGCAATGACTGCACATGAGGAAAATGACATAGGAAATCAGAAAAACTATACTATATTTCTAAGTGGAATATTTGCTAATATTATTATACCTACTACATATTGGGATAGGATCTTGGAGATGGGAATACCCCTTCAACGCTGCAGTCAGAGACTCCATTCCATCATGACCCCCTTCATCCACAAATATTCAGGATGTGAAATTAGCATAGCAGTGATAGTAGAAGGTCTCCAGTGCTCCTCCTTGTCCGGTTCAGTACATACCTGCCCTCTGACCTGTCCAGCAATGCAGCTGTAGTCATCTTACTTTTCTTATGCTAAATCCAGAACTGAGACATTATAAAGTCCTTAACATCTCTGTCACATAAGAGACAGTTTTAGAAAAAATGAGAAGGCTTTATGAATATACAAGGCTATGCTAAAATAAGGAGGTGCCGTGCTTCTCTGGGCTATGCTGATATAATTTAACAATTCTTCTAGTTCTACACCTGCATGCTGTGCCAGCTCATGTAATGGGTTTGGGCAGAACATTGGTGGTTCTGAGAACATCTCCACATTTATCCACTCCACACAACAGCCAGGAACACTGGCACTGAAGTGTTTGCCATAATTCCGACATTGATTCCCCTTCCATGCCAGAATGGACCAACAAACTGAACTTCATATACACTTTAGAAAAGGCTCGATTATCCCACGCTCAGAATAAATAATCTTTTGAATACAGGAATAAATGGAACATATTTCAAAACTCCACCTTATTCGGAACAACATTATAATTTATTATCTTAACCGTTATAACCTTGAGCACGATTAATCAAAGCTAATAATAAGAATGTTTATACCACACATATCTTCGTATTATATAACTGAATATTTCTCAATTATGCAAATTTTATCATCTCTTAAGCAGTACCCTAGTCTCTCCCTCTGCATTCCCCAATATACCCCAATACTCCCTCTTCCCTTCCTACTACTCTTAACCCTTGTTATTTTCACAGTTTTTTGTGACTTACTATTTACTGTGGTTTAACTAAAATGTCATTGTTATTGAATCTTCAAAAATAAAAAATATACAAAAAAAAAGTGCAAATATAGAGAATAACACTATCTTTTAGTGGGACTTCACATAGTGATTTTCTTCCAGATGCTCCCGAAGATAATGGTGGCTCTGAAATACTGAAATACCTTTTGGAGATCTCTGAAGGCGCTTATGAAGGTTTGTTGGCAAAAGTTGCATTTATGATTGTAGTAAATTATTTTCTACGAATTTCTGTAACGCTAACACAAATCTGTAATTGCCTTTTGTTCTGCAAGACTTTAATATTGATTGCCTGTATGTGGCCTTTGCAAATCCACACAATAAGGGTTGTGGTCATTGATTTTGCCCTTCACGTTTGGGTGCCTGAAGTATCTTTAAATGCAACACGTGTGTCAATAACAATAACTGAAAAAAAAAAATTAAATGGTCTAAATACATTTTCAGTTGACCAGATTTCTGGTGGAATCTATTGTGTTTCCCCCAGTTCTCCCTCTTAGGCCCGTTTCACACGTCCTGATATTTCCAGTACCGGAGATATCAGTGTCCATGTGTGTACTACGTGCTGCACACATGTGGCAACCATGTGCCGCATCAGTACCACATGGATGACCACCGGGGAAGTAGCGCTACTGTAAGCCGCTGTCCCCCCGGACGGTGGCTGGGGAAGAAGTGGCTACTGTAAGCCGCTGTCCACCTGCGGCTGGTGCTGATGCGAGCAGAGGAGAATGATGAGTGGTATATTAAAGTCTGAACGTCAGCAGGTGGGGGCTGTGGAATACCCCGATCAGCTGCACCTATTGTCACTGTTATTAGCTAAAGCAGGTGTCGGATGATGGGGGTAACAGTCCCAAAAGCCCCCACCTGCTGTCGTTCTCACTTTAATATGCCACTCATCGTTCTCCTCTGCTCGCAGGGAGAATGATAGCTGGCTTCAGCACCAGCCGCAGGGGGACAGCGGCTTACAGTAGCCGTTTCTTCACCGGCGACCATCCATGCACACGGAGGACAGTGTGCACTGTTCTCCGTGTGCACGTGTGCAGCACGATTTGTGGTCCGTGTGAAAACGTACATGTCTGCATGTTTTGCACACAGACAAACGGTCCGTGAAAACACACTGACGTGTACATAGACCCATTCATTTGAATGGGTCTACATGTGCCAGTGTCTCCAGTATGTGAGAAAACTGTCACCACACGTACCGGAGACACTAATGTGTGAAAGAGGCCTTAAAGAAATTGTCCAGTTTAGAATGAAAAGTGTGACTTTGTGACTGCAGACTTGTGAATACTCCCAGCTCCCACTCTGTTCTGCGAGGATTCGTCAATGTCTGCTCCGGGAATGGTGGTGAATTATGTGATATGCATACTCCTGGGAAGAACCCATCTAGTGGATGTGGCCTCCATCAAGACAAGTGTGTTGAGCAAGGCCGCGCTCGTCTAGTGGGGGTATACATATTGCATACTAGATCGTCGTTACTGGAGCATACATCCGCGAATCCTCGAAGAGCACAATGCGAGCGCTGGTAGTAGTCCCTAGTCTGCAGTCACACACAGTGACTGCAGACTTGTCATTCTAGACGGGACAACCCCTTTAAGGCCCTCATACACATTAAAAGAACGTTATCTGAACCTCTCAATTTTTGTGGGACCAACCGACCATCTGATATGTGTGGAGGCTTCCTGACTCTCCCCTGAGAGTTGAGTTCAGGGGTGAGCAGGATAGTGCAGTTGGAACGCTTAATCCTTTTTGTTTTCAGCAGCTTTCTCCTCTCTCCCCATTGAAAACACATGAGTGCCTTATGCCTATGTGGTATCGGTACAGATGGCTGCCTGCCAAATGAACATTCGGCACAAAGCTATATTTTATATGGCCGCTATTCTCTGTCTATTAGGGTATATCTGTTAAATGTTCTGGATTTGCAGCAATTAATGCAAAATTTGGAAAAATTCAGTGTTTACCTATTTTTTGCAAGAATTTTTCACAAAAATAAGCTACAAAATTGTCTAAACATCCTTACTTTCTGCATCTACCTCTTCTATAATTGCCAATTTAGGTGGACCTTACATTTTTTTTTATTATTTGAAGTAAATTGAATTCCTAAAGAAATTGGTTTTAAAACTAAATAAATATAATTTCAGGAACCTCTACACATTAAAATATTGTAACCTTAAAAGTCCGGTTTATCCAGTGTTACCCAGGTCTATTGACTGACAAAGAGACTGTGTATATTAATTTCCATCCATTAATCTGAAATCTCCAGAAGGAACGGGAAAATGTTAGGGAACGTTGCACAAACAGATGAGCCACGGCAGAGTCAGGATGGAAGACAGCAGTAGAGTCACTTCCTACCAATTACACTGTTAAGATTGCTTGTGCACCGCTAATGAATTCCAAGAAACAGGCCATCAGAACCTAAAGTCTGTTCTCTCATGAGGTTTGTCTTCGAAGAAAATAAAATTAAATGTGAACTTAATATATCTAGAAGATGCACATCATCAACCCCTCTATTAAATGTATAGCAAGCTGATACTGTCACATCATCCTTTTCTAATGAATGTAATAAATGGTATCTTAGGCTTTACTTTCTATTCACGTACACCAGAATCATATGCATCTAATCCTTATCAGGAATTAATGACTTCATTCATACTGTTAAAGACTGATCTTAGAAAATTGCAATTTGCCTGTATAACAATCGGAAAGTAAAATAATGGAGCTGAATTCTCCGTATTCTGTACTGCATTAATTAAAAGGACACTTCATATTTCTGAAACCATTTGACAGTCCATAGTTCTTCTTAAAATATGGCAAGTACCCTCTTGTGTCGCTAGTCACTACTCACGGACAAGCTGTGAGACTTCGGCAGTCAAGAGGTCCGGGGCCAGGTACCAAGAGCTCTCATCATATACACATACAAAGGGTTAAGGCAACAGGCGTAGTCAGGTCAAAGTCAGAATTCCAAGGTCAGAGTGCGTCAAGACTAAAGGGGTAATACAAACGGGTAGTCAATAGGCAAATCCAGGGTCCAGCAACAGGCGTAGTCAGGTCAAAGTCAGAATTTCAAGGTCAGAGTGCGTCAAGACAAAAGGGGTAATACAAACGGGTAGTTAATAGGCAAATCCAGGGTCCAGCAACAAAATATCAGAATTTATAGTACAAGGCACAGAGCACAGGTCACACAGAGCTGAAAGCTTTGACTGGCAGATATATGGGACTGTCAACTAAGTGAAGCAGCTGCAAAATCACTTAAAACAGAGAAGACCTGAAGGAAGCTCAACACCTCCCAGTCTCAGATTGGACAGCCAAGCTGTCACTCAAAATACTGACAGCTCAATACACCCCAGCACTAGAGTGGACAATTGAGCTGTCAGTCACTGCGTCCAAGACGCATTGAGCTGTGTAATAATGACTAAAGATGAGCAAATATGTTCGGAAAACGATCACCAAATCCGAATGTGTCATGATCGTGCCATATCTGTACCATATTTGTGCCGAATTTATGTTTGATGATCATATTCGATCATCTGTACTCCCATTGACTTCAATGGCGTTTGGCTATGTTCGGCGAATATTGCAATCCAAACTGAATATTGAAAAACTCGCTCATCTTTAATCATGACACTTCTAATCTTAAAAAATGAAACTACTTTGCAGCCTTTTAAAAGTAAATGCCCCATGCTATTATTGGCTTAACTTAGGGTTGTATTTCTATTAAGTTCTTTTCAGACTTGCATTGTAATAATGGCCGTGATTTTTTCAGCAACACAATGGAAGGTGGCGTACAGTGGGTCTGCAACAGAGTATACCTGTAATGACTTGAAACCAGGCACTTTATACAAGCTCCGCGTGTGCTCCATCAGCACAGGAGGACACAGTCAGGTATGTAGAGCCTCTATTTTACTATGACATAGTAAAGAGGTAGATTTACTGCACTCTTAACATTTTTTTTTTTGGCTGAAAATTGCTTCATTAAGTTTTGGCTATTTCAAGATCAAATCACATTCGACAGTGATGGAAAGATATAATGCAAGACTGAATGTAGACGGAATATGCATACAGATGTAGCCACTGAGGATTTAGAGCTCATTAGGGCAGAATGGAGAAGATATTGCTGCTTGTCTAATTGCTCTTATATTATGTAGCCTGATAAAATGCAATACCTCTGTACCGCAGAGATTATATGCGGTGCTGGCGTTTGGACCTAATGTTAATATTAAATTTAGGGTTTGGTTGGGAATAGAATGTAAATTGGCGATTATCAGGATCCAAAGGTATAACTTGAAGCTCCTCGGCCACACATGCAAAATCAGTGACAACCCCAACTATCATATATTAATTCTAAACCTGGACTGATAGTCTCTGCACCCTATTGCTTTGCCCGGTAATCAAGCATTAACCCTTGTATTGCACTTTTTTCACTTTTTTTTTTCTAATAATCATAATATATATATTTGATATAAAAGTTATTAAATACATTACTCTGCAGGTTGCTGTGTAGATGAGTGTATTTTACATGTAGCTGCTCCTGGCAGGACTTCAGTGGGTTGTTCACATTTGGGTTAATCGTACTTTACCCATAGTGTAAAAACCAGATTAAGAGCTAGCTAAATATAAAATGAAATGTTTGCTACCGGTTTATGGAATGCTTCCTTTCCTTTTGTTTGCTTAGTGTTCTGAAAGTCAGCCGATTCGCACATTATGTGTAGCACCAGGTCCTTGTCAAGCACCAAGATTGGTAGGGAAGCCAAAGCACAAAGAAGTTCATCTACAATGGGGTAGGAATCTGCTGATTTATCATTTGTATTTGGGTACCGTTTATTACTAAAAGGGGAATACTTTGAGAAAATAAAGCTTAGTTTTGCAACTTTGTACATCTTGAGTTGAGAACTGTATTTTGTGGAATTTTTTTTATGTGACCTTTAATGTGATTATTTAAAGTGCATCAGGATGCAATAATGCAAAGGATAAAGAAGTCAGGAATTGCTTTATTTGACAGCCACTATTGTTTTCTTTGCTATGAAAACCAGTAGTTTAAATGATTTGGAACCTTTACCTAATACAGGAACTAACTGTCACGCTGTCTAGCAGATATATATATAAATAATGTCAGTAATCTATCAAGTGGGACAACATTCTATATAACATATAAATAGGTAACATTAACATGTATATACAGCATAGTATTACCTGACATAATATCCTGTGGGTCAATACTGAATCCTTTTCACGCTGTCTCTGGCTAGAGGTGGACCGGGGTCTATGCTGACCCTAAACTGGGGTCCTGACTAGTCCCTCTACCTGGAGGTACTGTTAATGGTACAGAGGTCCAGGCCGCCAGCGTAAACCCTGTCTCCTATAAATCCCTGACCACTGTAATCTAGTCCTTAGAAGGACCCTGATTACCACCATAGGGAATGGACAGGTAAAGGTTAACCAACAGTAAAGACAAACGAGACAGACAGGGGATAAAGTAAATACTGTCTTGCATACAACATATAAACACAGAGGGAACACCAAAGGTCTAGGAGATAAACTATAAGCAAGGTGAGGAGAAACAACAAAGGAGCTCTTAGCTTAAGTCTTCTCAGAACCGATCCTATCTGCAGTCTGTATGAATGCTTTCACCGACATCTAACACACAGACTGGCAGGAATATAAAGGAAGCTAATTAGTACATAATCAAAAGCAGCCGGGCGAGGCTGGACCTAGTCTTAGCAAAGAGCTAGGTAAAATTAACTCCCTCACCACCAAACACAAAGTAACAGCAACTCAGCTGCGAGAAGTCAGAATGTGCAATCGCGACGATCCTCGTGGCGATGCACCCATGACAGTACCCCCCTTCTACGAGGGGCCTCCGGACCCTCAGGGCCAGGTCTGCCCGGGTAAGTTGTGTGGAAGGTCCGAACCAATCGATCTGCGTTAACCTCCGACGCAGGGACCCACGTCCTCTCCTCAGGACCATACCCCTTCCAATGAACCAGGTACTGAAGGGACCGACGATTCAGACGTGAGTCAATGATCTTCAACACCTGAAACTCCAAGCTACCATTGACCACCACCGGAGGGGGGGCAGAGGCGACGGTATAACTGGCGCCACGTACCTTTTAAGCAACGATTTGTGGAACACATTGTGGATTTTAAACATAGGAGGGAGGTCCAGACGAAATGCCACAGGATTAACTATAGAACTGATCCTGTATGGACCGATGAACCTGGGACCCAGTTTCCAGGAGGGAACCTTGAGTTTTATATTCTTGGTAGACAACCACACCAGATCGTTCACACTTAGGTCCGGACCAGACACTCTCCTCCTATCAGCCCTCCGCTTGTAACGGTTCCCCATAGCACTCAGAGCATACAGCCGACACTACCACTCCCTCCTGTAAGATAGGAACCGGGTCATCCGTCTTTCCGGCCCCTGGGAAACTACGAGATAAGGCATCAGGCGGCAATTTTATTGAGCAGTCATACGCGCGATGAGGAGGCAACTCTTGACACCCCTCCTCTGAGAACACATCCCCCAAGTCCTCCAGAAAAGGAGGCAAGGTCCTAGGCACGACCGCACCGATGACCGTGCTCATGCAGTTATTCTTGCAAAATTCACCCCACTGGCTTATCTCTCTGGATTGCCAATCAATCACTGGGTTATGTTTAGCCAACCAAGGAAGTCCCAACACAATAGGAGTAGGAAGACCCTCCAACACATAACAAGACAACTGTTCTTTATGTATTGCCCCTACTCGAAGGTCTATGTTATGAACAGCTTGTACAAAGCTACCTTGACCGAGAGGTCTGGCGTCAATAGAAAGTATAGGGATCGGTTTGGCCAATACACTCAGTTGCATACCTTGCACCTGGGCAAACCGAGCGTCCACCATATTAGCCCCAGACCCACTATCAAGAAGAACAGAAATCCTCTCAACTCTCGCACCAACCACCACCTCCGCAGGCACGAGAAATTGAGACGGACCTGGGGACGAAATACCTACTCCCAGGTTGTTGTCCACCACACAACCTGGGATTAACAGTTTTTCGGTGACTTTTTTGCTCAATGAGGCACGGAAGGGACACCCCCCAACAAAATGTCCCTCTCTCCCGCAGAAGAAACACCTTCTTGTCTTGCGGCGCACCGCTGATTCCCTCCTACAAAATGATGTCCCTCCCAACTGCATAGGTTCCTCAGAACAGGCCAGGGGAACCTCAATATAAGGGACTTTAGTAGTGGGTGGAGTCATAACAGGGGCGGAGTTACCTCGCACCTCCCCCGAAGCCGTCTATCAATACGAATAGCAAGGGCCATAGCAGCCTCCAGTGACGGAGGAGAATCATACTGAGCCAAAACATCTTTTAATTTGTCAGATAACCCTTGACAAAACTGGCTCCTAAGAGCTGGGTCATTCCACTGAGTATCTGTGGCCCATCTACGGAACTCAGAAGAAAATTCCTCTGCCGGACGATCTCCCTGCTGTATCCTACGTAACTTCGTTTCAGCAAGGGAGACCCGATCCGGGTCATCATACACCAGACCCAGGGCAGCAAAAAATCGATCTACTGACTGGAGGGCCGGGGAACCCGGGGGAAGAGAGAACGCCCAAGATTGAGGGTCCCCTTGTAAGAGCGAGATGACAATTCCCACCCTCTGCTCTTCACTCCCCGATGACCGAGGCCGCAGCCGAAAGTATAATTTACATGCCTCCCGGAAGGTAAAAAATTTGTCCCGCCCACCAGTGAACCTGTCTGGGAGAGCAACCTTAGGTTCAGACCTGGTTTGCTCCGGGGGGGACAAAACCTTGGACTTAATGTCCGTAAGCTCCAAGGACAACTTCTGCAACTGCAGGGCAAGCTGGGCCACTGGATCCATGGTAGCTGGGGAGAATCTTTAGTAGGGCCGGTGAAAATGTCACGCTGTCTAGCAGATATATATATAAATAATGTCAGTAATCTATCAAGTGGGACAACATTCTATATAACATATAAATAGGTAACATTAACATGTATATATAGCATAGTATTACCTGACATAATATCCTGTGGGTCAATACTGAATCCTTTTCACGCTGTCTCTGGCTAGAGGTGGACCGGGGTCTATGCTGACCCTAAACTGGGGTCCTGACTAGTCCCTCTACCTGGAGGTACTGTTAATGGTACAGAGGTCCAGGCCGCCAGCGTAAACCCTGTCTCCTATAAATCCCTGACCACTGTAATCTAGTCCTTAGAAGGACCCTGATTACCACCATAGGGAATGGACAGGTAAAGGTTAACAAACAGTATAGACAAACAAGACAGACAGGGGATAAAGTAAATACTGTCTTGCATACAACATATAAACACAGAGGGAACACCAAAGGTCTAGGAGATAAACTATAAGCAAGGTGAGGAGAAACAACAAAGGAGCTCTTAGCTTAAGTCTTCTCAGAACCGATCCTATCTGCAGTCTGTATGAATGCTTTCACCGACATCTAACACACAGACTGGCAGGAATATAAAGGAAGCTAATTAGTACATAATCAAAAGCAGCCGGGCGAGGCTGGACCTAGTCTTAGCAAAGAGCTAGGTAAAATTAACTCCCTCACCACCAAACACAAAGTAACAGCAACTCAGCTGCGAGAAGTCAGAATGTGCAATCGCGACGATCCTCGTGGCGATGCACCCATGACACTAACATAGTAAATGAACTAGCCCATGGTCACAGAGATAGATAGCCAAAAAGCCTAAATACATTGTCCTGTTTAAAGTATCCATTTTGTACTTAAAGAGAAACTGTGAGCACGATTTTATAATGTAAAGTAAAGACATGTCTGTTATGAAGTTGTAATACAGAATACATTGATATAGTTGGTGAAGAAATACACTTTGTTGTTCTTCTTTAATCATCATTTGAAATTTTCTGCCAATTAGATTTCGGTGTGCGGGGGCTGGACTGTGTCCCGAGTCTTCTCCTCCCTCTCTGTGATTCCCTGCACCACCACCTCCTGTATATGAAATATCCTCTTCAAACATAGGAGCAGGCGGAGGTGCCGGGGAAATCACAGACAGGGAGAAGATCAAGGGCACAGTCCAGCCCCTCTGCACCGAAATCTAATTGGCAGAAAATGTCAAATGGTGATTGAAGAACCACAAAGCTGATCACAGTGCTATTGTCTATTATTCTGCTGACACTTTCTCTTTAAACTTGTTACTTAACCAAGGTGCCCCTATCTTCCAATATTTCCACCAATTCCTGATCCCGCCAGGTCCACTTCTGGCTTGAGTTTGACATGAGTGTAATCTCTGTGTGATGAGGGACGGCAGGCTGCTTACTTCAGTAGCCTTTATTACAGCCAATGCATATATAGAGAAAGGGAAGCACGTATACAATGAAACGCAAGTGCAGCAGAACTGGCACTAACATTAAGACACGCTGACTTATTTGAAAAAACTGTATTAATAAGTTTTATGAATTGGCATTTTAGAGACTATTCTTTCCTGGCTGTACAGGCCATTAAAAATGGCTACAGGGAACAAAGAAAGAGTACTTTAGTAAAGAAATGGACGTCAGTAGCATAAATTCAGTGCCACAACAATTTTCTTTTTGTTTCTAGGGTCTAAACATTGCACCAGCAGGTGCGTTTTGCGTTTCATCATCACCATACTTAATCTGTATTTTAGTTTTTTTAATTCTCATGAGTATCATTGGTTAATTCCATATCTTTGGGAAGAATTCTACCGATATGACCTAAGCAAACATTATTTCAGATGACTTTATATGCGCTATATAGCCCTGCGCTACATGTGTTTCTGTTTTGCTTTTCATATGGAAGTCATCTGTAGTGTTGTTTTTCAAGTGACAAGCTTTTCGTTGATATTCTTTCTGTTGGGATATATTGGCAGTCAAGGTCACATTAACCCCCATATTAACCTTGTTCACAGATGCCCCAGGGTGCCAGGTGTCGGAGTACAGCCTAGAGCTCAGTGTACCTGGAGGACATACCACTGAGGTTTATCATAGCTGTGATTTGGAGTGTACAGTCAGCGATCTGCTTCCTGGAAGTACTTATCAGTTCAGAGTACGAGCGCTCAATGATGGAGGAGTAAGTGTTTTCAGTCACTGCTTAATGAAAATTCATGGGCATCTCCACCTCCCTCTGATGACATAATGGCTAATGCGTCTTGTATTTAAATGAATATGTTCCTTCTCATCCTGGAAGCCAATTTAAATATCTCAAATTCTGGGAACTAATGGAGGCAAAACACGGAACATTTCGTTATAAGAAGCAACCACTTCTTGACCTGTGATGAAAAAAACCATCTGTAATTTGTGGTGTTATTAGCAACAACTCCACAAATGTGTTTGCATTTGTTTTCAAGCTTATGGTCTGATATATCCACTGTATGTTCTACTTTCTGATGAATTGCAAAAATAAGAGGAAATAAAACAGCTACTCATATTTTTTTTTTATTCTATGCGGAATATTGTTTGACTTTTGGCAAAACCTTTATCTACTCTTGATGGTAACTACCTTCCTTAGACCGTAAATTTACACAGGACCATTTCTGTACATGTTTCCGGCTAACATATAAAACATCCAAAAAGTTACCTTATGACAGGTCCCTACTACACAGTTTCTGGCAGAAAGAAAATAAAAGAAACCTTGATTATCTCAGAAACTTTTTCCTCCTAGTTCTGGAATGTCACCAAAGACAACATGTGGCTGTCATACTGTTCTTACATTCTCAGAACCTTTAGGCACCAAATTACAAGCACCTAAGACTCCTCTCCTTAACGTTTAATTTGTCGCTTGGGGTCAATTAGACCCCAAGTGAATTTGTTTTCATCATATTTCTGCAAGTTTGAAAGGAATGTACAGTGGGGAAGTATTTAGTGAGCCACCAATTGTGCAAGTTCTCCCACTTAAAAAGATGAGAGAGGCCTGTAATTGGCATCATAGGTAGACCACAACTATGAGAGTCAAAATGATAAAACAAATCCAGAAAATCACCTTGTCTGATTTAGCAACATTTATTTTGCAAATTATGGTGGAAAATAAGTATTTGGTCATGAACATAAGTTGAGCTCAATATTTTGTTAAATATCCTTTGTTGGCAATGACAAAGGTCAAATGTTTTCTGTAAGTCTTCACAAGGTTGCCACACACTGTTGGTGGTATGTTGGCCCATTCCTCCATGCATATCTCTAGACTAATGATGTTTTGGGCCTGTCGCTGGGCAACACGGACTTTTAAATCCCTCCAAAGGTTTTCTATGGGGTTGAGATCTGGAGACTGGCTAGGCCACTCCAGGACCTTCATATGCTTCTTACGAAGCCACTCCTTCATTGCCCTGGCGGTGTTGTTGGGATCATTATCATGCTGAAAGACCCATCCACGTTTCATCCTCAATGCCCTCGTTGATGGAAGGAGGTTGGCACTCAAAATCTCACGATACATGGCCCCATTCATTCTTTCATGTACACGGATCAGTTATCCTAGTCCCTTTGCAGAGAAACTGCCCCAAAGCATGATGTTGCCACCCCATGCTTCACAGTAGGTATGGTGTTCTTTGGATGCAACTCGGCATTCTGTTTCCTCCAAACCCGACGAGTTTTGTTTCTACCAAACAGTTTTACTTTGGTTTCATCAAGGCCATATGACATTCTCCCAATACTCTTCTGGATAATTCAAATGCTCTCTAGCAAACTTCAGATAGGCCCGGAAATGTACTAGCTTAAGCAGGGGGACACATCTGGCTCTGCAGGATCTGAGTCCGTGTGTTACTGATGGTAGCCTTTGTTACGGTGGTCCCAGCTATATGCAGATAATTCACTAGGTCCCCAAGTGTGGTTCTGGACTTTTTGCTCACCGTTCTTGTGATCATTTTGACTGCACAGGGTGATATCTTGTGTGGAGCCCCAGATCGAGGGACATTATCAGTGGTCTTGTATGTCTTCCATTTTCTTATTATTGCTCCCACAGTTGATTTCATCACATCAAGCTGCTTGCCTATTGCAGATTCAGTATTCCAGCCTGATGCAGATCTACAATTTTGTTTCTGGTGTCCTTCGACAGCTCTTTGGTCTTCATCATAATGGAGTTTGGAGTGTGACTGTTTGAGGTTGTTTACAGGAGTCTTTTATATTGATAACAAGTTCAAACAGGCGCCATTACTACAGGTAATGAGTGGAGGACAGAGGAGCCTCTTAAGGAAGAAGTTACAGGTGTGCGAGAGCCAGAAATTTTGCATGTTTTTAGATGACCAAATACTTATTTTCCACCATTATTTGCAAAATAAATTTTGCCAAATCAGACAAGGTGATTTTCTGGATTTGTTTTCTCATTTTGACTCTCATAGTTGTGTTCTACCTATGATGTCAATTACAGTCCTCTCATCTTTTTAAGTGGGAGAACTTGCACAATTGATGGCTGACTAAATACTTTTTTCCCCCACTGTATCTTTCCTTTTCTGTGGCTTCCTAGCTCAGTGCCGTTCCCTCTTAAATGCATCGCAAGATTCGGCTTTGAACACACATGCCATAGCGCGGTGCTTGGGGTCTTACGGACCCTGCACAACTGCTAGTGTATTACTTTAATGCTTATTTTTCGTCTTCTGGAATTATCTAGAGTCCTATCAAAGGTCAATGTCATTTGTGCATGAGATCTAGTGACTTAAAAACAAAAACCAAATGTGATAATTGCAAGAAATTTATGAGAACGCACCATAAAAAGATATGTGATTCTTCTGCCAAATAATTGCTTGTCTTTTCATAGTACATAAGTAGATGTTGAAATGTTGTATTTTCATTTAGTTAGAATGGAGACAGCTCAGAGCAAATTTCAGGATAAAGTCTTTTTTCTTTGCTTACACCATTCAGCTTCAGTATGTGTATTGATTGCAATCTACCACACCATCTTCGACTACATAAACTACAACCTGACCCGAGTCTGAGGACCTGTTCATTGTTCCGGCAGGGTCACCTCCAGCAGTACATCTGTCCCAGTCTACATTTCTATAATTCTGAAAATATAATACACCAAGGAGATTGTATTTTCACGCAGCTTGTTTCATATCTTGTAATCAAAAATTTTTTTAGAACTCTTTTGATTTTCTGAAAACATCTATTGAATGATTGAAAGTGGTTGCTACCAGTACAAATGCATGAGGTGATCATCAAAGTTAATTGTATCATACTCACTAGTGTGTAAAGGCACTGTGAGATAGAGACAGTAGGTCCTGCGATATTATACAGTATCCGAAGAAATATACTGGAGATAAGTGAATAAATTTGCAGGACTCTGGTACAGTGGCCATGACCGTAATCCTTGGCTGATGGATAGGAGCTAGTGATGATCGAGCTTTCTTGGATAAGGTATTGTCATGCTCCGGTATTAACCGAGCATCTTCGGTGTGCTTGGATAATACAGCTCTGGCAAAAATTAAGAGACCACTTCAAAATGTTCAGTTTGTCTGATTTTTCTCTTTATTGGTATATTTTTGAGTAAAATGGAAATTGCTCTTTTATTCTATAAACTACGGACAACATGTCTCCAAATTTCCAAGCAATAAATTTTGTATTTTTTTTCTAAAAATGAGAAATGGTCAAAATTAAATAAAATAACCAGTGCTTTCAGACCTCGAATAATGCAAGGAAAACAAGTTCATAATCATTTAGAAACAATAATACTAATGTTTTAACTCAGGAAGAGTTCATAAATCAATATTTTGTGAAATAACCATGATTTTTAATCACAGCTTCATGCGTCTTACAAGAAAAAAAGGTAGCACACTGTAGCGCTATAGCTTGCAAACACGAAATATGAAAAATATGAAAAATGAATTGCATCATTACCTTAGAAATATGAAAAATTGAGAAGTCTTAGCGCATAAGATGGCCAAATTATGTGAGCCTGATAGCCACGTCAAGGCTCTTCTCGTATATCAGGTCCTAACTAATGCCTATCCTCGCTTAGAAAAGTCTGTCTGCATGGGAACATGTGAATCCTCTCTTCAGACTAAAATCTACATCTCTGTGGAGGGGTGATGAACCTGTTGTAATTAAAAAGCCTGTGACCACCAGGTGGAGTGCTCAGGTAGAAGGTAAATTAATACATATCAAAAAACTGACCGGCACATCCAAACATAGATTCAGTGTGAACAGGTGCTAAACCTAGAGTCACCAACTCATATACATACAAGAAAAAAAGGTAGCACACTGTAGCGCTATAGCTTGCAAACACGAAATATGAAAAATATGAAAAATGAATTGCATCATTACCTTAGAAATATGAAAAATTGAGAAGTCTTAGCGCATAAGATGGCCAAATTATGTGAGCCTGATAGCCACGTCAAGGCTCTTCTCGTATATCAGGTCCTAACTAATGCCTATCCTCGCTTAGAAAATATATAGCGCTACAGTGTGCTACCTTTTTTTCTTGTATGTATGAGTTGGTGACTCTAGGTTTAGCACCTGTTCACACTGAATCTATGTTTGGATGTGCCGGTCAGTTTTTTGATATGTATTCATTTACCTTCTACCTGAGCACTCCACCTGGTGGTCACAGGCTTTTTAATTACAACAGGTTCATCACCCCTCCACAGAGATGTAGATTTTAGTCTGAAGAGAGGATTCATATGTTCCCATGCAGACAGACTTTTCTAAGCGAGGATAGGCATTAGTTAGGACCTGATATACGAGAAGAGCCTTGACGTGGCTATCAGTCTCACATAATTTGGCCATCTTATGCGCTAAGACTTCTCAATTTTTCATATTTCTAAGGTAATGATGCAATTCATTTTTCATATTTTGTGTTTGCAAGCTATAGCGCTACAGTGTGCTACCTTTTTTTCTTGTATGTATATGAGTTGGTGACTCTAGGTTTAGCACCTGTTCACACTGAATCTATGTTTGGATGTGCCGGTCAGTTTTTTGATATGTATTCATTTACCTTCTACCTGAGCACTCCACCTGGTGGTCACAGGCTTTTTAATTACAACAGGTTCATCATCCCTCCACAGAGATGTAGATTTTAGTCTGAAGAGAGGATTCATATGTTCCCATGCAGACAGACTTTTCTAAGCGAGGATAGGCATTAGTTAGGACCTGATATACGAGAAGAGCCTTGACGTGGCTATCAGGCTCACATAATTTGGCCATCTTATGCGCTAAGACTTCTCAATTTTTCATATTTCTAAGGTAATGATGCAATTCATTTTTCATATTTTTCATATTTCGTGTTTGCAAGCTATAGCGCTACAGTGTGCTACCTTTTTTTCTTGTATGTATATGAGTTGGTGACTCTAGGTTTAGCACCTGTTCACACTGAATCTATGTTTGGATGTGCCGGTCAGTTTTTTGATAAAGCTTCATGTATCTTGACATGCGTGCCACCAGTCTTTCACACAGCTCCTGGCGCAAAAATGTAAGCAGTTCTTCTTTGTTTGATGGCTTGTGACTATCCATCATCCTTTTGATTACATTCCAGAGGTTTTCAGTGCGGTTCAGGTCTAGAGAATGGGCTGCCCATGACAGGGTTTTGATGTGGTGGTCTCTTAATTTTTGCCAGAGCTGTATGTTCGAGTCCCCGCGGCTGCATGTCTCATGGCTGTTTGACATCCGCAACACATACAGGGATTGCCTAACAAACAGGAAATCCCCGCATGTGTTGCAGCTGTTGAACAGCTGCGAGACATGCAGACTTGAACATATTTTTCAAGCGCGCCGCAGATTCTCAGTTAGCACTGGAGCATGCTCGGATAACGCCTTATCCGAGCATGTTTGCTCATCACTAATAGTAGACCTGCAAACTGCCTTCTACCTGCTGGAATTCCAGATACCTCTTCTGATTTACAGGCAAAGCATGATGTCATGTATACGTTGTGCTACTATGACGACATCACGCCAGGCCTACAACTCAGAAGACTTCCGGTAGGTAGGAAGACGTTCACAGGGCTCCAGGGCTGGCTGCTGGACCAGGGTTTTGCCAATAAATTCACTTATCTCTGCAAAATAAGTTTTATATTTTATAGCAATTTGTCTATGTATCCCATAATTCACCAGAAAAGTTATTTTATATGATGTAGTAAATAACAGAAAATTATTACCCAGGAATTACTTTGGAAATGGATGTGAGTTTATAGGAAAGTTAGCTGCAACTTTCTGCTTTGATTTTATTGAGGAACGTTATAAAATCTCACATTGTGGAATCTAGGTCAGACTCATTAAAGCAGGGAATTACCAACATAGACTTATTTGTATTTCAGTATGGCCCTTACTCAGATGCCACAGAGATCACAACTGCAGCAGGACCACCCGCACAGTGCAGACCTCCAGTCCTGACATTCCTCTCCGACACATGTGTACTTATAAGCTGGGAGGTAAGACAAGTGTGTGCATTGGTGGTGAGAATGGGAGAGCTAGTGATGTCAGAGGGGCAACCTATATTTAATTTCTACATTGCAGTGCAACAAACTTGTACTTATTTTATGAATGTTTAATTTATGTGTTAAATATGGTATTAATGGGACAATTTCATGTTTATGTTGAAAACATTGTGGGTTTTTTTTTA
This sequence comes from Oophaga sylvatica, assembly GCA_033576555.1. Classification (NCBI taxonomy): domain Eukaryota; kingdom Metazoa; phylum Chordata; class Amphibia; order Anura; family Dendrobatidae; genus Oophaga; species Oophaga sylvatica. The sequence continues at coordinate 154,894,594 of JARQOD010000005.1, read as the reverse complement.
ACCTGTGTAACATTCATATTTTTTTTCTTGCTATGTGTATCCCAGTCACGATGTGAACAGGTTAAGCTCAACTTTATGGGAGACCTGCACAGATGGATTTCACTCAAGATATATCTTTATAGCATGTATTAACTAACAACCTTGTGTAAATCATTACCATAGTGATTGAATCCATTATATCTAATCACTACATGAGCTGTATAATTTAGCTTGTCACCCCTTTTTTATGATAGTATAGCAGGGATTTAGTAGTAATATACTTTGCAAGTTTCCAGTTCCATCCTAATAAGATAATATCTGCATGTTGATCAGATTGTGTTTTTTGATGATTTTTTTTGTATTACTCTTTTTTTTTTTGTGCAGACTACCTCTCACCTCCGTTGATTTAGGTTTTGACCCATTTTTATGTAGAGGTTGTATGCCTAGTAGGGAGATTTACTCTCAGGCTCCGTAATGTATATTATACATTTATGAAATCCCAAAACGTTATATCGTTTGAAGTTTTGAGACCCCACAATCACTAGGATATGGGTAATTAACACTCTGCTAGGCATTGTGCCCATTCATTCAGTGCTCTATGTACAGACATATGTATCTGTCTGTAAGTTGCCGGATTACTAGAAATGAACGGTACCATGATATTTCAGTCTACTACTGCATCTGCACACGCTTGCGGGAAAGAGTTGCACACATGCTCGTCCAGATATAAATACCATATACACGTACCATTGCGGTGATGTGATGGGCAGCAGCGGTAGAATTCTTGATGCTTTCCAACATCCGCACCTTCAAGTTGTCCTTATCGATGTGATTATCCGGACACTGGTGTCAGATAGCAATGGATAGCCATAACCCCTAAGTCCATGGGCAGACATATCATTGGTGCAACCCTGCAGCCGTACAGGAGCCCAAGTGGTTAGGGGGCCCATTTATACCTCCAAAGCAGGTGCAGTTTTAGGAGCTCTTGGACTGCAAAGGGCCCATGTATTTTTCTTGCACAGGGGCCCTTTTCTGACTGTGTCCGCCAGTGCCTAAGTGCTAGGGAAAGCATTGTAGCCGACCTAGCACATCGCTCCGCCAGGGTTTGACTAGCAGATCCTTTTCCTAGTAATCCAGCATGCTTGATTTGAATAATTGTTCTTTCTGTCTATCTGCCTGTAAATCTGTCATTGCTTATATTTTTATATTATAGGCACTCTTGTTTGTGTTTTTCATTTGTATATGTTTTTATATGTAAAATCTAAGCTCTATTAAATTAATAACATGCACGTACACGGATTAGCTAAAATCTGCCTTCGTTTTTACAGCTGTAAAGCGCTTCACAAAATAATAGCAGGTATTTTCAATGATAATCTCTTCTGAGAACTATCTTCCCACATGTTCTGTACATTTCTGTAGTGTTCTTACATAATTGTATAGACGTGACAGTGTATATATAGCGAGCTGTTAACATACTGTCAATGGACGTTTTTGGAAGTCGCACTTCCAGTGACTGCCTGATGCTTCCATTTTCATTGTTAGAACAGCTAGTGATTAGTATCTATATTATTCATTTATTATTACTTTGGATATTGCCAATTCATTTTCTAGCTAAGTTATGAAATGAACGGATAGAAACAAGTAGAATAACTGACTTGGCTCATTAAAATCATTTAGGGAGTATAATTCTAGCACGTAGTGTTCTCTGGTGCCGCTAGTAATCACGGATGTTAATGGTGAAACATTTTTGAGGCGTAATACACTACACCACCGTAGAAGTTGAAGAGTGCCGGTCAAAGCTGTATAGTAAACCCAGAGACAACAAGAAAGAGTAGAAATAGAAATTAGTGACTATGCCAATGAATTGTATCACAATAGTCCTTTATTTATGCATAATTATAAATCTCGTAAAAAGAACTGACAAAATGTACAAACCCTGGTAACTAATGCACTTAAAAAGGACACACAAACAGTACTGTGCAAACATTTTAGGCAGGCGTGGAAAAAAATGCTGCAAAGAAAAAAATCTTTAAAAATAGAAGTGATAAGAGGTTATTTTTTTTTTTTTTTTTTATCAATTAACGTTGAAAAGTGAATTCGCAAAAGAGAAATCTTAAATTAATGTGATGTTGTGATTACCATTTAATAATAATAATAATCTTTATTTTTGCATACAAAACAGCATTGATTCTTCTAGGTACACTTTCACAACGTCAAGGAATCCTGCAGGATCTGCTAACCAGTTATACCAAACATAATAATGATCGTCGATTTCATATGTAAGTTGAAACACACTTTATTGACTAAAACAAAAACAGCTGTGTAGGAGGCTAAAAACTGGAAGAGGAACTGCCAACTCCGCTACAAAGGTGAAGCTGTGGAAGACCGTTTCATGTCACAGGTCATGCGCTATAGCAAGACCAGTGCACAGCAACAAGAAATAAGACATCAGCACAGTCACTACCAGGCAAAGATTTCAAAGCAGACTGGGGTTAATGACGTGCTGTTCAAGTTCTTTTAGAAACACGCAACATTGAGGACCAGAAATGCATGTGGATAGCCAAGGACATTAGTGCAGCAGATGAAACCTACATCATGCTATCCTTAGAAACTGGAAGATATTCGTGGTAGCTGTGGTATCAGCTCAGAACAAGCAGCAACCAGTGGGATCTAGCTACTTTACGGGGAAGTCTGGCTTTATGTGGACTTCATGAAGAATCGCAGCCAAAAACCTTGGAAGCAATGAGTGAAAATTGTTACTTAGCTGTAACAAAAGGCAGTTTGTTTGCTAAAGGGTGGAGGTTCCTTGCAAGTTTGAGGCTGCAAATCGAGTTGGGATTTGGTCAGGATTAGTGTTGTTATGAGAAATACAGGCAGATACTTTTCTATCATGCAATAACATAAGGAAGGCATCGGATTGACTCCAAATTTATTAAACGGGACAACGACCCCAGACACGCAGCCACTGTCATTAAGATCTGTCTTTGGCATAAAGAAGAACAAGGATTCCTGTAAGTGATGATATGGCTCCCACAGAGCCCTGATCTCAACATCATTGAGTCTGTCTGGGATTACATGAAGAGACAGAAGGATTTGCATAAGACTACATCCACAGAAGATCTGTGGTCCCTTAAAAATCTGTGTGCTAGTGTAACTTGAAAGATTGATGTTGTTTTGATGGCAAAAGATGGTCACACCAAATATTGATTTGATTTTAGATTTCTCTTTTTGTTGATTGATACAATTAAACTGTTAACATTTTTATTTTTAAATCATTCTTAATTACATTTTTCCACACCTGCCTACAACTTTTTAGCAGTACTGTACATTGCTTTTACTATTAGTTTCTGTTAATGATTTCGGGCATATGGGCTGCACACAGTAGGTTACTGTAAAGCCTCTCCATTCAGGTACGTATCAGAAAGGAATTGGATCAAAAGTCTGGTTTAATTGGGGACATAATCTCATTAAAATAACAGAATGTGGGCTACATAATTAGAACATCATCGACTCAGAGGTAAAAAGACGCAATCCATCACAACCCTAGTATTATAGAATGTGGTTGAGGAGTCATTATGTGTACCTTGGTGTCTACGTCTTCATCAGAGGTTGATAAGGTGATACACCTAGGAACTATTCAGCCACAGTCTAGTTGTTTTTTGTAAATCAATATCTAATTATGTAGCCCTGATTTTGTTTAAATAAGGTATGTCTATTATTTAACCTGACTCAATTTACTTTTCTTTCTGATTTATGCCCAGGCATTAAGGCTTTATGTGTAGCCCACATGCCGAAGATCATGGACATTGGCTAGTGGAAACACACAGAGAGTGTGCTTTTAAAGAGAATCTGTTGAAAGGTTCCCTCAATACAAATAGTATACATTATTAAATCTGAAGAATCTAGTGTAAATATATTTAAAGGGAACGTTTCACCCGATTAACAATGTCCAATGCCTTCGATTGCAGCCAACGACATTTTTATCTGACACTGCTTAATGATAAGTTAGAAGATCTGGCTAGAGACCATAAGCAGAGACGAAACTAGGCCTGGGCCGCTCCAGGTGGTTGGCAGGTCTCTCGCTATCTTACACACGTTGAAGAGACCTGTCAACCACCTAGAACAGCTTTAGGAAACCTTTAACCTTTATTTTCTATAGTTTCAGAGAAAAGATATATTTGGCTGCAGCCAGGCTCTGATTATGCTGCTCGTGGATTGGACAGCATGAATTCAGTGATAGGTTCCCTTTAAAGTTCATGAATGGTTGCATAATCCTAATTGAAAGTTATCACCCGAAGTATTAAAATTGGCATTTTATGAGTCCAACTGTATCTGGCCGTCTAAAATGCTTATATAATAAAAAGAAAGCACACCAGGGTTATCTGGTCTCAGAGATCTATTTGACAATGTTAGCAGTTTGTATTGTGAAATCTGGTGACAGAACCACTTTTCAAAGTTTTCCCAGGCTTGGTGTAAATTTGTGTAGTCACTTTGTGACTGTTGACTGCTGAAACCTGCCAGAAAGTAATGTAATGACTTCCTTCTATTTCCAGCTCGGGCATACGGTCACGTGACGTTCCACTCACTTGAGCTGGAAATAGATGGAAATCCTGACAGTGTGCATAATGCACACTGGCAGGATTTGGCAGTATGACTGTAGAAATTTACTTTGCTCATTAATGATCTATTAAGAGAAACGTATGAGAAGCTGGTTGGCTTATATTACGTAAATATTATTGTGATGCAATTCAGAGATGCAAACTCTACTTTAGGCACTCATTTTTTTCTTCTTCTTGCACATATGTGTAACATGTTGGCCTGGAAAAAAAAGCACTACCGAATACTGCTTTGCAAAAATATATGATCCATCATCCCAGCCTATGTAAATGCACCACAAGGGTTTTATGGCCCACATCAAAAAAGTCTTGTTGGTTGAGGTCATGCTTAAAACAGTCATATCTCCAAGACATCTTATATTTTTCTTATTTATATTGATGGCCCCATTCTGACTAGGTTTACATATCATGCAAATCTGTGATTGGGAAAACCACTTTAATTCAGCCCAATGTTTAAAAGTAAGTATAAAATCTGCTTCCTCAGAGGACAATTTACATTTCAACATATTTGCCTCAAGCTCTGGACATCTGATCTGATTAATAGCTAAAATGTTTCATGAAAATGACAAAGCTGTAAGATCATTGTTCTAGAGATGTATGTTTTATTAAAACTTAGAAGCTACCAGCATTTCCAAATTTAGATGTATACAGCCAGCTGTAAACAATGTCGAGTAGTCTCATACAGAAGATTGGGAATGTACAGAGTCCTGGCAGGTGCTGAGTAATGACTTATAATAATGTCCTAAAATGTTCACAGAACAAAGCCCTGTTAACGTGCAGTAGGAAGCTCTACTGCTATAATTTTGAGATACTCTATAACACATAGTATCATTCGGAAAGACAAAGTGGACAGCAGTGTGAGCAGCCTCTTAGCCACAGCAAACTTGATATTTCCAGGATTAGATCAGAAAGATGGCACAGCAGCGTGAGTGGCATCTATTTACCCCAGCACTCCTGGTATCTCCAGTATTAAATCAAGCAGACAGGGTAGACAGCAGCGTGAGCAGCCTCTTCTTACCTCAGCACTCCAAGTGTCTCCTGTATTAGATCAGATAGACAGGGTGGACAGCAGTGTGAGCAGCCTCATCTTACCTCAGCACTCCTAGTGTCTCCAGTATTAGATCAGATAGACAGGGTGGACAGCAGTGTGAGCAGCCTCTTCTTACCTAAGCACTCCTGGTATCTCCAGTATTAGATCAGATAGACAAGGTGGACAGAAGTGTGAGCAGCCTCTTCTTACCTCAGCACTCCTAGTGTCTTTAGTATTAGATCAGATAGACTGGGTGGACAGCAGAGTGAGTGGCATCTTCTTACCTCAGCACTCCTAGTATCTCCAGTATTAGATCAGATAGACAGGATGGACAGCAGAGTGAGCAGCCTCTTCTTACCTCAGCACTCCTAGTATCTCCAGTATTAGATCAGATAGACAGGGTGGACAGCAGCCTGAGTGGCATCTATTTACCCCAGCACTCCTGGTATTTCCAGTATTAAATCAAATAGACAGGGTGGACAGCAGTGTGAGCAGCCTCTTCTTACCTCAGCACTCCTAGTGTCTCCAGTATTAGATCAGATAGAAAGGGTGCACAGCAGTGTGAGTATCCTCTTCTTACCTCAGCACTCCTAGTGTCTCCAGTATTAGATCAGATAGACAGGGTGGACAGCAGTGTGAGCAGCCTCTTCTTACCTCAGCACTCCTAGTGTCTCCAGTATTAGATCAGAGAGACAGGGTGGACAGCAGAGTGAGCAACCTCTTCTTACCTCAGCACTCCTAGTATCTCCAGTATTAGATCAGATAGGGTGGACAGCAGTGTGAGTGGCATCTATTTACCCCAGCACTCCTGGTATTTTCAGTATTAAATCAAATAGACAGGGTGGACAGCAGTGTGAGCAGCCTCTTCAACTCCCCACTATTACATAAGATTAATAGGGTGGACTGCGGTGTGAGCAACTTCTTCTTACGTCTGCACCCCTGTTCTCTCCAGTAATTCATAGGAATATCCCCAATGAGTATATCTTCCTACAAATGCAGAGAAGGGGCAGCGCTTCTTACCGCTTTACACTCTTGAAATTTGCACAGGCTGCTTTCTAACTTCTGTTCATTTAGGGAACGTTGCATGTTTAAGGAAAGTGTGCAACAACAAGAACAATGGTGTTCATGTAGAAAGAAGTGTAAAATTTGCTGGATAGTACTGTGAAAAAGGGGAATACATTTCAAACCAGTTCATCATATTCACTCATTCAATATTTGTTGTTTTTGTGGCTTAACATAAATTTTATTTTCAGCAGTCATAAGTTGTAATCTTGACATTGCTGCTGCAACCATGTCATCCAAAACCAGGGCAGCGATGGACAGACAAATAGTTCCTTGTTACCCAAGCCACTCCAGCACATTTTTTTTTAATTATATAGCAGAACTTTCTTATGATTTAAAAGAAAAAAATCTTTATCTGCATTTTGCAGCTCCAGATTCGGTTCAGGTGATTGAGAACAAAGCAAAATAAAGACAGGGAAAATAATAACATATCTTAGAAAATATATTCTAAATAACGATATGCCATTCATAGCAGTGTATTGTACTACACAAGAATAGCAAAATGTCAGTATAAAAAATGCAAAAAATAAAAAAAAAATTATTCACTCGTGTTCTGTTTGGTCTAATTTAGTGAGCTTAAATCTCGCAACATGGCTCAATAAAAAACGCTATGTATTGTCAGTCATCTGTTTTCAGCTTATTAGCTTAAATCAGTGTAAGATATGGAAACCATGGTTTCATGGAGGTAAGAATACAAAGATTTTATTTCAATGAATAACAATCTGAAAGCCTCAGAATGAGCATTTCCATGTGCACATTGAAATATTTTCTATTTCTGAAATGTCTTCTGTTTCAAAAGGCATTTAGATTTTAATAATAGTGAGGTTATATGGGTGCCACGTAGGAAGAGTAGCTGCTAATATATGAGAGAGAAGCTGGACTCCCTTGTTCCTGTCAGTGGGATTTCACCAATGATGGTCCTTGTCGATGAGGAACATGCAACGCAAACTATCAAATTGTAATATTTATGCAAATTTAAGAAATATTGGCTTACAAATCCTAAACGGAGCCTGCTAAAAAGACTGCATCGCCTCATTGATTTAATAAGGATTGAAGCATTTAGTGGAATGTACATACTTCATCCTGAAGATCATGCTGCCTGAGCACTTGGCGTCGTTATTCAGATATTGCAAGTTCAGTTCATATGATGTCAGTTAGGACACATGGCTATTCATTGTTTGTAACTTACTTAGTATTTTGTGGGCCTTTTGTTTAAGAGTTTCATTTTGTTTAATACTTTTAGTGTTTAGGTTTATTTTAAATCGTTGTTTTTTTTCTTTTTCCTAACAGAGTCCTGAGAGCAATGGTGCAGACATCTCAGGATACAGGCTACAATGGGGAAAGGACGAAGACACTCTAGAATTGGTTTACAATGGCTCTGATACTAGTTTCCAGGTATCTGATTTGTCACCAGCGACACAGTACTGGTTCCGACTTCAGGTATGTGCGATAATATTTTATTGTCCAGTGTATGTTGCCAGGAACTGACGTACAGCCTGTTCAGTCATGCAGGGGTCCAAAGTTGACATGGTCACACGCTTGGTACCAATATGCTTCTCTGGTCTCTTCATCCCATTCCAGTCATTAAATGTTGCTTTAAAGGGCTTATCTCATGTTGTATTTTCAAGAGTGCATTGTTCTACTGTCTTCCTGCTTTCTGTTTGCTATGGGCAGTGCGCTCCTGAGGATTGACATTTCTGACTAGCAGCCTGGTGGATCTGTTGGTCCGAACTGAGCGCTCTCCCAGGTTGCTAGCAAAGGCAGCTTTTTCAGAAGTCCAGGCGGACGGAGGCTTGCTGGATCTAAACAATCGACCAGCTTCAAAGTGGTGTGAGGAAGCTTAACAAGCATAGAGCTTGCAAGCGGCACGCGCTCCTCACTTAGGTTTTCGGCAACTCTAAGATGGCACTAACCTTGGCAACGAACCATAAAATTAAAAATCCCTTTGTTCTTGAGAACAGAGAACATTTTTATTGAGGAAAATTGCAAATATTCTTGCTTTTAAAGTCACTTTGTAATACCCATTTCAGACAATCCCTTTGAATTTTTTCCCTGCCATAGATCTACTAGAAATCTTACCATTTGCTTCTTTACCTCCCTACACAGCAAGGGATGTTTCAAAACCCTAAACTTCCCCAATTATTAATCCCTATAATTCTAGATTACTAGGGATCATATGACAAGCCATCAGTTTTCAGGAGAAAAATATTCTTCTTAAACATAAGATTTCATTTTCAGGTTTTTAGAAGAAAAGAGGCCCACACGTTATTTATGCAAGGGATCAACAGTGGTCCACTTCTGAGCATGTATTTTCATTGAAGGCTTGATTAGACAAACAAAGGTTAATCATTAGAGTTTAGGTTCCATCCATTGAGGTTACCTTATCACTGGTGGAAGGCTTATTCACTTTTTTTTCTAAAAAAATTTTTGTAACGTGTAGCAAAAGTGTTACATCATAGCACGCAACCTTCAGCACAGAAGATGAAACCCATAAATGAGTGTCTGAAATTATATTTGCTGACCAAAAGGCAGTACGGACAAAATAATCCTTTCCAATGTTTCGGTCTGTGGCCTTTATTAGGGATATCTGTAACTCATACAATAATTTGAAAAATAAATAATCTGATCATATTCTCAGAATGATAATTGAAGATATTACATAGAAAAGAAAAATGACAAAATCCGTCAACAATAAAGATTATTCATTTATATGCATGTTCATTTATAATCACTTATTAATCAGTAATTCAGTATCCAGAATAATCATAGCATCCAGAGTCGAAAAATAATTCTAAAGGGATGTAGTTTCTTGCAATCAATCTTTCATTGGTGATGACAAATTCATCTGAAATGAAGTAACAGGTTTATAAAGGTATCAAAAGAAATAAAAAGTGCATCACTTTATATGAGAACCATTATGTGTAAAGAAATTCTCCCACATAAACAAGATGAGGATGATGATGTGCGTAATAAAGTATTGAATATCTTCTATATATTATGGGAAGAAAAACAAGAAAAAAGAGGCATAGGATCAAACATAAGGAAAAAATATTATGGAAAAATTTTTGGGGACTTACTAAATAATTACTTAAGACACAGGTATTCCAGTAAGGGTATTAAATGTAAACCTTGATAGATAAATAAAGATGTCTTACGATGTGAAAATAGTCTATGACCAGTTATATCACAGGTTTCAGATGAAGAGACCTGAAAGGATATTGTAGAATTGTAATATAAAATAAAGACCAAGATTATCAAGTGTTGACAGGATAAGATTAAAAGTATGATATGCCTGGAGCATGTGTTTACCTGGAGAGGATCCCGTTGGCAAGTGGATCGTCAATCTGGGTACGGTGTGGAGTAATGAGTGAGCGCGCCATGACTGGCTTATAAAGCCGGGAGGTCCTCACATCCGGGTTCGATATCCGGTTTGTGTGATATGCAAAGTGCACATGCGTCAGTGCCGAGAATTGCCAAAAGCACAAATGGAGACGGGAAAGCTGTCATGCGCAATAATGAAATAAAGGTCGATAAAAGCATTGGTTGCACGAAGCAAACAAGTAGAGTTCATTATGGTGTTTGTGATAGAGTAAAGAAAAGTGGAAGAAATATATAGATCAACAAAAGAAACGGGGGAAAAGAAAAGTGGAAAAGAAAAAAAAATGGGGAGAAGGAAAAAAGAAAACAAAAGAAGAAAGGGGAGAAAAGAGGATAAGAACAAATAAAGAAGACAAAAACATCCCATTAATTTCATAGTATAACAACAATGCTTTGTAAGATATATCACGCAGTGTAGATCCAATAGGCTCCTCTTTCTTTTAATTTCTAAATTCTATCCCCACCATGTCTAGAGATTGGGACCGTCTCTAGCACCTGAAATTTTAATTGTGAGTCGCCATGTCCTGCAGCGATAAAGTAAAATGGTATTGGCATCATCACTCTCTAATTGTTGACTTGTGCTGTGAGATGCGTTCTGTGATATGTTGCATAGTTTCACCAACATATCCGAGACTGCATGGACACTTGATTAAATAAATCACAAATGTAAAGTCACAAGTGAAAAATCCCCGTACAAAGAATAATTTCCCTGATGTAGGCTAGGCGAAAGTTTTTCCCTTGGTGACATTTGAACACTTGAAGCAGTGTAGCCATGGGAAAGTCCCCCTTTTTTGGGTGAATAAAGTCCCTTGTACATGTTTTTTTTTGATCCTGCTTCAGCTCATACTAAAAGGTTTCTAAGATTCAGTGGTTACTTGTGACAAATCAAGAGGGAAAGAAAAACTCTGGAATCTTTAGATATGCTTTTTGCAATAAGGGACAATGTTTCTTATTACAATTTTGGACTAAATCCATATAAGGATGATATGTATTGACTAAGATCAATCTCTGGAATTTCTTCTGATTGGTCGTCTCGGATCTAAATTGGGTTTTAACATGTTTAGTGGAAATCCCCTACATTCAAATTTATTTTTCATATCTCTATTTTCATAATCTCATGCTACGAGTACATTCATCTGACACAATCCGGTTTATCCGATGGCATTGCGATTGAGAAAAGTATTTTTTTATATGGCCTGGTGTAACGAATGGAAGCTGAGGCAGAGATGGTGAAGTTCACATTCGTCTTTTATTTTTGAAGTGGAACCTCGAGACCGTGGTCCGGGGGGCTCCGAAGGGGGCGTGACTAGTGAGGCCCGGGTACCCGTAGTAAGGCCCTCGAACAGGACCAGAATGGAATACCCGGAGGACACAGGTTCAACCTCCAGTTAGACCCCGGACACGTGGCAGCTGTCCCAGAGGGACCAAAAGGGGGTAACAGATAAGATGGAAGAAAACCGTGGAGGGTCAGACGTAGGTGAGGAGGTCCTGGTTCAGAGTGGATGGTAGCAGGCTGGCTCCAGTAACCTTGTCAAGTCCACGGATATGGATGGCTGATGGCGGAACGGGATGACACTTGCACAAGTGATAGCCGAGATTGTCAGGGATAGCCGGATACAGGATACCAATGATCTGTGGAGACAAATAGAATGAGCCAAGCACAGAGACTGCTAACGCAGTGCAGACAGATCAGAGTCAGAACCGGATGTAGCAATGATAGAAACACGCTGCTCCGGCACCCCCCCCCCTGTGGTGTAGTGGCCAGATATAGTAATCAGTGCGCTGCCATTGGTTGATTGACATTTTCAAAAAATGCATGCTGTCCCTTTAAGAGAGACGGTGAGGGCGGCCTCACGTCCTAAGCATTTTTCCTGGAGGCCTGCTGGCAGCGTGCCAAGAACTGGGGGAGGAAGCCAGACACTGGGAAGCAGAGGGAGCAGGAGACTCCAGCCCGTGCACAGGCTGCTGCAAAGGTTCGGCTTGCAGAGCAGAAGGTGAGTGACCAGGACGGAGTGCAGAGCCAACATGGGGACCGAGTGTAACACATGGGTGGCTGCTGGAAAATTGCAACATCTGTGGGTTTTTATGTATAAATTAGACGTCAGAGAGCCGTCTGACTCAAATGAGATGGACGTGTCAAGAAAATGTATTCTATGTAAATTATATATAATTGAAAATGAAGATTAGGAACACTTGTGTTCATGGCTTGAAAACATTCAAGAAGTGACTCAACTAGTGTTGAGCGATACTGCTCGATATCTAAAAATATGTATCGAAATGGTATCGCCGATATCACTAAATATCGTCGATATCCGATTACGATACCGGAAGTCCAATGTAAGTCTATGGGAACAAAATATCGCAACTAAAAAAAACCTTTATTTCCTTGTAAACACTAAATATACACACATAGAATACATAATATATATTTATATATATTATATACATGTCATTGTGACATATATATATACATATATGTATAGTTTATACACTTCTACATAGTAAAATATCCTCTGATTCAATTGCCGGGTAAAGCCGGCTTCTGTGAAAAGACAGAAGCACCCGACATGAAATGACACTTGGTGTACATAGGGTTAACCATGTCTTTTCATGTCGTTTGCAATCTGATTTGCACAAACAATTACATCAGTCTATGTGTGCAAAATTTCACACCTGTAGGGATTAATTAAAGGTGTAAATTCGTTGTAAAAAAAAAACGGACTTTTTTGCTACGAATTTACACCTTTAATTAACCCTACAGGTGTGAAATTTTGCACACTTACACTCATGTAATTGTTTGTGCAAATCAGATATCAAACTACATGAAAAGACATGTACACCAAGTGTCATTTCATGTCGGGTTCTGCATTTTCACAAAAGCCGGCAATTGAATTAGCGGCTATTATACTATGTAGAAGTGTATGAACTATAAATATAAAATATATATATTATATATGTGTCACAAATTTAATGACATGTATATATATATATATATATATATATGAGGTGTAAAATTGCTGAAAAATGTGTGGGCTCCCGCCCTATTTTCGCAACCAGACAGACAAAGCCAGTGAGTGGGGGCAGATAATAATAGCCCAGAGAGGGACCATTATTTTTGCCCCCCCCCCGGCTACTAACATCTGCCCCCAGACACCCCAGAAAGGGCAAATCTCTAATTAGATTTGCCCTTTCTAGCACTTTGCCCGTCTATTCCCATTGCCCTGTAGCGGTGGCGAATGGGTTAATAAGGGGTTAAAATGACCTTGCAATTGAAAGGTCACTTTAAGCCAGGTTAATAATTGCGAGCTGTCAATTAGACAACTATCAATTATTAATCCTATTGTATGAAAGAAAAATCAAACACACACACTTTAATAAAAAAGAAGTTTAATGAAATAATCACACAGTTTTTGACCATATTTTATTTTCCTGCTAAAACCATTTCCTGTAATAAAAATAAAATAATAAAGCAAAATTATTCTTACCAATCCGATGTACAGTCAGGTCCCACGGTGTAATCCTTCAGAAAGGGTTAATGTTTACTGCAGGGACCGCAGCTAATGCTGCAGCCTCACAGTAAACCCCCAAATGAATGAGTTCCTCTCCTATCTGACAGGAGAGGAAGTGGAAAGCTTAATTGATTGCTTTCCACTTTCACTTCAGGTCAGCCAGGGACACAATCAGTGACGTCAGAGGGAACTGGTTAACAAAAATAGGGGATCCCCTCGAAAAAATTGGTGTGGGGTCCCCCTATTTTTGTTAACAAGCCAGATGAAGCAGACCGCTGAGGCCTGGTTTTCAGGCTGTTAAGGAGCCAAGATCCATGGACCTTGCCAGCCTGATAATACCAGGCCACAGCAGTCTGCATATCTTGGCTGATTAACAAAAATAGGGGATCCCCTCGAAAAAAATTGGCGTGGGGTCCCCCCTATTTTTGTTAACCAGCCAGATGAAGCAGACCGCTGAGGCCTGGATTTTCAGGCTGTTAAGGAGCCAAGATCCATGGACCTTGCCAGCCTGATAATACCAGGCCACAGCAGTCTGCATATCTTGGCTGATTAACAAAAATAGGGGATCCCCTCGAAAAAAATTGGCGTGGGGTCCCCCCTATTTTTGTTAACCAGCCAGATGAAGCAGACCGCTGAGGCCTGGTTTTTCAGGCTGGTAAGGATCCAATATCCATGGACCTTGCAAGCCTGATAATACCAGGCCACAGCAGTCTGCTTAGCTTGGCTGGTTAACAAAAATAGGGGATCCCCTCGAAAAAAAAACGGCGTAGGGGTCCCCCTATTTTTGTTAACCAGCCAAGTAAAATGCAGACTGCTGCGGCCTGGTATTAAAAGACTGTCAAGGCCCATGGATTTTGGCCCTCAACAGCCTGATAATACCAGGCTACAGCAGCCCCACATTTGGCGCATCAAAAGATGTGCCAATTGTGGCACTTTACCCGGCTCTTCCCACTTGCCCTGTAGCGGTGGCAAGCGGGGTAATAAGGGGTTAATGTCACCGTTGATTGCACGGTGACAATAAGCCCGGTTAATAATGATGAGGCGTCAATAAGACACCGATCCATTATTAATCCCAAAGTTATTAAATGCATAAAAAAAAGACAAAGCAAGAAAAAAGTATTTTAATGAAATAAGAGACAACACAGTTTTCATTTCTTTTATTGTACTCTCATTCCTGCGACGCCATCGATCTCCTGTATAAAAAGAAAAAAAACAAACCAACAGTATACCACCTGTCCGACGCAGTCCATAGTAACGACAGTCCCACGACGATCCAGCTCTGCTACATCGCAATGACAGGCAGAGCCTGTCATCCCGGCGCAGCACAGCTGATTACCTGCTTCCCCGGCGGTGACGTCATCGGACTGACTGCTTTACGGCCGGGATTACCCAGCAGTCACTGCAGTTATCGCGAGAAACTGCATGTGACCGCCGGGGAGAAGAGGATGGCGGCCATGAAGCAGTCCAGGCCGTGACCGCCGGAGATCTTCTGCCAGGTAAGTGCCGCTGACTCCTGACAGACCCGACCGACGGACACTGACAGTGACAGACCCGACCGACGAACACAGACAGTGACAGTGACAAATCCGATTCCGGTATTCGATAAGACGAAAATATCGAAACGAATTATCGAAAGGCCGATAGAGCTAATATCGGCCGATATCCGATATTTGCAGTATCGTATCGCTCAACACTAGACTCAATGCTTCCCTGCCAAATCATAAAGACGTCGTCTATTAATCTCTTCCACAAAATAGAATGGGATTGAAATAATGGATGGGTGTATACAAACAAGTACTCAAAACATGCCATGAAGATATTGGCGTACAGAGGCGCTACGTTTGAACCCATCACAGTCTCGATCCTTTGTAAGAAAACTGATCTTTAGACAGGGCCAAGGTAAGTAGAGATATGCAAAATTGTTTTGTGTTGGTGAGAACGTGGTAGTTCTATCCATAAATGTCTGGACTGCCTCAATACCCCTTTGGTGATCGATACGTGTATATAAACTGTTGACATCCATTGTGACCAGTATACTTGATGTAGAGATCCCACTTAATTCTTTAAGGGAAGCCAAAAAATGCGATGTATCCTTAAGAAAAAATGGTTTAAACGTTAACAGAGGGGTAAGTATTTTCTCTAGGACAATCACTAATGGCAATAAAATAGAGTTGAAGCCACAATTGGTCGCCTGGGTGGTTGAGTATGATTTTTATGAATCTTTGCTGCTGGATGCTGATTGATGAGAAACTCGATTAATTTGGTATCGATGATCCCTTTCTGGTGATACAATTCGACCATGGTACATATTTGTCTGGCCACATCGAATGTCTGGTCTCTTGAAATAGGAGTGTAATGTATGTAGTACAGTTCATATAGCGTCTTGTGCTTGGGTGCGATGAAAACACAGGAGTCACAGGTTTGATATAGAAAAGTCCTGTATTACTTCATACAAGTTGGCAAAAATAGTCACACAGTTTGCAGACACAGAAACAGGAGACACAGCAGGCCAGAGTAATCCAAGCTCAGCAATCATCTCCAATACAGATTCAGGATCTTCTTCTCTGTTACCGTAAGTCCATGCAAACGTGGGTCTTTCAAAGAGCAGGGTTCAGAGTCCACAAGTGCTTCAGAGTTCCTCAGTAGGAATAGCTGGAGTACAAGGTCCAAGGCTTACAGGAGTCAAGTCACAGGTTCACTGCAGGCTAGATTCTGAAGCACTGATTGCTCAGCTGTGCTGCTTAAGAAGCAAAGGAGAGAATCAGGGCGGGAACATGCAAGCTGGAAACTCCATTTGACTGAGGGCAAGATAGCTGCAGCAAGACAGAAAGTAAAATGGCTGACGAACAAACTGAGTTTCAGGAATATATACATAGAACCTTACATTACTCCCCCTTAAGGACAACCTCCGGATGACCTCAGACCAGGCTTGTGTGGGTACCTCTGATGAAACTGACGGAGCAAGCGAGGAGCATTAACGTTATTGACCGGTTCCCATGAGTTGTCCTCCACTGGGTAGCCCTGCCATTTAATCAGATATTGTAACTGATTTCTATACAACCTGGAATCTAAAATCCTTTCCACCACAAATTCTTCCTGACCATCGACTAGCACTGGGTCAGGGCAAGGAGAGGAACGTCCAGGAAACGTATTGGGTGTCGCAGCCTTTAGTAGGGATACATGAAAGACAGGGTGGATTCTCATAGTTCTGGGCAGTTGAAGACGACAAGCAACGGCACTTATAATTTTACTGATTTTATAGGGTCCAATGTACTTATGTCCCAACTTAGACGATGGAATCCTTAACTTAAGATTTCTGGTTGACAGCCAGACCAAGTCTCCTACCTTGAAAGCTGGTGCAGGTTTACGAAATTTATCTGCTGCTTTCTTGTACCTTTCTTGAGCCGATTCCAGATTTTCCTTTAGAAGATCCATATTCTTCTGTAAAGACGTGATTCTTTCAGCCACTGCTGGTAAAGGCGTTTCTATGGGAAATCGTGGTAGAATGTTAGGATGATAACCTAGATTAGAGTAAAAAGGAGACTGTTTAGTGGAGGCACTCTGAGAGTTGTTATACGAGAACTCAGCTAATGGAAGTAGATCCACCCAATCATCCTGTAGGTGGCAGATAAAGCAGCGGAGATACTGCTCCAGGGTTTGATTGGTTCGTTCGGTCTGTCCATTAGTCTGGGGATGAAAAGCAGAAGAAAGGTTTACTTTAATGTCCAATGCTGCACAGAAATTTTGCCAAAACCTAGAAGTGAATTGCACCCCTCGATCCGAAATAACCTCATCCGGTACTCCATGTAAGCGAAACACATCTTTAATCATCAAATCTGATGTCTGTTTTGCAGTGGGTAAGCCGACACAAGGGATAAAATGAGCTGCCTTTGTTAGACGGTCAACCACCACTAGAATGGTGTTCTTCCCTGAGAGGTTGGTAACTCCACAATGAAGTCCATAGAAATGGATCCCCACGGGCGGGACGGGGTGGGAAGAGGCTGTAACAGACCAGTTGGTGAGGAGCGAGGTGTTTTGCATCTTGCACAGACCTCACATGAAGTGACATAATTCAAAACATCCTTCCTGCAAGTGGGCCACCAAAAGAAACGAGAAAGAAATTCCTGTGTCTTTAGAATTCCTCTATGCCAGCTACTTGGAATCGTGAATGAGTTGCAATACTCTTAATCTGACTGTTTCAGGAATATACAGACGTTGTCCCTGAATCCACACACCATTCTTAAAGACAAGACTTACGTCCCTTGGGGTTGTGCCAAAAAGGAATCCGAATGGTATGCTTCCTTGATGTCCTTAAGTAGGTCTTGATTATGAATTACTCCTAGGAATCTAGAGTCAGGAAGAATAGTCTTAGGAGGAGTAATTGGACGTGTCTCTGCTGAGTAAATCCTAGAGAGTGCATCAGCCTTTCCATTGCGCGATCCTGGTCTATAAGAGATGATAAAATTAAATTGGTTTAAGAAAAGATTCCAGCGAGCCTGGCGAGGAGTCAGGCACTTAGCCGACCTGATAAACTCAAGGTTACGATGGTCTGTCAGGACGACTATTTGCTGTGCAGCTCCCTGAAGAAGGTGTCTCCATTCTTTGAAGGCGGCAATAATGGCCAACAACTCTCTATTGCCCACATCGTAGTTCCTCTCAGCCGAAGACAACTGCTGGGAAAAGAAGGCACAGGGATGCAAGACATTCTTCTCACCTGTTCTCTGAGAGAGTATAGCTCCAACGGCACAGTCTGAAGCATCCACCTCTATTATGAAGGCAAGCTCGGGGTTGGGATGTACTAGGATAGGTGCAGTGGTAAATTTATCTTTTAGACGGGAAAATGCTTCCTGGGCTTGGGGAGTCCAGGAAAACCTAGACTCTTTCCGGGTAAGTTGAGTGATAGGTGACACTACCTCAGAGAAATTTCTAATGAAACGTCTATAGAAGTTGGCAAACCCGATGAAGCGCTGTACCTCCTTCAATTTCTAGGACTTGGCCAATCCTTGATGGCTTGGGTTTTGCTTCCATCCATACTAATTCCTTGTGTAGACAGTACATACCCCAGAAATTGAATTTCGGTCCTATGGAATTCACACTTTTCAAGTTTGATGTAAAGATGATTTTGTCTTAGACGTTCCAAGACCATTCTCACATGTCCATGATGTTCCTCTGTGGAGTTAGAAAAAATTAGAATATCATCCAAATAAATTACCACGAATGTATCTAGGAGATCCCTGAAGATGTCATTCACCAAGTGTTGGAAAGTGGCTGGGGCGGTACTCAGACCAAAAGGCATAACTAGATATTCAAAGTGTCCATAGCGTGACCTGAATGCAGTCTTCCATTCATCCCCAGGTCTAATACGGACTAAGTTATAGGCCCCACGAAGATCTAGTTTAGAAAAAATTTTGGCATGTCGCACTCTCTCCAATAACTCAGGGATTAAAGGCAATGGATAACGGTTTCTAATAGTACCTTATTGAGTTCCCTATAGTCTACGCATGGTCTCAGAGATCCATCTTTCTTCTTTACAAAGAAGATGGGTGCACCTGCAGGAGATGAAGAGGGGCGTATGAAGCCCTTGGCTAGATTTTCATCTATGTAATCCTTTAAAGCCTTTAGCTCGGGCCCCGCCAGGGGGTAGATCTTACCAAAAGGTATCTCTGCTCCAGGCAATAATTCAATTGGACAATCATATGGACGGTGAGGAGGAAGCTGGTCAGCGTTCTTCTTGTCACATAAATCCACATAGTCCTGGTATACAGCTGGTAGTTCAGGGACTGACATGATTCCTTTAGGAACAGAGCAAGCTGAAACTTTTGGACTCATCTGTTTCTCTGGAAAGTGTAATTCCTTGGTCTCCCAGTTAATGGTAGGATTCTGAGCCTGCAGCCATGGTAGCCCTAGAATAATGGGAAAGTGGGGAGAAGAGATAAGCATAAAGGACAGTTTCTCTTGATGATCTTTACCCATAAGAACCCTCAAAGGCTCTGTTTCCTGATCCACTGGTCCAGAGGTCAGCAGGGAGCCATCCACAGTTTCCATCTGTACTGGAGTAGCCTTCTTCACTGAACGTATTCCCTGTTTCAGAGCAAAGGAGACATCCATAAAATTTCCACTTGCCCCTGAGTCGATCATAGCAGAGCTAGACACCCAAGCTGAGTCAACCCAGAGTTTGATGGAAAGAAAGCAATGAGAATTGTTTTTCTTACAACTCAGCTGGGACACCGCTGAGGAAACTTGAAAAATGGCAGCGTTTACACAGTCAACGTCCTCAGAGGTAACGGAGTTTAAGTCCGAGAAATCAAGATCTGTTGCTGCAGATCTCTCTGGAGCCTGAGGCTCGGACCTGACAGATCCCCTCTCGCAACACTCACAATGAATGAGTGCTGCAGTAGTCTTACGAGAACGGCTGGGGCAGTTTATAATGAAGTGCCCTGACTTACCACAATAGAAACATAGATTCTCCTTAAAACGATGTTCCTTGCGTGCATCACTAACCCGTCGTTGTAAAGAGTCTACCTGCATGGGTTCAGTTCAGGTTCCCGTGTAATCCTATTCAAAGGTTCCTTAGCTGGAGAGGAAGGTAGGAAAAGGTTAGTACGATTGCTTTAGAACCATCTCTCTTGCCTGCGTTCAGTCAGACGAGTATCAATACGGATGCAGTAGTTAATAAAGTCACCTAACGCAGTGGGAGGGTCGGCACGAGCAAGTTCATCCTTAATCAGTGGAGATAACCCCTTTCGAAAAATAGATTTTTTGGCGGAACTGTCCCAGGTGGTATCAAGGGCCCATCTCCTGAAATCCAAGGCATATTCAGCTACCGAGTGCTTACCTTGGCGCAAAGCTAACATGGCTGCTTCAGCTGTTGCACCTCGATTGGGGTCATCAAACACCTGCCCCATGGCTGAAATAAAATCATCAAGGTGATTCAAACAATCATCCTCAGTCTCAATCAGAGGGTTTGCCCACATTAAAGCCTTGTTGGTAAGCAACATAATTATAGTAAGCACCTTAGATCATTCAGTGGGAAATTGTGAAGCATGTGCAGAAAAAAAAAGATTGCATTGATTAATAAATCCCCTGAATTTCTCACGTTCACCGCCAAAACGAAAAGGGGGCAACTTGGGAATCCCAGCACTCGGGGCTACGGCAGGAGCCTGGACTCGCCCCTCTAGAACCTCAATCCTGGCTCGCAAATCCTGGGTAGTCTGTCCAACCACTTGCAAATTGTGATTATTGAGGTCCTGTAGATTTGTAAAACGGGTCTTTATATTCTGCAAATCTGCAAGGATATTATCAGTCACTCCGCAAAGTTCCTTTATGCGGGCCTCCATTTTCCAGATCTTTTAAGACAGGATTACTGGAAGAAGAGGAGAGAAAAAAAACAATAGTGTTCACCTGTGGCAACACTGCAGAGAGAAAAAAAAATTAAGGGAACTGCTCACCTGGAATGGTTGTGAGAAGTCACAACCACTATCATCACAGAAAGTTTCAACCAGACATCTGATATCCAGAGTTACAGC
>JARQOD010000005.1:154826110-154873394 GCA_033576555.1 Oophaga sylvatica | reverse complement strand
ATATTCTGCAAACATTCCTGAACGTGTGCACTTAGCCTCAAGGTCACATAATTGAGAGGCAGTTTCCATCTTTCTACCCCAATGTTTTATAAAGAAGCCTCTGACCACACACTTGTGTGCTTCCCAAATTGTAGCCGTGTAAGAGTTTGTAGTGGTATTTAAAGTGAAGTAGTCAGACAGGGTTTGAATGTGTTAACTTTCTACTGCCATTGAAGGCGTATAGAGTAAGAAAGCGAGATGGACATTATAATTAAGGCGTGGTCAGAAAAAGTTTGGAGTCAATGCCTGCATGTGTTGTAGGCAAGGAAGATCCTGGTGTTTGATTAGAAGGTAGTCAAGTCTGGAGTAGGAATTATGAGAGAAGGAGCAAGGTCAGGGCCACACTTGCGAGTGCAATGCGAGAAACTCGCACGAGTCTCGCATCAATACTCGGCACTGCCGCCAGCACTCAGGACTGGAGTGTGCGAATACGTGTATTTCTATGCAGCTGAACGCCCCGGTCCAAGTACCAAAGTATCTGCAGTAAACTCGACTACACGCTCAAAAAAATCAGATAAGTTGGGAATCTTTCTGACATTCAGCAAATATATTGACACAAAGGTAAACCATTGGGAAGCAATCTTACCCTTAAGCATGAGCATTCTACCCACTCCATCACTGTGCGATTCAATAAATTCCCATGCTAATGTACGGGAAATCAAGATGCTGGTACCACAAAATTTGGTATCTAGTGAGTAACCACTGACTAGAGTTTATAGGGTTTGTCTAAACAAAGATGAGTCTCCTGTAGGAAGGCAGCATGTAAGTAACCCTTCTCCAAGAGGTTCATCAAATTTGATCTCTTTCCAGGACCATGCAAGCCTTTGACGTTTGTCGAGCCCACTTTCAAGTCTGTCTGCATGGTTTTTGATTTATTCCAGCCTGATAAGGAAAGCAAAGTGGGTAAAAGGGGGCAGGAAGGCAAAAAAAAAGGGGAGGTTGGGGGTGGAACGTGGTAGACTGGGATTGGAAGATGTGAAGGAAGGAGCTGTGAAGTGAAACAGGAAAAAGGTGTGGAACTAAAGAGGTGCTATGGAGGAGGAGAACAATGTAAAAGGTCAAGCTGTTGAACACTTCACTCCGAACAAATTTCCAGGTAGATGGACTCCACCAATGGGTAGCAGGGGGGAAGCTCAGAAAACCATAGAGCAGTGCTGCGCTAACCACAGGCATGGATTCAACAATAATAATTAGACTGTAAGCGAACGTCCCCCTTCTAAACAAGTAGAAGGGAGAGGTACTAATCTTAGTTAAATGAGATATGAAATCAAATAAACCAAAAATATGAAATAGAAATAATCTAACATGCTCAGATTTTTATACAGGGAAGAATATGTGTTCTGTCAGTGACAAATTCCCTTATAAGACCAAATAATATCGATCAGTAATCTTTGAAATTGGGAGAAAGTAATATCACAAATCACTCCTCAAGAGAAACATGCAGAGAAGGATCTGAGACAAATGGAATGACTTCAGAGATCTCTTGATGAGCATGTAAAATGACTTCACTGGGACAGGAGTTGATTCCCTCCGGTGCCAGATGTTGTGTGCGCTGGGGGTCCCTTCTCCTTCTGTGTGGCAACTGCAACAGACTCTCTGTATTGAGCCAATCAGGGACCTGTAGAGATGGAATTCCCAAGACGTGAAATAGTCTTTCAAGATCTTCTGTTTTATTATATTGGGGCCAAGCGTGGGGTATGAGAAGGGGTTGTCATAGTAGTGGACAGCCCCTTTAAGTAGAAGGGGCTGCAGCTGCCTTCTCATGTACAAAGTGCAGCTGGAGATATCAGGAAACAAAGGGATTTCAGCTCCATCCATTACCAATGCCTTTTGAGACCAGGCATGTCTGAAGATTGTTTCTTTATCGGAGGACCAGCACAATAAACGTAATCTATAGATAGTGTAAGTAGCCCAAGGGGCCTCTATGATGTCAGATTAAAGATAGAAGTCGCCATTTGTAGTAAGTTATCAGAAGGAACACTTAAAGGCGAATATGGTTTCATTGTCCGGTTTTCTTGGCCATCGACTATCATTCTGAGTGTTTCTCTATGTGACTGAGAACAGGAAACTTCCCTCTCTAAGGCAGAAACTTTCAGAACGAGAAGCATTGGCCCTCTTATTAGAGACAATTTGTGCTGCTAAGGATTTGATATCACCCATATGGCAGCTAGGACCCGCTACTGAGAGGCCTTCACCTTTGATAGTAAAATGTCCAGGTCCTGCTTGATCGGCAGAGCTTAGATCAGCTCCCCGAGGCTATGTATTTGACTGCGTCATAGGGTGCGTGCAAGGGCGAGATGGATCGATTGTATGGAGTTGCAACTTAGTAGACTCGCCCCTCTCCAGGAAGTTCCGAAAAGTTGCTCAGGCAGGTTCCGAGTCATCTGGGAATTTAGGGCTCAATGAAGCAGTTCTGTTTTTTTCTTTGCCTGGCCCCAGTGCTCTAGAAGTTGAGCCTCGCATCTGCAGCTGCCCAGTAGGGTTTGAGGACGCCGTTCCTCGCTTTCCGTTCTGAAAGAGGTAAACCTGGTTTGAGTGACCGGAGTTTCCTCATGAAATGGTAGGATTAGGGGTTACCAGCTTCAGTTTTCTTCCTCCCTGACATCATAAGCAGGTTTTAATGCAGCTATAATAGGTTTCTGGTGCCATTGGCGCTCCAGGAAGATGCTTCTTCACTGTGCCACCTCCTCCTCAAAATAAAAATGGCTTGATCTATATGTTTAAATGCTGAAAAGAAATAATCTGCAAATGGCAACAAACAAAGAAACAAAATTTTTTTATTTTTTTTTTTTTTACAAATTTTAGATTTTTTTTCTTTACTAAACGAAAACTGAAATGAACACTACAACCCCCCCCCCAAAAAAAATTTGAAGAATTTGGATTTATTTTCTTGTTTTCAACTATATTTAACTGTAAAATAAATTCCTTCATTCAAAACTACAGCACATCCCACATAAAAGCCCTCATTTGGCTATGTTGCCAGAAAAATAAAAAAATAAGTTTGGGCTCTTGCTACAATGGAAGTTAAAAAAAAAAAAAACACAAAAGCTCAATAGTGAAAAGTTACTGGGTCCTTAAAGGGAATCTGTCAGCAGTTTTTTATATGTAATCTGAGGACAGCATGAAGTAGAGATTAAAACACTGCATTCAATTATGTCATTTATTAAGCTGCGTGATGGTGTGTACTTACACTGAAGGTTTTATCACTAGGGATTATCAGTGTCAGGTGACTGTTAGTACGACTCCACACCTCCTGTAATATGCAGCTTACTGTCTATAGACAGTGTGCGTATAGAGCCTTGTTATGTTTTGCTAGCTGAGGAGAGCAGGCAAAAACGGCAATACACCAGAGAGGTTGGAATCTACTGGATTGCAGTACCCTGACTAACCACCACAACTAAAGGCAGCCGTGGAGCATTCCTACGTTGGTTCTAGACGCCTCGTCACAGCCTGAGAGGTTAACTACACCTAAAGATAATAGAAAGAGAAAAGCTATCTGCCCAGGAGCAGATCCCCAAAGAACATAGGAAGCCCCCAAACATGTAATGGCGGTTAGACAAGAGGAGATACAGACACAGACAGAAAATAGTATGAGCAAACGCTGGGGCCCAATCTGCCTACACAGAAAAGGATAGGAAGGATACTTACTGCAATCCAAAAAAACCCTAAAAAAAACCAACGCTACTAATTGCAAAAACACCTGAGATCACAAGACCTCTACCACCTAAATTAGTTCTCTGGTGTAACAAAACTCAGCCGCAGCCACTGAAAAAACTGGAAAAGGCAAATGAACAAACAACAGTGGCTCCAGAGGAACCGAGAGGAGCCCAAGCCCCCCGGGGAGGGGAACCTGGCCAACCTCACAGAAATGCAGAGAAATATGCAAATGGCAAGCACAAAAACAAAAAACAGAAAATATCTTATCTGAGAGCAGGAGAAGAGGCAAGACTCAGCAAGCTTCCAAGTGAACCAGGAAACAACGTTGAGACAAGAACAATTGATCACCGGCAACCATGATGGGGGGAAACCTCCCTTATATCCAGCCAGTCTGTGATTCCTGATTGCCAATCCTCATTGAATGGTTCAGTACTGTTTGTAACCACCAGAGGGAGCTTATGCTCAGAATTCATTTCTAAAACATTCATAACAGCCTGATGTGGGCAGGGTTAGCTTCCTCAGCTCTGCTGCATTTTACATCTAAAAACTCTTGATTGTGTCAGAACTGCTGCACCCAGTAATCTTTGCCTACATTATGCTGCTCGCAGATGAGGTAGCACAACCTTGTGAAAGAGAAAAGGGGTTACATTTTACAACAACAACAAAAAAAATTAAAGAATAACGTTTTCTAACTAAATCATGTTAGCTTAGTGAGACTATGTAGTAATTGAATATTGTCAGGGTGGAGAAAATGAAGGCATACAGCAGAGCAAATTACAAAAATATTTCATTTAAAATAATTTGTTTAAATAGAGGATGAAAGTGCTAAAACACATTTTGAGGCATGCACCTCCACTGGCTGAGGTCTTATTTGCTTCTAGACTGCCAAAGTCTGGCCAGCCTGTCAGCTGTTCAGTGTCTCTTACTGTTCTACAAAGCTAAAGACTCCTAAGTGTTTCTAATGTCAAGGTATCCTCTTCATCAGTCCACACATTTGTGAAATGCATTGTGGTTTAGCTTTTGATAAATGAAAGTTCTGTGCAAGTTATTAAAACACTGTAACGTGGATAGTCCGCAGAAATTATTGTAATGGAGCAAATTGCCAACGATCTAAATAAGGAGCAAATTGCTCTCTAATTTCCTGAAGTCTTTGCTAGCAGACCCCCCTGTGCCCCACTCCTTTGCCTTTCATCTAGTGGTAATGTAAACCTCTGGATATGAGTGATTTGTCTGCTCTCACTCTGACCCATGGTATAAACTGGAACCATCAAGATAAAAGATGCAAATTGCACTTACAATTTAACATTCCATCACTGGTCATGTGATCTAAAAATGGCAACTAGTGTTAATATTTCTATATATTAGATACAATAAAATAAAGAAATGAAGCATATTTGCAAATATTCATAGTCCGCTTCTATGCTACAGGCTGAAAGCAAACCCTTTATGTAGCCTGAGCATATAGTTGCTGAATTTAATACTGTTATTACTGCTTTCTTTTCTTGCTAACAATGTAATTTTTTCCATTGTTGCTTAATAATGAACAGTCGGTGTTTAAATATATATTGGAAAATAAAATGTATTATTTCATTGTTACAATGTTATCTAGTGCTCATTTAACCAATCTAGAAAAAGTTACTGCATCCAGTAATAGACAATCATTGTGCAGCAGTCTGCACTCTAATCATTTTTCTGAATCCTTTTCATTAGCGATTTATCATCTCAATAGCAGAAGAGCACGTCCTTGGCCCGTGCAGTCTCCTTGGTTTCCATTCCTGTAACACGTAATGTGTACAGGGCTGAGGCTCAACCTGAAGCAAGCAACATATATGTCTGAAATAAAACATTCTTGCAGGAATCTGTGAGCTGCATTGCCATTTGTTGCAATTTTTGGACCCTACTGTCAGGGACGGACTGGGACTGAAATTCAGTCCTGTCACTGGAAAGCACAGCGGCCCATGCTTTCCCTACTACTTCCCAGCATGGGGGTCTATATTACTAACATTCCCCTGCCTGCAGGAAATCTACTACAAAATCTAGATTATCAATAATACTACAATAATAATATTGCAGTATTACACACAGACACTACCAGACCATAACAACATATTACCAGGACTTAGTGTTGATAGTAATACTGTCATACTGATCATTACTAACAAAACACTGTATTGCTACCATACAGTGACCATGTAATGGTAATATCCGTTCTAACCAAGTGCTCTGCAGTCTATATATATGTATCCTGTTGTCACCAGTAATGTTCTCGACGATCATAATAATACATTTTCCATTTTCTTTTCCTTACTGCCCAGACCGCCATAACACCTTCTTCCAACCATAACTTACTGCTTCCCTGAACCCTCCTTATATTCCCCACCTCTACACACACCATATAGTGCTATTAAAAATGCCCTAGGCAGTAATAATGCCTTTTCTGTGTTCTCTATAATAATGACCCCATAGCCCTTATAATAACCCTCCCTCAACCCCTGTTCTTTCTTTTTCCTTGGACTGATGAGCTCTCACCTAGATCTTGTCACGACACAGCTGTTGGGTAACCTGGGACCAGGGGCTCCTTCCCTGTCCCATAACACTAGGAGGCGCCGTAGCTCACCCTATTTCCCGGGATACTTCTGAAGGTGATGATGCGGGGGCCCAATTAGACTTGTGTCTGATATTTAATTGAAAGTCAATAGTTCGGATATGCCAGTTTAAATCTAAAACAACAAAAATGCTTTTATATGTGCAAAAAAATTGCACAAACTCACTGGCTTAAGGTCCAATAATCTTGAGCAAAATACTCAAGCGTCAGGTGATTGGACCATTCATGCCGGAATTAAAATCATTCTCTGCAGCACATCCTTCTGTATAAACAACAGATGTGCTGCCAAAGACATGGTGTTCTATGCATACAGAACACTCATATTGACAAATTGCTCTGTGAACAGAGAATTTCGGTCGTCCTGCCTATGCAGCGGTTTATAGCCAATCTGCAGTCATTTAACAACTGCTGTTGGCTCATCTAAATGGGCCCTTAGAAAGGCAAAGAAGTTGGTCAGATTATGGGGTTACTATTAATCAAGATTAAAGTTTTCAAGCAAATGGAGGATACTTGGGGACTAACCCTTCAGCTATGAAAGACTGTGTACACTTCTTTGCAGAGTCGAAGGCAGGCTAAAGTATATGAGTTTTAAGATATGAGTAGTTAATAAGAGGCCAAACACTCCTTTACATCTGTATAAATGTGTCATCTTCTTAAAAGCTAATGTTAACCTGTAGGAAATCCCACTAGCACCTCAACATATTTCTGTTAACTTATTATTTTCAATGTGTGTTAAATTATATATCAATCGAAAAAGTGATGACCAATATTCTGTCTTTCTTTTGGCAGGCATTAAATTTATCTGGTGTTGGAGCATTCAGTGACCTAGTGAGTTGCAGGACACCAGCTTCTGTCCCAGATGTGGTTCCTAACCTTTATGTGATAGATGGAGCCCATCTAGAATCCTACACAATGCTGTCATCCGTGTGCCTATTACTAAGCTGGGAGGAACCCTGCTGCAATGGATCAGAAATCACTGCGTATCACATAGACTTGGGAGACTATACTATCTCAGTAGAGAATGTGACAAGTTACGTCATTGAAAATCTGCAGCCAGAAGCATCCTACCAGTATGTACCATTTTATTTCTGCATTATTAAAGATAAGGAATTGACAATATTAAACATATCTGGACTAGATCCGGTTTTCTGTAGCCGTTATTGATCTGATTACATGTACAATGTTGATAGAAGATATTTTCAATGTTTCACATCTTTGTGTATTCCTGCTGTCCAAGTATTATCATGTGTAGTGCAGCGGTATCCACACTGAGCAGTGATGAGGCAGTGACCGAGCAAAGTTCAAAGCAAAGTCTCTTTTAATGTTCAGCGTACTCACAAAAATACACAGCACACGGTATCTTCGGTTTGCAGCTGGGAAACAGAACAGTCCAACTCTGGATCGCAGCCGGGAGAAAGACAGTCCACCTCCGGTTCACAGCCGGGCACAAGACAGCCCACCTCCGGATCGCAGCCGGGCACAGGACAGTCTACCTCCGAGGCCTGTTGCCATGGGCAAGTGCACCGCCGTGTACGCAGAGGGGTGCCAGGCCTTTTGGTTCTGCTTGGCGCTGTGTTGCCTCACACAGGTGGAGCTCTGCAGAGCCTTCTGCTCTGC
Organism: Oophaga sylvatica; assembly: GCA_033576555.1. NCBI lineage: Eukaryota > Metazoa > Chordata > Amphibia > Anura > Dendrobatidae > Oophaga > Oophaga sylvatica. The sequence goes on along the minus strand of JARQOD010000005.1, from coordinate 154,865,476 downwards.
ACGCTTGCAAGACCAAACTGACACACCCAACCCTCTACTTCAGGGGTGTTCACATGGAACCTATGGCCGGAGGCCACATGGAAAACACGGCCGGGAAAGAAGCGGACTTCCCCACTGCCATCCTGTAGTCCGTTTCAAAAATAAAGCCCAGAGCAGGTATTCTTAAATCTGCCTTGGACAAATAGCTTGCCGAAGACTAAGATTTACTTTTATTTTGCATTGCAATCACAGCCATTCCTGTGACTGCAATGCACTCTCGTGGCCTCAATACACCTCTGTGCGCATCCTGGCAGGGACACATAGTGACCCTCTCATATGACACCAGTCACTGCCTCACACATGGTATTTCAACACAGGAAAAAATTTTAATCAGCACTTGCTTTACCCAAACCTCATTATCGTGACATTTTACCATATTTAATACTAGCATCAGATGTACCAAGTGACTAACAAATACTAATCACAGTTCAAAAATCAATGTAAACATGTGTAATATGGTTGCATCCCTGAGGAAGCCATTCCTGTGGCTATACACATGGGATCCTCATTCCCATATGATGCTTTTCCTATGAGCCAGTTTACCTGATTGACTATGCACGTGGCACTTTATCGCACCTCTATTAATTCTTTTGATACTTCATTATTTCTGTATTATGTATTATCTCAGTGCCAACTGAGGAAGACAGGAATGCTTGTCGAAATGCGTTGTGGATAACTTCAATAAAAAGAAGATTCTCTAATAATTCACCTTTTGTTTTTGCGCTCTGCTGACCGGGTTCATTTAGCTTTGCAATTAATTCTCGTCATCTGAGGCACCCGGCTGGAGCTGCATCTCACTGCCTAATAGCTACACATGGCTGGCGCTCCTATCTGACCATCTACATCACTGTTTGAACTCATCTGAATCATGGCACTCTGAGAATTACATGTAAGCCCAGATGTAAGTGCTCAGCGTAGAGCGCCAGATAAATGTGATTCCAAAAGTTATGTAAAATGTCCCCATACAAAAGCTTCAAATCAATCCACAAAAATTGCAATCCCATCATCTGTTAATGGAAATATAAGGGGCTTCATATTACTGGTACAAAGACTCTGGAATATCTCTTCGCTCCCCAAAAGAAATTTGGCTAATTCTGCCCTCCCAAATCCAAATGCCATCTCCCTTCTGAGTACCACAGTGTGCCTAAACCACATTTTGCTTCCACAAGTTCGGCATTTCTGCAGCGATGACAGCCCGCCTAATTTACAGGTTCATGTCACCAGAAGCATGAGCTGGACACTAATACGTACTGGGGACTACAATATATAATAATAATCTTTATTTTTATATAGCGCCAACATATTCCACAGCGCTTTTCAGTTTGCACACATTATCATCATTGTCCCCGACGGGCTCACATTCTGAAGTACCCGGAGGAAACCCATGAAAACAAAGGGAGAACATACAAACTCCTTGCAGATGTTGTCCTTCGTGGGATTTGAACCCAGGACTCCAGCGCCTCAAGGCTGCAGTGCTAACCACAGAGCCACCATGCTGCCCACAATGGCAGTTTGCAATATTCACTCAGCAACATCCACTGCTGCTTGTTTCTAGAAAACACCCATGGAGTCAAAATCATCACTATACTTGTAGATAAATTTCCAAAGGGTACAATTTCCAAAATTGGGTCATTTAAAGGGGGTTCTGCTCTTCTAGCACTTAGGCACTGTGTATATGGAGTACACATACTATTCTGCAATCCAGGAAGAAAATAGCACTATGTCTTTCCTGAATCTCGCCGTGTGGCTAAGCAACACTGTAAAGGGTATTTCCACATTCAGCAGAAATTGTGGTACAAATTTTGGTGCATTTTTTTTTACCCATTTCCTAGTGTGAAAATGTAAAATCTGGGGCTAAAACAAACTTTTGGTGGTAAAAATGTAATTATTTTTTCTTCTCTGCCCAATGGTATACACTCCTGTAATGTCAATATGATCACTGTACCAGTAGAGGAATTCATTAAGAGGTGCAGTTTGTAAAATGGGGTCACTTACGGCGGTTTTGCGAACTCAGGAGAAATTGCACAAGAAATTTTGGATCTATTTTTTTTTTCTTACCCTTGCGAAATAAAAAAAAAATTGTGTCTAAAGTAAATTTTTTCTGAAAAAAAAGTCAAATGTTCATTTTTTTCCTTCCCCATGCCGTTAATTCCAGGGAAGCACGTGAAGGGTTAATAAACTTCTTGAATGTTGTTTTGAATACCTTCAGGGTGCAGTTTTTAGAATGGTGTCACTTTTGGGTATTTTCTGTCATAAAAGCCCTTCAAAGTCACTTCAAATGTGATGTGGTCCCTAAATTTTGTTGGAAAATGTAGAAATCGCTGGTCAACTTTTAACTCTATAACTTCCTAACAAAAAAATAAATTTTATAAAACTGTGCTGATGTAAAGTAGACACGTGGGAAATGTTTTTTTACGAACTGTTTTCTGTGACATGACTCTGATTTAACCCCTTCACCCCCAGGGTGGTTTGCACGTTAATGACCGGCCAATTTTTACAATTCTGACTACTGTCTCTTTATGAGGTTATAACTCTGGAACGCTTCAACGGATTCTGAGACTGTTTTCTCGTGACATATTGTACTTCACGTTAGTGGTACAATTTCTTCGATATAACTTGCGATTATTTTTGAAAAAAATGCAAATATGGCAAAATTTTGAAATTTTGCAATTTTCTAACTTTGAATTTTTATTCCCTTAAAATAGAGAAATATGTCACACAAAATAGTTAATAAATAACATTTCCCACATGTCTACTTTACAACAGCACAATTTTGGAACCAAAATTTTTTTTTGTTAGGAAATTATAAGGGTTAAAACTTGACCAGCGATTTCTCATTTTTACAACAAAATTTACAAAGCCATTTTTTTTAGGGACCACCTCACATTTGAAGTCACTTTGAGGGGTCTATATGGCAGAAAATACCCAAAAGTGACACCATTCTAAAAACTGCACCCCTCAAAGTACTCAAAACCACATTCAAGAAGTTTATTAACCCTTCAGGTGCTTCACAGGAGCTGAAGCAACGTGGAAGGAAAAAATGAACATTTAACTTTTTAGTCACAAAATGATCATTTACAATTTTTTTTTATTTTCACAAGGGTAAAAGGAGAAAATGGACAGATAAAATTGTTGTGCAATTTCTCCTGAGTACACCAATACCCCATATGTGGGGGAAAACCACTGTTTGGGCACATGGCAGAGCTCGTAAGGGAAGGAGCGGCGTTTGACTTTTTCAAACCAAAATTGGCTGGAATTGAGATTGGACGCCATGTCTCGTTTGGAGAGCCTTTGATGCACCTAAACAGTGGAAACCCCCCACAAGTGACACCATTTTGGAAACTAGACCCCCTATGGAACTTATCTAGATCTGTTGTGAGCTCTTTGAACCCCCAAGTGTTTCACTAAAGTTTATAATGCCTGGGTGTGAAAAAAAAAAATTTTTTCCACAAAAATGATTTTTTAGTCCCAAGTTTTTTATTTTTCCCAAGGAAATTGGACCCAAAAAGTTGTTGTCCAATTTGTCCTGAGTACGCTGATACCCCATATGTGGGGGGGGGGGACTGTTTGGGCGCACGGCAGGACTTGGAAAGGAAGTAATAACGTTTTGGAATGCAGACGTTGATGGGGTCATGTTCCGTTTGCAGTGCCCCAGATGTGCCTAAACAGTGGAAAACCCCCACAAGTGACCCCATTTTGGAAACTAGACCCCCTAAGGAACTTATCTACATCTGTGGTGAGCACTTTGAACCCCCAAGTGCTTCACACAAGTTTATAATGCCCGGGCATGAAAATAAAAAATCCTATTTTTTCCCACAAAAATTATCTTTTAGTCACCAATTTTTTATTTTCCCAAGGGTAACAGGATAAATTCGACCACAAAAGTTGTTGTCCAATTTGTCCTGAGTACGCTGATACCCCATATGTGGGGGGGAACCACTGTTTGGGCGCACGGCAGAGCTCGGAATGGAAGGAGCACCATTTGACTTTTTCCAACCAAAATTGGCTGGAATTGAGATTGGACGCCATGTTGCATTTGGAGGGCCCCTGATGTGCCTAAACAGTGGAAACCCCCCACAAGTGACCCCATTTTGGAAACTTGACCCCTAAGGAACTTATTTAGATCTGTGGTGAGCAATTTGAACCCCCAAGTGCTTCACACAAGTTTATAACGTAGAGCCGTAAAATTAAAAAATCATATTTTTTCCCCAAAATGATCTTTTCACCCCAATTTTTATTTTCCCAAGGGTAACAAGACCCCAAAAGTTATTGTGCAATTTGTCCTGAGTACGCTGATACCCCATATGTGGGGGTAAACCACTGTTTAGGTGCATGGCAGAGTTCGGAAGGGAAGGAGCGCCGTTTGACTTTTTCAACGCAGAATTGGCTGGACGCCATGTCGTGTTTGGAGAGCTCCTGATGTGCCTAAACAGTGGAAACCCCCCACAAATGACACCATTTTGGAAACTAGACCCCCTCAAGGAACTTATCTAGATGTGTGGTGAGAACTTTGAACCCCCAGGTGATTCACTAAAGTTTATAACGCCCGAGCATGAAAATAAAAAAAACATATTTTTTCCACAAACATGATCTTTTAGTCGCCAACTTTTTATTTTATTAAGGGTAACAGGAGAAATTGGACCCCAAAAGTTATTGTCCAATTTGTCCTGAGTACGATGATACTCAATATGTGGGAGAAAACTACTATATGGGCACACGTCGGGGCTCGGAAGGGAATTAGTGACATTTTGGATTGCAGACTTTGGAATGGTCTGCGGGCATCATGTTGCATTTGGAGAGCCCCTGATGTGCCTAAACAGTGGAAACCCCCACAAGTGACCCCATTTTGGAAAATAGATCCCACAAGGAACTTATCTAGATGTGTGGTGAGTGCTATGAAGCCCAAGTGCTTCACAGAAGTTTATAACGTACAGCCGTAAAAAAAAATCTTTTTTTTTTTTACAAATGATATTTTCGCCCCAATTTTTTTTCCCAAGGGTAACAGAAGAAATTGGACCCCAAGAGTTATTGTGCAATTTGTCCTGAGTACGCTGATACCCCATATGTGGGGGTAAACTACTGTTTGGGCGCATGGCAAAGCTCCGAAGTGAAGGAGCACCGTTTGACTTTGTCAACGCATAATTGGCTTGAATTGAGATCAAACGCCATGTCACATTTGGAGAGCCCCTGATGTGCCTAAACAGTGGAAACCCCCCAATTCTAACTCCAACCCTAACCCCAACACACCCCTAACCCTAGTCCTAACCCTAATCCTAACTTTAGCCCCAACCCTAACTTTAGCTGTAACCCTAACCCTAATGGGAAAATGGAAATAAATACATTTTTTTAATTTTATTATTTTTCCCAACTAAGGGGGTGATAAAGGGGTGTTTGATTTACTAAATATAGCGGGTTTTTATGTTTGGCAGCTGTCACGCTAAAAGACTCTTTTTATTGCAAAAAATAGTTGTTGCATAACCACATTTTGAGAGCTATAATTTTTGCATATTTTGGCCCAGAGTCATGTGAGGTCTTATTTTTTGCGGTACGAGTTGACGTTTTTATTGTTACCATTTTTGAGCACGTGACATTTTTTGATCGTTTTTTATGTCGATATTTGGAAGGTTAGAATGAACAAAAATCAGCAATTCATGAATTTCTTTTTTGGGGGGCGTTTATACCGTTCCGCTTGTGGTAAAATTGATAAAGCAGTTTTATTCTTCGGGTCAGTACGATTACAGTGATACCTCATTTATATCATTTTTTTATGTTTTGGCGCTTTTATAGAATAAAAACAATTTTATATAAAAAATAATTATTTTTGCATCGCTTTATTCTGCGAGCTATAACTTTTTTATTTTTTCGCTGATGATGCTGTATGGCGGCTCGCTTTTTGCGGGACAAGATGACGTTTTCAGCGGTACCATGTTTATTTATATCGATCTTTTTGATTGCGTGTTATTCTCTTTTTGTTCGGCGGTATGATGATAAAGCATTGATTTTTTGCTTTTTTTTTTTAAGGGGTTCACTAAAGGGGTTAACTAGTGGGACAGTTCTATAGGGCGGGTCGTTATGGACGCAGCGATACCAAATATGTGTACTTCTGTTGTTTTGTTTTTTTTATTTACATGAAGAAATGAATTTATTGGGGAATATTTTTTTTTCCTTTATTTTGGATTTTTTTTTACACACGTGATTTTCATTTTTTTAACTTTTTTACTTTGTCCCAGGGAGGGACATCACTGTATTATGTCAGATCGCTGGTCTGACAGTGTGCACAGCACTCTGTGAGACCAGCGATCTCACAGGCACTGCTGCAGGCTTTCTCAGCGCCTGCTCTTAGCAGGCACTGAGGAAGCTGCCTCCCTGCAGGACCCCGCGGCCATCTTGGATCCGGGGTCTTGCAGGCAGGAAGGCCTCAGAACAGCGCGATCACATCGCGCTGTTCTGAGGGTCTCAGGAAGCACGCAGGGAGCCCCTTCCCTGCGCGATGCTTCCCTGTGCCCCCGGTACACCTGCGATCATGTTTGATCACGGTGTGCCAGGGGTTAATGTGCCGGGAGTGGTCCGTGACCGCTCCTGGCACACAGTGCCAGGAGCGGTCACGGATCGCTCCCGGCACATAGTGCCAGGTGTGAACTGTGATAATCAGCTGACACCCGGATCCGATCGCTGGGACGTACTATAACGTCCATGGTCAGATTGTCCTGGGTTTCATGGACGGGATAGTACATCGCATGGCAGAAAGGGGTTAAGGACATAAAAATTAAAAGTTGGAAAATTGCTAAATTTTCCAAATTTTCATCAAATTTCCAACATTTTCACAAATAATTTCAAGTCATATTGAACAAATTTTACCACTTTCATGAAGTTACAATATGTCACAAGTAAACATTCTAAGAATCAGTGGGATCCATTGAAGCGTTCCAAAGTTATAACCTCATAAAGTGACAGTAGTCAGAATTGTAAAATTTGGCCTGGTCAGGAAGGTGAAAACAGGCTTCGGGGTGAAGGGGTTAATCATGTCCCGCCTTAGATGTTTCTCCTCAAGACTAAAGGGTATGCCACACTAAACAATATCGCTAACGGGATCGCTAAAAAACGTCACTATTTAGCGATCCCGTTAGCGATATTGTTCAGTGCGGCAGCTTCCAGCGACGAGCTTCCTGCTGTGATCTCGCTCGTCGCTGGAATCGCTCCGGACCCTATTTCATCGCTGGCGCTCCCGCTGGGTAAGTATCTTATCGCTATGTGGCACCTTTTCTTAGCGATTTAGCGGTACTTTTGTACCGCTAAAGTCGTTAAGAAGATCGCTAACGGCGATAGCGTCGTTAACTATATCGCTAAATGCGGTAGCATTTAGCGATATAGAAACAATCCCGCTAGCGATCTCATTAGTATGCAACGCTAACGAGATCGCTAGCGGGATAGCTTAGTGTGGCAGTACCTTAATAAATAAATGTAATTCTTAATCTTTCTCATAAAGAAAATCCTCCATGCCCTTATCAGTTTGGTAGCTCTTCTTTGTACCTTTTTATATCCTCAGGGCATCCTTTTTATTATAACTGGTGCAAAGAATTGAACTACTCATTCCAGATGGATTCCATAAATGATTTACTATTTGTTAGTATTACTTACCTGTCCCATGAGTTAATTCCTCTTTTAATACAGGACAATGATCTGCTGGCCTTAGGAGCTACTGATTGACATTGCAAGCTGCTATTTAGTCTGTGATCTAGAAGTACACCAAGATCCTTCTCCTCAAGTGACTCCTAGTTTTACTCCACCTAGAATGTATGATGCTCGCCTTTTATTAGTGTCTAGGTGCATAACTTTACATTTCTTCACTTTTATCTTTATATTCCACATGGATGCTCAAACACTGAGTTTGTCCAAGTCGATTTGTACATTATAAACATATCTGCACGTCTTCTATACTTTGCCCCTTCCAGTAATAATGTCCCCCATTCTGGACCCCTTCCAGTAATAATGTCCCCCATCCTAGTGTAATGGCCCCTTCCAATAATATAGATGCCCCTTCGACTAATATATATCCTTCATTCTGGGTCCTTTCCAGGTATAAAGTCCTAGGCCCATCCTATGATTGCTCTTGATTCTGCCACTGTACTCTAACAAATAAAATAAAAAATCTTCATCCATTTGCATGACATGGCACATCCTCTTCTATTGCCGGTGCAGGAGCCAGCAGGTGATTTCAGGGATGTCAGCTGCTGGGTTCTGATTGGCTAGCGGTGTGTATTGTGGTGCTAGGATCTAGCAGGTCTGCGCATGGCAAAACATTTCAGTTTGAATACATGCTGGTGTCGGTGGGCCCTCCTGCAGCATTGGCCTGGTTGCGGCCGTTGCAACCGCGATTTTCATCTCCCTATTTACGTGTAACCAACTGAGTATATTAGATGTTGTATTACGAGCACTCAGATTGATCACATCCACAACTTTCCCTTCTTTGGTTTATGCAAACTGTGCTGAGATAGTTGAGGGGTGAGGTATTCCTGTTTTTGTTTAACATTTTGATGGCCCTCTATGGTTGAACAAAATGCAACCTCAGCTGCACACCAGTTTGCTGAATTCGAGATGAACAAATTAGAAAAGAACTGTATTTGAAGAAAATGGATGTTTATAAAATTCAAATAAAATTCAGTTCCACTCAAATAAGTTTGCCATTCTCTAGTGCTGCAGCTAATCCTCTGCAGTACTCAACAATGCAACTTCCATGTGTATATGCCTTATCAAGTGAGCAATGAGAGTTGCTGAACTTTAGTAGTAGAGATCAAGACTGCCACTAGGATTTTCGGGCCCCTTGAGACTCTGCCCTGGCTTCACTCCAGCTCCGCCTCCACCTCTTCGAACCTTCCACAGTCCCACTGCCCACTCTTGGAAAAACTCCACTAATGCACCCTGACTTCACCAATCACACATTAAAGGGAACCTGCCACCAGGTTTCACTGTTACGAGTTACGGCCACCGCCTTTCAGGGCTTATCTACAGCATTCTATAATGCTGTAGATAAGCCCCCAACCCGACCTGGAAGAGAAGAGAAATAACTTTTATTATACTCGCCTTGTGGGCGGTCTGGTCCGAGGGGTGTCGCTCTTCTTGATCCTGCGCCTCCCATCTTCTTGCGATGCCGTCCTCCTTGGTTCATGTGGATGACGAGTCCGGGGGTGTCACTCTTCTCGGTCCGGCGCCTCCCATCTTCTTGCTAGGCTTTGCATTGCGCTCCTGCACAGACGTACTTATCTAGCTTGTTGATGGCAGAACAAAGTTCTGCAGTGTGCAGGCACTGGGCCTCTCTGACCTTTCCTGGCACCTGCGCAGTGCAGTACTTTGCTCTGCCCTCAGCAGGGCAGATAAGTATGCCTGTGCATGAGTGCGATGCCGATCAGACTGTGTGGATGATGCAGGGACGCGTCATCCACACAACCAAGAAGGACGACATCACAAGAAGATTGAAGGAGCTGGACCAAGACTAGCGACACCCCTCAAACCGGACCGCCCGACAGGTGAGTATAAAAGTTATTTTTCTTCTCTTACATGTCGGGTTGGGGGCTTATCTACAGCATTATAGAATGCTGTATATAAGCACTGACAGGCAGTGGCCGCATCTCATATCGGCCTAACTTGGTGACAGGTTCTCTTTAACAGTTTCCATTGAACACCAGATCACATACATAGACATCAGCTTTTGCTTTGGCCAAAAGACTTTTTAAGCCACCACCATGACAGGTAGACTTTTTTTTGGGCAGGTCGCTACTCTACTCTAACCTATTAAGCATTTGTTAAAATATCCAATACTTTTGTTAGGTATATTTTTTAGTTATTTTTCTTTAAGGGAATGTGTTGCATATATATTTTTTAAAGGTATCTGTCACCCTAAATTGGCGTGATATTTAAATGATGGCAGTCAGGTCAGATGGGCGGTGTTTTGGGTACTTGCCTTAACATGTTGTTCGCCGCTGTCTCCATTATTTCTGGGAATTGTAGTTGCCCTCCATATAACGCGCCTGCACATTGCAATCTTGAATTGTATGGTTTGCCCGCAGATTGCAATGAGCAGGCGCGTTATATGGAGGGCAACGACTACAATTCCCAGAAATAATGGAGACAGCGGCGAACAACATGTTAAGGCAAGTACCCAAAACACCGCCCATCTGACCTGACTGCCATCATTTAAATATCCCGCCAATTTAGGGTGACAGATTCCCTTTAAACAAATTGAAATCATAGTAACACAGTTAGCAAGGCCGAAAAAATACATTTGTCCAACCAGTTCAGCCTCTATTATGTCAGAATAAATCCCCAGATCTATGTCCTTCTAAAGAACTTAATAACTGTAAGCTACAATATTGTTACGCTCCAGGAAGACATCCAGGCCTCTCTTGAACCCCTCGACTGAGTTCGCCATCACACCTCCTCCGGCAAGGAATTCCAGATTCTCACTGCCTTAACAGTAAAGAATCCTCTTCTATGTTGGTGGAAAACCCTTCTCTCCTCCAGACTCAGAGAATGCCCCCTTGTGACCGTCACCTTCCTTGGTATAAACAGATTCTCAGAGAGATATTTGTATTGTCCCTTATATACTTATACATGGTTATTAGATCGCCCCTCAGTCGCCTTTTTTCTAGACTAAATAATCCTAATTTTGCTAATCTCTCTGGGTATTGTAGTTCCCCCATCCCCTTTATTAATTTTGTTGCCCTCCTTTATACTCACTCTAGGTCCATTATATCCTTCCTGAGCACCGGTGCCCAAAACTGTACACAGTACTCCATGTGCAGTCTATCCAGGGATTTGTAGAGAGGCATTATAATGCTCTCATCATAAAATCAGATTGTGATTTTCAGCAGCAGATGGAAGGAAGAGAGACACACTAGTCATTACTAGTGGGTAGGCGGAGCCCATATGGGATAGACACCTCAGATTAAAAAGAGTGTTGACCGGCCCCTCCAGCTCGGGCTCCTCCTACTCAGCTCTCCAGTTTAAAATTTGAGGTCTCAGAGGATAGTCGCTGCTGGAAGCAGCTCCTCAGAAGATTTTGTTATTTTTTATCGGACAGAGACTTGGATCACCAGAAGTGGTCTAGAGGTCTCAGGGGTCTCAGCGCTGCTGGACCCCCACCTCTCCCTTGGGGATCTGTATTACCCTATATGGTGGTCCCTGCAGAACCCTGCCGGCCCTGGGGGATGAGGATGGCTTCCCTGGCGGGGACGCAAACCGCGCTGCAGGGGTCACTGCGTTCCCCGCCCTGGGGGGAAGCGATGGGCATAGCGCCACAAATCCCTGGGGGTCCCTGTGGCGCTCGGCTGGGTGAGTACTCCACATGTTAATATGTGTTTGGTGCTTCAGCGACTGCTGCGGCAGCCGCTGTTACAGTGAATGATTGGTGACTGTGTGTTTTTTTGTCCGCAGGTGGATGCCTGCAGGACGTGGGACGGGACCGGAGAGACGGAGGAGTCCCGCGCTTTTTTTGAAGCCGGCGGGGGCGTGGCTTAGCGTTTCCCGGGCAGGAAGCGCTTCTGAACGCGAGATCTCCTCTGCCCTTCTCTTCCGGCTATCTCCTCAGCGCGGCGGCCATTGCTCGCTTCGGGCTCCTCACTCTCCGCTCCTCCCGTACTAAGAAGAACAGCACCGCGAAGCTCAGTGAGTCGCTTCTGCCTATCAGGGCAGAAGCTTAAAAACTCCTCACCCCCGCAGCGCAGGGCACCTTCCTGGGGTTCTGGCACACTGAACGGTCCGCTAAGATCACGATAGCGACATCTTTAAAGTCGCATAAGCGTTCTTTGAGATGCGCAAAATAGCGCAATTTTTTAGCGATTTGTTTGTTTAGTGTGGCATACCTTGAGGACTGTACTGTCTGCACCTGCTACCTCATAAGAGGCACCTGGGGCTCGCACACCCGTTACATTAATACAGGTTGTGGAGAGTCTGTGACATTAACCCCTTCTTAGGCGGTTAACCCTTAACTGGGGGACGGCTGGGGTAGCTCTCTCTTTAAGAGCTTAACCCTTCAGCGTTCGTTTTTGTTTCTTTAAGAAACCACACTGTTCTAGTTACTGACAGGTTTAACCTGCCATATACTGTGGAGGACATGTCAGATCAGGACCAGGTGCGGACCGTTTCCCAGCTCCGCTACAGGATCAGTCTCGCGTATCTGACACGCAGACCTCGACTACGTCAAGCGCAGCAGTCGGAGGCCCCAGTGACGTCAAAATGGAGGCCCTCACTCGTTCTATTGATGGCCTGTCTGACCTTATAGGTTGTTGGGTGTCAGCCAGATCTTCTCATGGCAGGAAGCGACACAGGCCGGTGCCTTCCTACCCACGTAGCGACTCGGAGATCTCTCGTATGGAGGGTTCCCCTTCAAGTTCGGGAGAGATGTCCGATTCGGATAAAGAGGATCGGCAAAGGTACTCTGCCTCTTTTTCGGGCCGTGTAGAAGCTTTTATTGAAGCTATGAGGGAGGCGTTGCAGTTACCGGAGGAAGTAACTACACGTCCTGGTAAGTCGGCCCGGATGTTTCAGGAGTTGCATAGGTCGTTTTCGACCTTACCATCCCTGGATGAGCTTAATGAGGCAGTGGAGAAGGAGCGTCTGTGTCCAGACAAACGTTTTCAGGGCACACGGCTTTTTGAGTCACTGTATCCGTGTGCTACGAAGTTGATTGATAATTGGGTTCCTTCTCCTGAAGTGGATGTCCCTTTATCCCAGCTTAGCAAATCCTCATTACTTCCTGTAAAGGGAAGGCGAGTCTGCAGGACCCGCTGGACAGAAAAACGGAGATGGCGGCAAAATCCATCTACGAGGCCGCGGGTCATGGTTTCAGAGCAGTGCTAGGATCCATGTGTGCTTATAAAGCTTCTCTGATCTGGTTGGACCGTCTACGGAGGAAATATCCGTTATCCGAGGAAGATGGACTTTTCGAATTGTTGGAGAATGCAATTCGGTATGGCTATGATGCAGGTCTGGATACTGCGTCACTGCTGTCCAGGACACAATCCTCGGCGGTCACAGTCAGGAGAGCACTGTGGCTTAGACAGTGGACCGGGGATGCGGTTTCCAAGCAAGGTTTGCTATCTTTGGCTTACAAGGGTGGTCAGCTATTTGGATCTGACCTCACGGAGTTAATTGCCAAGGCAAAGGCAAAAGAAGCAGCTTTACCGCAGCGAAGAGCTGTGGCTTCTACGTCTGGCAGGCCTACTGCCGGTAGTGGTCGGCGGTCCTTTCGGTCCAGAGGACGATTCGGTCAGCCATCTTGGGGATCGGGTCGTCCCTCTTTTTCGGGAAAAAAGACCTCCCAGAAATCCCGCACTCCCTGGAAACAAAGTTTCCGTCAAGACAAGCGGGAATCTGACAAAAAGCCCGCTAAGGCGGATTGACGCCAGGGTCCCACTCGAGGGCTCTCGAGTGGCGGGTGCCTGCTCCAATTCGAATCGACTTGGGTGTCCCGCGTTCCGGACGCCTGGGTGACGCGGGTTGTGTCGGCAGGCTACTTCATAGAGTTTTCTTCTCGACCCCCGAACAGTTTTTGCCAATCTCGCATTCCGTCAGAGCCCGAGCTATGTGCCGCTCTACTGCGAGAGGTCGACTCTCTTCTGCAGAAGGGTGTGGTAGTACCGGTTTCGCCAGAGGACAGGGGAAGAGTGTTTTATTCCAACCTCTTTGTGGTCCCCAAAAAGGAGGACAAATTTCGCCCCATCCTGGATCTCAAAAGATTGAATCGGCATGTCCACACCCGAAAATTTCGCATGGAGTCGCTTCGCTCCGTTGTGGCAGCCTTGTCGCAGAACGACCTTTTGGTGTCAATCGACATTCGCGACGCTTATTTACACGTTCCAATCGGAAGGGCTCACCAACGCTTCCTTCGTTTTGCCATAGGCCAGGACCATTACCAGTTTGTGGCTCTGCCATTCGGGTTGGCCTCAGCCCCAGAGTTTTTACAAAAATTCTGGCGCCTCTCATGGCGATTCTTCGAAGTCACGATACTTCCCTACCTGGACGACCTTCTGATTGTGGCGTCTTCCAAGGAGGAGGCGGTAACTGCTCGCAATCTATCCATTCAGCTCCTGGAGGACTTCGGGTGGTTGGTCAATTGGGAGAAGTCGTCTCTGGAACCGTCGCAGTCAATCCTGTTTTTGGGGATGCACTTCAACACGGTACAAGCAGTGGTATCCCTGCCCCAGACAAGCAAGCATGTCTCCTTCGACATGCACAGGTTATGAAGTCTTCGACAGCAATGTCCCTTCGAAGCTGTATGCGCCTTCTGGGTTTGATGGTGGCGTCCATGGAAGCAATTCCATTTGCCCAGTTTCATTCCAGGGCCCTCCAAAGGCTCATTCTGAACCGTTGGGATCGATCGCAGACTTCGCTGGATTGCAGTGTCATCATCTCCCACAGGGTACGAGAGTCTCTGGGATGGTGGTTACGTCCGGAAGCGCTATCCCTGGGGAAGTCCTTCCTCCCTCCGAAGTGGTCGGTCATAACCACAGATGCCAGCCTGACGGGCTGGGGGGGTGTCTGGAACGATCTCTGGACTCAGGGAGTATGGTCGTCGGAGGAGTCTGTCTTGCCGATCAACATCCTGGAATTGAGGGCGATTTTCCTTTGCCTCCAACACTGGACGGTCCCTTTAAGCGGTCTGCCAGTCCGAGTGCAGACAGACAATGCGACGGCGGTCGCATATATCAACCCCCAAGGCGGGACAAGAAGTTCCAGACTCATGGTGGAGGTATCTCGGATCCTGGTATGGGCAGAGACCAGAGTACCAGCCATCTCTGCGATCCACATTCCAGGAGTTCAGAATATCACGACGGACTTTCTCAGTCGCGAGAAGATGGATCCCGGAGAATGGAGTCTTCATCCGGAAATTTTTGCACTGCTGTGCTCCCGTTGGGGAACTCCCCAGGTGGATCTGATGGCATCCAGGTTCAATGCCAAGTTACCGACTTTCATGTCCAGGTACAAGGATCCGAAAGCTGTGGCGGTGGATGCTCTAGTGGCTCCGTTGGACCAATTCGAGCTAGTCTGTGTTCCCGCCAATTTCCTTACTTCCTCTGGTGCTACGTCGGATCAGACTGGAGAGAATGTCGGCTATGTTGATAGCCCCAGATTGGCCAAGGAGGACGTGGTTCTCGACACTGGTGTCGCTCCTGGCAGCGCCGGCACTTCCACTTCCTCTTCGCTCGACCTGTTAACCCAAGGGCCCGTTCGTCATCCGGACCTGAAGTCTCTGCGTTTGACGGCGTGGCTCTTGAGACCGAAATATTGACCCGTCAAGGTTTTTCAGCCGAAGTCATTGCCACTTTGCGAGCTGCCAGAGGTCCGGCTACTACTAGGATTTATCACAAGACTTGGGAAGCTTTCTTTTCGTGGTGTTCGGGTTCTTCAAGGAACCCGAGGATTTTTTCCATTCCCAATTTGTTGGCTTTTCTGCAATTCGGGCTGGACAAAGGTTTCGCAGTAAGCACCCTGAGGGGTCAGGTTTCTGCTCTGTCCTTGCTGTTTAGGAAGGTTATCGCCTCGCGTAGGGACGTACGTTCCTTTTTTCAAGGAGTAACCCGTCAGTTTCCGCCGCGGAAGGCACCTGTGTCTCCTTGGCGGCTCAATCTTGTTTTGGAGGCTCTTCAACACGGGCCTTTTGAGCCTATGGATTCCGTTAACCTTTCATTGCTTTCTTGGAAGGTTGCCTTCCTGGTGGCGGTCACCTCTTTGAGAAGGGTTTCTGAGTTGGCGGCTCTTTCTTGCTCGCCTCCTTTTCTGGAGTTTTACCCGGATCGAGTAATACTTCGCACACGGGGTGATTTTCTACCTAAGGTGGTGTCATAATTTCATGTCAACCAGGATATTGTGTTACCCTCACTCTGTCCGGGGCCGAGGAATGCGAAGGAACGAGCCTTGCACACATTGGATTTGGTGCGGACTTTGAAGTTCTATTTATCTGTTACCCAAGGTTTTCGGAAGTCGGACTCTCTGTTTGTGATTCCAGCAGGTCGTCGACGTGGTCAACGAGCTTCCAAGGATTCTATAGCTCGTTGGATCCGGTCGGCCATTTTGGAGGCTTACCGACTTAAGGGCGAACCTTGCCCGATTAAGGTTCGAGCTCACTCCACGAGAGCTGTGGGTTCATCGTGGGCTTTCCATCAAGGGGCCTCGGCAGCTCAGCTCTGCCGGGCTGCGACCTGGCGCTCCGTCCACACCTTTACAAAATTTTATAAGGTGGACGTTAGTGCTTCCGCTGATGCGGCCCTAGGACGTAGGGTCCTGCAGGCGGCTGTAGTTTAAAGTTCTCGTTAACTTATTTGTTAGCGCTGGTTGCGCATTTTCTTAGGTTGTTGGGTTCTGCCTTTTCTGTTTTTTTCCCACCCTTAATTTTTGGACTGCTTTGGGACGTCCCACTAGTAATGACTAGTGTGTCTCTCTTCCTTCCATCTGCTGCTGAAAGACGGATTTTGGTAAGAACTTACCTGTAAAATCCTTTTCAGCGAAGGAAGGAAGAGAGACACAGCTCCCTCCCTTGGCAGAAGTGTGTTGTTGTGTTTTCAGATGCGGCGTGACCCTTCTCTGATAGCGATTATCTGGGCTGAGGTCGACGCGCTACGGCTCTGTTCCAGCATTGCCAGCTCATCGCAGTGGTCAGGTCCAGTGAGTAGTACCTGGGACTGTGTGGTTTTTTCCTGTTACATGCATAACCTGTATTTTGTTTTTCCTGAATCCCCCCCAGAAGGGTTTGTTGCCCCCGGGGTTTTGCTCTCCTTTTTGGGGCTTTGAACATGGGGCGTGGAAAGGACCCCGGTGGAGGGCGGTCCCTTTTTTTTTAAAAGGGGTCAAATCCCAAAATTGGCTCCCGCCACCCAAAATGACAGTTTCCTTTTTTTGCTTAAAAGTTTTACAAATTTCTCCAAAAGTTTTTTATTATTGTTTTATTTCCGTGGAAAAAAAATTATTTATTTTTTTTTCGTACTTTTTTAGCTCCGCCGTAAATCTTGCCGTTTTTTGGGCCCCACCCCTCCCCACCTTTTTTTGCTCAGGGCCCCTTCCCGTAAGGCCCCTAATGTTCCCCCTATTTAAGCATATTTTGATCCCTTTCTTTTTTTTTTTTTTTTTGGGTTTTTTTTTCAAACCAAAATTTATTCATATTTGAATACTTTAAATCTCGTAATTTTAAACTAAAAAAAAAAATTTTTCACGAAAAAAAAAACAAACTCCACGATGTGGAAAAACAACCTAAAAGGTTTAAATTTTTGTGATTCCCAAAAAGGCTTTTTCCTTTTACTTGGTAGTCGTTCTTTAGTCGAAAACCCGTTTTTGGGCCAAGGGAAACGAATCCCTTTTTTTTTTTCCATTCTTTCGTTTTTGGGGCCTTTAAATCGGCTATTTTTAAAGTTACCTGGAGCTGGGCCCCGAGGAGAAAAATTTTTTTGAAGAGGGCCTTAAAATTTTCCCGGGCCAAACAAGAATCTGTTTGGAGGCCAAACCCAAAAAATTTTCGTTTTTTTTTTTTTAATTTTTTAAATTTTTGATAAATTTTTTTTTTCCCTTTTTTCCAAAATTTGCAATACAACAAAAAAAGCCTCGGGGAAATGTATTTCCCCCTGCAGCTAATCAAAAAAAAAATTTAAAAAATTTTTTAATAAAAATTTATAAAAAAAAAAATTTTTCAGACATTGTACCATGACAACGCCCCCCCCCCCCACTGTATAAAAACCCAAATTCCCTCCCACACATAAAAATGGCCTCCCAACAGCATTTTGCTTACCGCAACAGCTTCTTTTCCCCCCAAAATACCCCAACTGCGACGGCCCCAAAAAAAAAAGTAGGTTTACTCACCTCCCTTTCTTCTGATGCGTACTCTACCCCCTGTGTGTGTGTAGGTGAAAAAAGGCCCCTCTACCGGGCACGATCTAGGACCCCCTCAACCGGCACTAAAAAATTTAAAGGGGAAAAATCCCACTAAGCAGGCTAAGAGATCACCCCCGCGAAAACCATTTAAAACGAGCACATCTCGTTAGCGATTTGGGGCTGGTGTGAAAGTAGCAGCGATGGGGCCCCTGCGGATTTCGGGGGAACGTTAAATTTTCTACCCTTTTTTTTTGGTCGTTGGTGTCCCGGGGGGTGACCTGAATGCTGATGTGACCCCTTTATGAACGTTTCCCCCACGTCGCAAGGGGGGGAAAAAGGTTTTTTCCCCCCCAACGACCAAAAGAGGCGTTATAAAATTTTGCGATGAGAGTTTTTGAAACACAATCGTGATGAGTTTTTGGGAATTTAAAAATAGCGATAAAATTTTGCGATCGCACTGCATCCCCGCCGGATCCCTTGTCGTGATCGTGGCAAACCCCAAGGGTTGGCATACCCTTAAGTCACACAGGCTGAAGGTCCCCCCGGGGGGCATCTGTTTCCTGAGGATCCCCCCCAATGAAATTGGGGCGATACTCACTTTTTTTTCCCCCGGAAAAAGCCAAAACGGGGTTTTTTTCCGCTCCCAAAAAATTTCCCCACTTTGGTTTAAAAAAAAACTTTGGGGCCCTGAATTCAACCTTTTTTCCCCCTTTAAAAAATTTCTTGCCGAAGTTTTTCCAAAACCCACAAGCCATTTTGTTTTTAAAAAACATCCAGCTTTTTTTAAAAAAACTTGAAAAAGGTCAAAAATTTAAAACCCCATGTGGTAGGCTTCCCACTGTTTTATTTTCTCAACTGTAGAAACCCCCCTTTCCTTTAAACTGTCGGAACCCCCCTTTTTTTCCTGTGGGGGTGTTTGGGGTTTTAAGGAATTGCCCCCGTTTTATTTTAAAACTTTTGACCACACAAGTTTTTAAAAACCTAAAAATAAAAAGGGCCTTTTTCCCCCCTTTTAAAAATCAAATTGCCCCCCCTTTTGGTCTACTTTAATTCTGAAAATCCTTTTTAAAGGGGCCAAATGATTTTTTAGAGGGAAAAAAAATTTTGGAATCAGGGTTTTTAAAACCTTTTTTACAGCCAAAATCATCTTTTTTTTCAGTTTCTGTGCTTTTTGGGTACGCGCTTTCCCTTTTTTTGTAACCAGAACCCCAAGCCCTTCTCCTTTTTTGTAGCCCCGGGTATTCTCCCTTATTGAAAAAGCAGCTAGGATTACTCCTTTTCAAGGGCATTACTTACTTTAACAAAAAAAAATTTTCATTTTTCCCCAAATGTTTGCCCCAAATTTAAAATTTTTCCCGATCTTTTTTAATATTGAATTTGGGTCAATTTTGGTTTCCAAAACTTTTTTTTTGGAAAAGCCCCCCCCTTTAAATCTCAACCCTTCCCAAAAAGGGCATTAAAAAAGGGGTTCCAAATAATCCTTTTTTTTTCCCAGCACAGTTTTCCCGTGGCCCCCCCTGCGATTTTAAAACCTTTTGAGAACGCACCTTTTTTAAAAAATTTTTGGGGTTTCCCCCTTTAAAATTTACCCCCTTCCTTACCCATCGGGGTTTTTTTACCCCCGTACTTGCATCTGAAAACTTAAAATTTGGCGTTACGGGGTACATTTAAAAAATGCCTTTTCAAAGTCAATAAACACATCCTTCTTACCTACTCCAATTTGCATTAAAAACCCCCCAAAAGAAACCCCGGGAATTTTTTTTTTTAGAAAACCCCAAAAATTTCGAAAGCTTATTTCTGTTCGGACTATGAAAAAGATAATCCCAAACCACGGGTTTTTTTTTTTTTTTTTTTTAACAAATTTGTTATATATTTTTTTGGAAATTTTTAAAACAAATTTTTTCCTACCTTTGTTTTTTTTCCCAAAAAAAGGCCCCAAAGGGGGTGTGTTTGTCTCACGGTAAAAGTTGAAAAAGTTTTTTTATGCTAGTCAACCTAAAATTTTTTGTGCCCCCCCCCCCGAAAAAAAATGAAAAATTAAAGTAATATTGTGACAAAGTCCCCGTAAAGAAATGGGGAAAAGGGGAAAATTTTTCCCCCCCCCCCTGGCGTCAGGATTAAACCAAAAAAATTTTTTTTCCCCCCGCAACAAATGGGGTTAAATTAAATTTTTCTAAATGTGCCTTTTTGGGGAAACATTTCATAAAACGGGGGGAAATGCCATTTTTTCCCCACCTGAAAACCAGCACCGGGGCCCGGGGGCTGACGGTACCTGGGTGCACAACGTTTTAATCAATGAGGGGGGGAGTTACATGGTCAAGGTTTCCGGGGTTTTTTCCCGCGAAAAAAACCCCACGGGGTTTAAAAAAAACGACCCCCCCAATTTTCCATTTTAAAAAAAAAATCTTCTTACAGCGGGGGTTTCTTATCCCCCAAAAAGCGTCTTAAGGGGGGTTCAGGAGTTTTTCCGGGGTAACGAGGGGGAGGGGGGCGGGCCCCCCAAGGGAAAAGGGAATAGAAGAAAACCCTTTTCCCTTTTACCTCCTTTCCTTTCTGTGCTTTTTTTCGGCTCCCCGGCTTAAGGGGCGGCGGGGGCTCTTGACCATTTAGGGCTCACCGGGGGTGCTCCTTTCGCACCCCTGGGGCTCCGTCGGCATTCCTAAGGGGCCCCGGGGGTCCCCCAACTTCTTGGGGTGCATGCATTTTTCCTCCGGAAAAAAAACCGGGGGGGGGGGGGCGCATGCCCGTTTTCAGTTTTGGAAAAAAAATTTGGGACAGTTTTTGAACAAAGGGAAAACCCCCCAATTTTTTTTTCCGGGGCCACCCCCACCCAAAACATTGGGGGCTGCTTTTGTTTTCCGGTTTTTGAAAATGCCGCCGGAGCCCCCCCAAATTTTGATAAGGAGCCCCGGCCGAGCCCCCCAAAGCTGATAAAAAGCTTTTCCGGGGCCCCCCCCAAAAAAGGGCCGCACAGAGACCCCAAGGGGTAAAAGGGGAATGAACTTCAAAATACCCTTCCGGGTTTTTGGGGCGCCCCCCCCCCTCCCATCATTGGACCCCTCCTCCGCACCGCCCTAAAAAACGATCCCCGTAAAAACGCCCCCGGGGTTTAAAAGTTTTCCCAAAAAGGGGGAAAAAGTCGTTTTTAAAACCCGGGGAAAAAAGGGAAAAAGGGGTGACTTTCAAAGACGAAATGTTCAGTGTCCCCAAGAAGGCACTCCAGGAAAAGGGTTTTTCCCCCCTTTAAAAAGGGCCTGAACCCTGGATTTTGCTCCCAAAAAGGAAAAAGGACTGTGCTTTTTTTTGCCCGGGGGGGCCGTTTTATTTTCCAAAACTGGGTTTTTTGCCCCCCCCCCCTTCAAAAAACCAAGCACGTTTTTTAAAGAGACTTTTTCCTTTCTACTCTGTGTCCAGCCAAATGAGCCAAAAATTTTTAAAATTCCCCCGCTGACTGCACATGGGAGGGCGCACAGGGAGGGTTTCCTTTACGGGATTTTAATTATGTTAATAATATCCCCATTTTTTTAAAGGCCCTTTTAAAATGGTGGCTTTAAAACCCAAAACTTTTTCTTTTGTTTGGGGTTTAAAAATTTTAATTTTTAAAATTTGGGGTTTCTGAAACATATTGTTATGTTTGGCTTTTTTTAAATTTTCTTTAGAGAAAAAGGATTACCTAGAAATAGGGACTGAACCTAACAGGTAACTGCGACCCGGCATTTTTGTAAAAAAATTTTTTTTTTAACCCGGCCGGACCCGTTTTTTTTCATTGACTTTGCATTGCGCCGGTTCGGCCCCCTTTGTCATTGCGTTTAGTCCTTTTTTTCTCCCGGGAATCCGCCCTTAGTTTTTAAATTTCCGGGGGCCCGGGAAAGGGAACGCATTTTGTAACTTTTTTTTTTTCCCGGGAAAAACCCCCTGACAGCGCCTAAAGGGAGCTTTCAGGGGGCCGGAAAAAAATTAAAAACTCTATGGGCCCGGGGATCAGTCTTTTGTGCAATCCAAAAAAAAGGGAATGACCCGGATTCTGGAAATCAAGGTTTTACTTTATTTCTACTACTACTACTACTGAGGCCTGGGTTGTAGTGCTTACGGAAAACTATTGTCGTTAGTCTAATTCATTCACATACTGTATGTTACACTATCCACATCAAATTAAGAGTTTAACCACTTTTTGAAGTTATTCCCTATGGATTGGATGGATATAACCTACTGGATCGCTGTGGGTCAGACAGCTGGGATCCACCACAAAAAAGAAACAGACCAGTCAGATGACAAGTGCACTCACAGGATGCAGCCGGCCTCCATTATATAGGCTGGGGCAGCACAGGTGCAACATACTGATGAAAGCAGCCACTCACAAACCTACCAAAATTAAGGAGGGGTGGCTGCCTAAGGCCTCTTTCACACATCAGTTTTTTGTCGTCAGGTGCGATCCGGCATTTTTGTAAAAAAATGGATCCATTTTTTTTAACGGCCGGATCCGTTTTTTTGTCATTGACATACATGCATTAGCGCCGGTTCGCGCCGCATGTCATTGCGTTTAGTCCGTTTTCTGCCGAATCCGTCCTAGATTTTAATTCCGGCGGCCGGACAGGACGCATCATGTAACGTTTTTTTTTCTGCCGGAAACGCCTGACAGCGCCTGAAGCGGAGCATCAGGCGGCCGGAAACAATACAACTCTATGGGACCGGATCAGTCTTCTGTGCAATCCGGAAAAAGACTGATCCGGATTCTGGAAATCAAGGACTACTATTACTACTACTACTACTACTACTTTCAGCTGCAGATGGAAGGAAGAGAGCCACAGTAATTCATTACTGATGGGTAGGCGGAGCCCCAGATCAGGATGACACCTCAGATCAAAAGCGTGTTGACTGGCTGGCTCCTCCACCTCGGGCTCCTCCTACTCAGCTCCTTCAGTCTAAAGGTACTGCCACACTAAACAATCCCGCTAGCGATCACGATAACGACGCATACTAATGCGATCGCTAGCGGGATTGTTTCTATATCGCTAAGTGCGGCCACATTTAGCGATATATTAACGACGCTATCGCCGTTAGCGATCTTCTTAACGACTTTAGCGGTACAAAAGTACCGCTAAATCGCTAAGAAAAGGTGCCACACTAGCGATATATACTTACCCAGCGGGAGCGCCGACGAGAAAATAGGGTCCGGAACGATTCCAGCGACGAGCGAGATCACAGCAGGAAGCTCGTCGCTGGCAGATGCCGCACTGAACAACATCGCTAACGGGATCGCTAAATAGTGACGTTTTTTAGCGATCCCGTTAGCGATATTGTTCAGTGTGGCATACCCTTAAGATTTGAGGTCTCAGGATGGTCGCTGCTAATGCAGCTCCTCAGAAGATTTTATTATTTTATTTCGGACAAGAGACTTGGATCACCAGTTGGTCTAGAGGTCTCAGGGGTACCAGCGCTGCTGTGCCCCAACCTCTCCCTTGGCGGATCTGTATTTACATTATGGTCCCTGCAGAATCTTGCCGGCCCTGGGGGATGAGGAGAGCTTCCCTGGCGGGGACGCAAACCACACGTGCGGTCACTGCGTTCCTCGCCCTGGGGGGAAGCATGGGCACAAGCGCCACAAATCCTGAGGGGTCCCTGTGGCGCTAAGCTGGTGAGTACTTCACACAATTTTTATTATAATAATGTGTGAGTGCTTTAGCGTCTGAGAGTGGCAGCGCTATTACATGTATATCAGTATGCTTCAGCGCTGCGGTGACAGCGCTGTTACATGTAGATGTGGTGAACTTTTGTCCGCAGGCAGATACCTGCAGGACAGAGAGGGAGCAGGAGCGAGGGAGTTCGCGCTCAATATTTGAGCTGGCGGGGGGCGTGGCCTAACGCTTCCCGGTCTTCTGTGCAGGAAGACGCGCACTCTGGCGCTTCGCTTCCGACTCCCTCACTGCGGCGGCCATTACCAGGCTCCTGGGCTCCTCAGACCGCTCCTCTCCTCATAGACACCTCGGCCAGCTGGGTGAGTGCTGATCCCTCACCCCGCAGCGCAGAGATCCTTATCCTGCAGCTGCGGTCTCATTAGAGACCTAAAATTTGTTAGCTGGGGCTCACACAATATATATTGTGGGGAGTTTGCGACATTAACCCTTCTGAGGGTTATTTCTACCAGCGTTTTTTGCTGAATGCCGCTGGGGTAGCTCTACCTGAAGAAAGCGTTAACCCTTCAGCGATTAAAAAAAAAAAAAAAACGCATATTTTGCTGGTGCTGCCGCTTTGACCTGCTAATACAGGTGAGGCATGTCTGAACAGAGTTCAGATGCCGCGGACCACGTCCCAGTGCCACTGCGGCAATCTGATACGCAGACCTCAACAGCGTCTAGCACTGCGGTCGACAGTGGTGCAAAATTGGATGATATCGCTCGCTCGATTAACAGCTTGTCTGACCTTTTAGGTCAATATGTGTCTGCTAATTCCTCTCATAGGAAGCGACGCAGGCCGTTACCGGCCTCTACACGAAGCGAGTCAGATGTATCTGATTTGGATGGTGGACTGGGTTCCCCTTTAATTTCGGATGGAGAAATATCCGATTCAGATGAAGACGAATGGCAGGGGCGTTCTTCTCTGGCGAGACGTACGGAGGCATTGATTGACGCCATGAGAGAGGTTTTACAGTTACCGGAGGTGGTACCTAGTCGTCCTGGTAAATCAGCACGTATGTTCCAGGAGTACCGTACTTCGCAAACAACATTACCAGCTCTGGAGGAGCTTAAGAGTGTAATAGAAGAGGAACGTCTGTGTCCAGATAAGCGTTTTCACGGAACGCATTTCTTTGATGCACTTTATCCTTGCTCTGCGGAGTTAAAGGATAATTGGACTTCTGCTCCTGAAGTGGATGTTTCCTTATCTCAGCTTAGTAAATCCTCACTACTCCCTGTTAAAGGGAAGGCGAGTTTGCAGGAGCCGTTGGACAGAAGAACGGAGATGGCGACAAAATCAAGCTATGAGGCCGCGGGTCAGGGATTCCGAGCGGTGCTAGGATCCATGTGTGCTTCTAGAGCTTCTCTAGGCTGGTTGGCACGTCTAAAGACGGCGTTGCAGAACGGATCTCCGTTATCTGATGTACAGGAAATTTGCGAATGGTTAGAAACTGCAGCCTGTTATATCTTTGATGCGGGTCTGGATACGGCATCCCTTCTGGCCAGAGCGCAAGCTACAGCGGTCACAGGCAGAAGAGCTTTATGGCTCAGACAGTGGGCCGGGGACGCAGTTTCCAAACAAGGTTTATTGGCCTTACCTTACAAGGGTGGCCTCCTTTTTGGATCCGACCTCACAGAGCTGATTTCCAAAGCAAAGGCGAAGGAAACAGCATTGCCACAGCGTAGGGCCATGGCTTCGGTGTCTAGCAAGCCCGGTGTCTATATGGTCGGCGGTCCTTTCGGGGCCGAGGACGATTCGGTCACTCCTCGTGGGAATCGGGCCGTTCTTCTTTCTCGGGAAAGAAGTCCTCTCAGAAAGCTCGTACTCCCTGGAAGCAGAATTTCCGTCAGGACAAGCGGGAATCTGATAAGAAGCCCGCCAAGTCAGACTGACGCCAGAGGTCCACTCGAGGACTCTCGAGTGGGGGGTCGTCTGCTTCATTTCAAGGCGACTTGGATGTCTCGCGTTCCAGATTCCTGGGTAACGCGGGTAGTGTCGGCAGGCTATTTCATAGAGTTTTCTTCTCGACCCCCAAATGTTTTTTGCCAGTCTCGCATTCCATCAGAACCCGAGCTTTTTGTCGCTCTACAGCGAGAGGTTGAATTTCTGCTACAAAAGGGTGTAGTAATACCGGTTCCGTCAGAGGACCGAGGAAAAGGTTTTTATTCCAAACTTTTTGTAGTTCCCAAAAAGGAGAACAAATTTCGCCCGATTCTGGATCTCAAGCGATTAAACCGGCATGTCCACACCCGGAAATTTCGCATGGAGTCACTTCGCTCCGTTGTAGCAGCTTTGTCACAGAACGATTTTCTGGTGTCAATCGACATTCGCGACGCCTATTTGCATGTTCCCATCGGAAGGGCTCATCAGCGCTTTCTTCGGTTTGCCATAGGACAGGATCACTATCAGTTCGTGGCTCTGCCTTTCGGCTTAGCCTCAGCGCCCAGAGTCTTTACAAAAATTCTGGCGCCCCTCATGGCAATCCTTCGAAGACAGGGGGTTACGATTCTTCCTTATCTGGACGATCTTTTGATAGTGGCTTCCTCGGAAGAGGAGGCAGTGACGGCTCGCGATTTGTCTCTTCAGCTTCTGAAAGGACTTCGGTTGGCTGGTCAATTGGGAGAAGTCGTTCCTGGAACCATCGAGGGCAATCCTCTTTTTGGGGATGCATTTCGACACGATTCGGACAGTAGTTTCTCTACCGCCAGACAAACAGTCATGTCTTCTTCGACATGTGCAGATTATGAAATCCTCTACAGCAATGTCCCTACGGAAGTGTATGCGTCTTCTGGGACTGATGGTGGCGTCCATGGAGGCAATTCCTTTTGCCCAGTTTCATTCCAGGACTCTCCAAAGGTTCATCCTGAGTCGATGGAATCGGTCGCAATCGCTGGATTGCAGTGTCACCATTTCTCGCGCGGTGCGAGATTCCCTAGGATGGTGGTTACGTCCAGGGGCATTTTCCCTGGGGAAGTCCTTCCTCCCTCCGAAGTGGTCAGTCATAACCACCGATGCCAGCCTTACGGGCTGGGGGGGGTGTTTGGAACAATCTCTGGATTCAGGGGGTATGATCATCGGAAGAGTCTGTTCTTCCGATCAACATCCTGGAATTGAGGGCGATTTTCCTTTGCCTCCAGCATTGGACGGTCCCTTTGAGCGGTCTGCCAGTCCGAGTGCAGACAGACAATGTTACGGCTGTCGCGTATATCAATCACCAAGGCGGGACAAGGAGCTCCAAACTCATGGTGGAGGTGTCCCGGATTCTGATTTGGGCCGAGGCCAGAGTACCAGCCATTTCTGCGATTCACATTCCAGGGGTTCAGAATGTTACAGCGGACTTTCTCAGTCGCAAGAAGATGGATCCCGGAGAATGGAGTCTCCACCCGGAAGTTTTTGCACTACTGTGCTCCCGTTGGGGAACTCCCCAAGTGGATTTGATGGCATCCAGGTCCAATGCCAAGTTACCGACGTTCATGTCCAGGTACAAGGACCCAAAAGCTGTGGCGGTGGATGCTCTAGTGGCTCAGTGGGATCAGTTCGAGCTAATCTATGTATTCCCGCCGATATCCTTACTTCCTCTAGTACTGCGTCGGATCAGACTAGAGAGAATTCCAGCTATTTTGATAGCTCCAGATTGGCCAAGAAGGATGTGGTTCTCGACAATAATGTCGCTGTTGGCGGCACCTCCTTTTCCACTTCCTCTTCGACCGGACTTGTTGACTCAGGGGCCCGTTTGTCATCCGGACTTGAAGTCTCTGCGTTTGACGGCGTGGCTCTTGAGACCGAAATCTTAACCCGTAGAGGTTTTTCAGCCGAGGTCATTGCTACTCTTCGTGCTGCAAGAAGTCCGGCTACTACTAGGATTTACCACAAAACTTGGGAAACCTTCTTTTCGTGGTGTTTGGGGTCCTCTCGGAACCCGAGAAAATTTTCCATTCCCAATCTGTTGGCTTTTCTGCAGCATGGGTTAGACAAGAGTTTGGCAGTCAGCACCCTGAAAGGTCAGGTTTCTGCTCTGTCCTTATTGTTTTGGAGAACCATTGCCTCGCATAGGGACGTGCTTTCCTTTTTCCGCGGTATAGCTCGTAAGTTTCTGCCGCGGAAGGCACCTGTGTCTTCTTGGCGGCTCAATCTTGTTTTGGAGGCTCTTCAGCATAAACCTTTTGAGCCTATGGATTCTGCTAGCCTTTCTTTACTTTCTTGGAAGGTGGCCTTCCTAGTAGCGGTCACCTCTTTGAGAAGAGTTTCTGAGTTAGCAGCTCTTTCTTGCTCGCCTCCTTTTCTGGAGTTTATTCCGGATCGTGTAGTGCTTCGCACACGGGGTGATTTTTCTACCTAAAGTGGTGTCACAATTTCATGTTAACCAGGATATTGTGTTGCCTTCACTCTGTCCGGATCCTAAGAATGCGAAAGAGCGAGATTTACACACATTGGATTTAGTGCGGGCCTTGAAGTTTTATCTATCTATTACTCAAGGTTTTCGTAAGACGGACTCCCTGTTTGTGGTTCCAGCAGGTTGTCGGCATGGTCAACGAGCTTCTAAGGATTCTATAGCTCGTTGGATCCGGTCAGCTATTTTGGAAGCTTACCGCCTTCGGGGTGAATCTTGCCCAATTAAGATTCGAGCCCATTCCACGAGAGCTGTGGCTTCATCGTGGGCTTTTCATCAAGGTGCCTCGGCAGTGCAGCTCTGCCGGGCGGCAACTTGGCGCTCTGTCCACACCGTTTACAAAGTTTTATAAAGTGGACGTCAGTGCTTCCGCTGATGCAGCCCTCGGACGTAGGGTCCTGCAGGCAGCTGTAGTTTAAAGTTCTGGATGAACTTGTGTTTAGCGCTGGTTGCGCTTTGTTGTTAAGGTTGTTGGGTTTCTGCCTTTTGTTGGTTTTTTTCCCACCCTTATTTTTGAACTGCTTTGGGACGTCCCATCAGTAATGAATTACTGTGGCTCTCTTCCTTCCATCTGCAGCTGAAACACGGATTTTGGTAAGAACTTACCTGTAAAATCCTTTTCAGCGAAGGAGGGAAGAGAGACACAGCACCCTCCCAAGGCAGAAGTGTGTTGATGTTTTCAGATGCAGCGCGACCCTTATCTGATTGCGATATCTGGGCTGAGGTCAGCGCGCTAAGGCTCTGTTCCAGCATCGCCAGCTCATCACAGTAGTCAGGTTCAGTGAGTAGCACCTGGAACTCTGTGGTTTTTGGCTTACTTTGCATGCATAACCTGTATTCTTGTGTTTTCTCTGAAGTTCCTTCAGAAGGGGTTATGTTGCTCCGCTGGTGATCTTGGTTCTTCCCTAAAGCTTTGGTACGACTGAAGGAGCTGAGTAGGAGGAGCCCGAGCTGGAGGAGCCAGCCAGTCAACACGCTTTTGATCTGAGGTGTCATCCTGATCTGGGGCTCCGCCTACCCATCAGTAATGAATTACTGTGTCTCTCTTCCTTCCTTCGCTGAAAAGGATTTTACAGGTAAGTTCTTACCAAAATCCGTGTTTTCCAGCTTAAATAGACCAGGACGGATCCAGCTAAAAAACGGATCCGGCACATCAGTTTTTTACAATCTACGCCGGATCCGTCTTTTCAACAATTCGCCGGATTGTGCCTGATTGCAAAAAACTGATGTGTGAAAGAGGCCTAATAGAGAAAAATGCACACTAATAGGGCTTGGATAGGACGCCATTCACATATGTGTGATGCTGGGTGTCTGGTTCGCAGCCAATTAATGACGCCCCAAATTTTTTTCTACCAGGCAGCCACCCCCTCCTTAATTTTGGTAGGTCTGTGAGTGGCTGCTTTCATCAGTAGGTTGCACCTGTGCTGCCCCAGCCTCTATAATGGATGCTGGCTGCATCCTGTGAGTGCATTTGTCATCTGACTGGTCTTGGTTAGGCTGTTTCCTCATGGTATGTTTTTTTTTAATACACCACAATACCAAGAACGAGGATGTATAGAGCCACTTCCACTCCATTCTCTGTAGGATTACCAGAAAAAGCGACATACAGCACTCTATCTCTGGCAGATCCTTGGAGATTGAATGGAGTGGAAGTTCATGTGCTCTGAGATTGGGCTCTAATTTTATTGGGTAACTTACTAAACTTGTATGAATCCACATAGTATAGAATGTAATAATGCCCGGCATTATGTGTTACAATTGTTTAAAAGTTTTCAATAAAAAGTTTCACTTTTCATAAATTCATAGAACATTGTATAGTTCAGTTTTCTACAACCTTTTACAGAAGGAAATTCTCATCTTACATCCAGATTTGAAGGACAGAACAGAGAATTATTGTAGATCAGTATTGCATGTGGACCCAGTATTTCTTCATCTTGTTGAAATCTTTTTATGCTAAAATATTGCCGTTTACAAAGAACATCCTCTAAACAGTTTATCATCCCTGTCCCGGGCCTGTAACATTGTTTATGCGCTACATTGATTTACCATAGTATTTAGACCCTGTGAATTTCATTTTCCTGCTTGGATTATACAGACATTTCTGCACACTTTTACAACAAATGAAAATGCAATCGTTTTGTGATAAAAGTCCTTTTACCGAACAGCTCAGTAATGGCTGCATTGACAAGAAGCTCACACGGTGCCAACATGATTTGTTAGTGATGATCGTTACTAAATTGGTTACAAAAACTTAAGAAAATGCCACGAAATGGAGCTGAGAGCTGTTCCACTCCGCATTTTCTTATACTGTATTTCTTTTTCGCTTCTAGAATCCGAATTCAAGCAGTGAATGAAATTGGCGCTGGGCCATTGAGTGAAGCAATCAACGTAAAGACAAACCCTCTTCCCCCACTACCTCCTCGACTCGAGTGTGCTGCCGCCGGACCCCAGAGTCTGAAATTAAAGTGGGGAGAAAGTGGAACGAAGTTTCAGCCATCGGATGATGTCATCTTCATCCTTCAAATAGAAGACAAAAATAAAAGGTACATGTCCAGTGACTTCTCCATGTGGTTACTTTTGTCATTATTCCCTTGGCACATTTTGTCCTCTTGGTTTATTGTAAACATCATTATGTTTGAACTGTGAGAGACTCTACTGTCCATCCTCTGGTCCATTAATCATACTCCATGTACCATGAGTTTTCCACAACAACAAGGTTTTTTTTTTTAATTGTGTTCATATACAAGAATGAGATTTTACTTTCCATCCCTTGTATGTTCCGAGAAATTCATCAGAACGGGTACAGTTGGTTGCCTGCTGTTGTTAACTCTACTTTTTTTTTCCTGTAGCATTTAAGGGAGTCTGTTATCACAAAATGACTGTTCAAACCAAGCACTGCACCTTGCAGGGAACATAACCCTAATAAAAAATGTAAGAATAGAGCTTTTTCTGGTTTGCATCATTTAAGAATAGATACAATGTCAGACCACTAGTACCGATTTCTCTATCCACTGACAACCAAAGTCAGGTGTTCTTAAAGTCTGTTCAGAAGAGGTTTATCTTTAGACCACCATGTAATAGCGCCTGTTCCTCCACATTACTCAGCATACAGGGGTAAAAGCCTCTGGTGCTACTTCTGTAGAACAGACAGACATCCAACCATAGTGTAAAGTAGGAAGGATTGATTTGTTAAATCCTATTTATTTTACTAACATAGACAAGTTCTGAAAACATCACATATTTAACTTGCTCGACCTAGGGCTTTGCCCTTCTTACTTCGGCCAACGAATATAATATCAGATATGCGCAAAACAAATCCCAGAGGGTAAAACCCTCGTTTGGGCAAGCTCTGTGAGACATGATGTTTTTAGGGCTTTTAAAATACCCTAAAGGACTGTTATATACTCACATAGATAGACATATGTTGGATTCAATAAATAAATCCTTCCTGTTTTACACTATGGCAGGATTTTCTGTTTGTCCTATGAAAATCGAAGATTAATCCCCTGTACTCAGTGTATTATGAAGGAGCAAGCGTTAATTCATAGTGATTTGAAGGGAATCTGACAGCAGGTTTTTATTACCTCACCTGAGAGCAGCCTGATGTAGGCAAAGAGAAGCTGAACCCAACGATGTATCACTTAGATTACTGGGTGCAGCCGTTCTGATACAATCAGAGCTTTTACATTTAGCAATTAGGCAGAGCTGAGAAAGCTAACCCCTCCCACACCAGGTTCTGTATGTACATAGTCCATAGACAGTGGGCTGCTTCTCACAGGAGGGGCGTGTCAGACCATCAAGTCCCAGCAATGATAAGCTCCTGGTGCTAAAACAATCATTGCAGGCTAACAAAACCATTGAGCTTGTTAAGGGAGGCGTCGCTGAAATCTGTGTTTTAACCGCTATCGCATGCTGTCTTTAGCTTACATAGCAAAAACTTGCTGACAGATTCCCTATAAACGGAGACCTGTATATTATGAGAACTCTGTACAGACTACAAGACACCAGACTGGTCGTGAGTGGATATAGAAATCTGAATGATGTTATGTTTTGAGCAGTCAGACATTCAAATAAAATCATACCTGTACTGTCCAAATTTGTTAATGTATCTGCCAGTAATTGTTATTTTATCAAATATGCTAATTAGGTGCTTTACATACCCTGGCATGATCAAGAATTTCATCTTGTCTTTCCATCTGTCTCAGACCTTCTCTGGCTCCTATAAAACCAGAGCGGTCTTCCAATTAAGTGGTTGGGGATGGATGGAAAGCTATAAGAAGGTGCACAGATTGCTCGGCCATGCCCAGGGTGCACAGAGCACCTCATTAGCATATTTGATTTAAAATATTAATTTCTGGCAAACACAACAATGAATTTGAGGTACCAATTTATTAGGTCTATATCCCTATAAGGTGTTGTGCTTGGTTTGAAAAGTCACTGACAGGCTCCAGTAAGTTCTAGATACACCAGTCTTGCAGAGTAGCCATGCAGTTACTGGTTAATAAACTAGTTGAAATCCTGTTTAGGTGGTATGGATGTCTGGAGGAAATATAATTTTTCCTGCATCTTTCAATATATGCAGGAGACACACAATAAGTTCTTTTATACTGGCAAAGCAATTACTCATGTTTTGTTATACATGTGTTTATTTCCTTTGTGTGTATTGGAACAACACAAAAAACATAAAAAGGCAAATTGGACATAATTTCACTGAAACCCCAAAAATGGTCCTGTCAAAATTGTTGGCACTCTCAACTTAATATTTGGTTGCACACCCTTTGTAATAAATAACTGCAAACAATCGTTTCCTATAACCATCAACAAGCTTCTTGCACATCTCAACTGGATTTTTGGAACACTCTTCTTTTGAAAACTGCTCCAGGTCCCTCATATTTGCAGGGATCCTTCTCCCAACAGCAATTTTAAGGTCTCTCCACAGCTGTTCAATGAGATTAAGATCCGGACATTGCTGGCTACTTCAGAACACTCCAGCGCTTTTGTTTCCATCCATTTCTGGTGCTTCTTGAAGTATGATTGAGGTAATAGTCCTGCTGGAAGACCTAGGATGCAAACTCAACTTTCTGACACTGGGCACTACATTGTGACCCAACGTTTTTGGTAATGTTCACATTTCATGATGCCTTGCACACAATCAAGACATCCTGTACCAAAGGCAGCATAAAATCCCAAAACCTCTTTGAACCTCCACTATATTTGACTGTAGGTACTTTGTTGTTTTTGGTAAACAAGTGAATGATGTGCTTTACTAAAAGTTCTATCTTGGTCTCATCTGTCCACAAGATGCCTTCTGTGGAGTTTGGCTTACTCACACTTTGGTAAACTGCAGTCAAGCTTTTTTATGTCTCTGTCAGCAGTGGAGTCCTCCTGGGTCTCCTGCTATAGCATTTAATTTAATTCAAACGTCGACAGATAGTTTGCGCTGACATTGGTGCACCCTGACCATGACTTGGTTGGGGCTACTTATCCACCATCCGGACCAACCTGTGTTGTAACTTTTCTTCAATTTTTGTCTGCCGTCCACGTCCAGGGAGATTATCTACAGTTCCATGGACTGTAAACCTCTTGAATATGTTGTGCACCGTGGACAAAGGAACATCAAGATCTCTGGAGATGGACTTGTTGAGCAATATCAACAATTTCAAGGTTACGGGTATGGTTCTCAAATGCTCAAACCATTCTATTCCCCACCATCCCTTCTCTGTGTTCTCAGACAGTTTGTTTCTTTTCGTTCTGTTCTCTATGCTTAGTGCGGCACACACAGACACACAAATCAAAGGTTGAGTCAACTTCTCCCCTTTTTATCTGGTT
Source organism: Oophaga sylvatica (assembly GCA_033576555.1). Taxonomy (NCBI): domain Eukaryota; kingdom Metazoa; phylum Chordata; class Amphibia; order Anura; family Dendrobatidae; genus Oophaga; species Oophaga sylvatica. Next base: position 154,831,689 of record JARQOD010000005.1, on the reverse strand, counting down.
TCAGGGTTGATTTTAATATTGCCCACACCTGTTACTTGCCACAGGTGAGTTTGAATGAGCATCACATGCTTAAAACACAGTTGTTTATCCATAATTTTGGAACGGTGCCAACAGTTTTGTCTGACCTATCTTCAACCAATTTCCATTCACTGATGACAAGTAGAGAATTTGAAAACTATGAGGACTTGATGCAGAAAGGACAGTATATCAGAAAATTCTGCAATTTGTGTACCTACAATGGACTTTCTTTGCTGGAAATGAAATCCCTGCAAGTAATCTCTATTTTATAATCTTCCCCATTTTATGGCTGCTATATAAGCAACGGATTTAAGGGTAATTATTAATAATTTAATTTTAATAGATGATTTATAGCTCATATATAAATCACACCTCAAAAGCCTTTTGAAGAATGTGTCCAACCAACATACATCTGCCCATATGTTATCGATAAGGGAACGTTGTCTAACAAGACTTCTTGCCATAAAGCCTTCACAACACAAATTAAAATACCATTGACTTAATTGTTGAGGCTGGTTTATTGATGCAAGGATACCAAAATTTCAGATAGCTATTGGCAACATTGATACTCTTGAGTTAAGGAAATGTCTTTTAATTACTGATCAGTGGTGTTTATCATGAGTGTGTCATTAGCACCTACTGCTCAGCCCCATGACCTGGTAAAGTGTCTGATAAGGGGATGTAACAATCAGTATCTTAAGTAGAAAGTGACCAGAAAGAATACAGTAAAGAACAATCCTATTATTCTGTACATTATCATTCATCAAAAACATTAAAACATACATTAATTTATGTATTACTAGGAATGATGTCTGCAGCAATCCAAGGCTCTTTCACATCCCTGTTCACAATTCTTTCTTCTCTCAAAAGAGCAGAAAAAAGTAAATGACGGAAAACTTGATGAATAAAGTGATATATATCGGCAATGCCCAACCGACTTAACGAACGGAAAATGGGTCGTTTGGGTTCTATCATGACATCCGTCATTACAGATGCGTGCGGTGACAGAATTTGTAATGGAAGCTTCACAAAGCACCTTCAATGTAATTGTGACCAGAACCCGAGTAGACAATTGGTCATTGTTATTATACATCAGTTTTACATATATTGTATATTTAATAGGAAACTTGCCTTTTGTTCTACATAGCAAAGGTAACATTTTCATAACATGTTGTTGAACATAAAAAAAACTGTATTTTCCTTTTTTTTTTGTGGTGTTATTATTGCTTTTTATGCTTTGCTTTCCAAATTATTATGCAGTGATTAATGCAAATGAGTCAGTATAAGGTTGAAATCATCACCCATCAGAGTATAAATCACATTTTATTGGACAAACCTCCCAATGATAAGTGTTTCAAAGTATTATTCACAATAGTTTCCAAGCATTTTATACGTTGTAAAAAAAACTGAAAATGGCCATTTGTTGAATTTGCAGCATTAAGAGATCATAGTTACTGTAATCAAAAGCTTTTTCAATCAAAAACCTCTTAACAGGCGACGTTACATGTTTAACCCTTCTTTGATACCACCTTCATAATTCTTGCATCCATTGAACTTGTTAGTTTTTAAGTAGTTTCTGCTTGAGTTTCTTTGCAGGATGTCAGAATAGCCTTCAAAAAACTGCTATTTTGATGTGATCTGCATCACACCCTCTCAGATGTGTTTATTGAGGATACTCCAAAGGTTCTCAAAAGAGCTGAGTTCAGGGGAGGATGGTGGCCACCCCATGAGTTTCTCTCTTTTTATGCCCATAGCAGCCAACGACTCAGAGATAGTCATTGCAGCATGAGATGGTGCATTGTCATGCATGAAGATGATTTTGCTACAGATAGCACAGTTCTTTTTGTACCATGGTTGAAAGTGGTCAGTCAGAAACTCTGTATACTTAGCCGCGGTCATTTTCAGACGTTCATGGACTCTAAAAGCCCCTTTCAGATCTCTCCCCATGATTTTGGCTCAAAATTTGACTCCGCACTGCCTCGCTGACTTTGCAGCCTTGTTGGGTCATGGTGGCCATCCACTACTCCATGCACCTAAACTATTCAGGATTGCATGGCGCTTATCCGTAATCAAGACTGTTTTAACATTAGTCTTCATGTATGTTTGGGCCCTTCAACCTTTGCTGCTAGTGAGGCGTGTTTAGGGTTGGCCGAATAATAGGTTTATGCACAGCTGCAAGCCTCTGAATCATCCTATACCTTTTGCAGGTTCTCTGGACTCCAGAGGACCTGCAGCTTCAGATATGTTTGCTTCTTTATAATGTTATTTTAGCAGCTGCTCTTTTAATCTAATGAATTTGTCTGCCAGAAACCTTCCACATTGTGCCTTTATCTGCACAAACCAGTCTGTGCTCTGTATCAACCACAAATCTCTTCACAGTACGATGATCAAGCGTACTTTTTCGAAAAATATCGAATGTTTTCATAGCTTGTCCAAGGCATTGCACTATTTTATGCTTTTCGGCAACAGAGCGTTCCTTTACTTACCCATATTGCTTGAAACCTGTTGCCTGCTTAATGTGGAACGTCCTTCTTAAGTAGTTTTCCTATAATTGGGCTCACCTGGCAAACTAATTATCACAGGAGTTTGATATTGATTTGAGACACAATACCATCCAATAGTTTATTTAGAAAACAAAAAAATTGATATCTTGTTGGCACTTATATCCAATTTGCAGAATAATTTGGAATGTGGTGTATATTATCTTGGTCATTCCCCCCGAAATTGAAGTGATATTCCAGTGATCTTTCCATTCCACTGTGAGATTTCTACTGTCTCTACGAAACTAAGAAAAAACACAGGCTTCATACAAAGCAAAGATGGAGCTGTACAACCTATAGTTGCAGAGCGCAAGGCACAGTTGCACCATTAATAGGGCAACATGTCTTTTACGGTGACACAACTAAGGAGATTTGCTTCCATTCCTAAACTTGAAACTGATCTACCAGGAGCAGTTCTCCTTGAAAATGAATGGAGTAGGTAGCAGCAGAAGATGGTGGACTGTGGCAGTATGTATTGTTTAACTTTTAGGCTAATTAATATAGGTCAGGGGTGGGCAATTAATTTTCCCAAGGGGCCACACGGGAGACCGTGACTATTGGGCCGCACCAATAGACCGAAATTAATTCTGCTCAATATTACTATCGATATTATAATTATCATATTATTGGCAATTTTATTATTAATTTTATCACTTAATATTGAGCAGAATTAAATATGCCAACATCCCCCTATATATCGTTTGAACCTGAGTACAGCCCCTTCTGTATATCGTATGAGCCCCCCAACAGCCCCTTATATGTGGCATGAGCCCTACACAGCCTCCCTATTTACACTACATGAGCCCCACACAGCCTCCCTATATACAGTACAGACCAAAAGTTTGGACACACCTTCTCATTAAAAGATTTTTCTGTATTTTCATGACTGATAATTGTACATTCACACTGAGGGCATCAAAACTATGAATTAACACATGTGGAATTATATACAACAAAAAAGTGCATAACAACTGAAATTATGTCTTATATTCTAGGTTCTTCAAAGTAGCCACCTTTTGCTTTGTTGACTGCTTTGCACACTCTTGGCATTCTCTTGATGAGCTTCAAGAGGTAGTCACCGGGAATGGTTTTCACTTCACAGGTGTGCCCTGTCAGGTATAATAAGTGGGATTTCTGGCCTTATAAATGGGGTTGAGACCATCAGTTGTGTTGTGCAGAAGTCTGGTGGATACACAGCTAATAATTGCTATAATAAAAATTCCAAGTAAAGAAAAACGAGTGGCCATCATTACTTTAAGAAATGAAGGTCAGTCAGTCCGAAAAATTGGGAAAACTTTGAAAGTGTCCCCAAGTGCAGTTGCAAAAACCATCAAGCGCTACAAAGAAACTGGCTCACATGAGGACCGCCCCAGGAAAGGAAGACCAAGAGTCGCCTCTGCTTCTGAGGATAAGTTTATCCGAGTCACCAGCCTCAGAAATCGCAGGTTTACAGCAGCTCAGATTAGAGACCAGGTCAATGCCACACAGAGTTCTAGCAGCAGACACATCTCTGCAACAACTGTTAAGAGGAGACTTTGTGCAGCAGAATGTAAGGTTCTGTGTACATGTTCCTGAAACTCAGTTTGTTCGTCAGCCATTTTACTTTCTGTCTTGCTGCAGCTATCTTGCCCTCAGTCAAAATGGAGTTTCCAGCTTGCATGTTCCCGCCCTGATTCTCTCCTTTTGCTTCTTAAGCAGCCACAGCTGAGCAATCAGTGCTTCAGAATCTAGTCTGCAGTGAACCTGTGACCTGACTCCTAAAGCCTTGGACCTTGTACTCCAGCTATTCCTACTGAGGAACTCTGAAGCACTTGTGGACTCTGAACCCTGCTCTTTGAAAGACCCACGTTTGCATGGACTTACGGTAACAGAGAAGAAGATCCTGAACCTGTTGTGGAGAGTGATTGCTGAGCTTAGATTACTCTGGCCTGCTGTGTCTCCTGCTTCTGTGTCTGCAAACTGTGTGACTATTTTTGCCAACTTGTATGAAGTAATACAAGACTTTCTATATCAAACCTGTGTCTCATGTATTTTCATCGCACCCAAGCACAAGACGCTATATGAACTGTACTAGCATACATTACAAGATTCTGAAGCCAAAACGTTAGTGTCTGCTGGGTCTGGAAAGGCTGTGTCTGCTGTAACTGTGGATATCGGATGTCCGGTTGTACCTTCTGTGATGACAGTGGTTGTGACTTCTCACAACCATTCCAGGTGAGCAATTCCCTTAAGTTTTTTCTTTTTGCAGTGTTACCACAGGTAAACACTATTGTTTTTTTTTTTTTTTCTTCTCTTTTCTCTTTTTTGTCTGCTGTAACTGTGGATATCAGATGTCCGGGTGAACTTTCTGTGATGATAGTGGTTGTGACTTCTCACAACCATTCCAGGTGAGCAGTTCCCTTAATTTTTTTTTCTCTCTGCAGTGTTACCACAGGTAAACACTATTGTTTTTTTTTTTTTTTTTCTCCTCTCCTCTTCTTCCAGTACTCTTGTCTTAAAAGATCTGGAAAATGGAGGCCCGCATAAAGGAACTTTGCGGAGTGACTGATAATATCGTTGCAGATTTCCAGAATATAAAGACCCGTTTTTCAAGCCTACAGGACCTCACTAATCACAATTTGCAAGTGTTTGGACAGACTGCCCAGGATTTGCGAGCCAGGATTGAGGTTCTGGAAGAGCGAGTCCAGGCTCCTGCCGTAGCCCCGAGTTCTGGGATTCCCAAGTTGCCCCCTTTTCGTTTTGGCGGTGAACGTGAGAAATTCAGGGGATTTATTAATCAATGCAATCTTTTTTTTTTCTGCACATGCTTCACAATTTCCCACTGAACGATCTAAGGTGCTTACTATAATTATGTTGCTTACCAACAAGGCTTTGATGTGGGCAAACCCTCTGATTGAGACTGAGGATGATTGTTTGAATCACCTTGATGCTTTTATTTCAGCCATGGGGCAGGTGTTTGATGACCCCAATCGAGGTGCAACAGCTGAAGCAGCCATGTTAGCTTTGCGCCAAGGTAAGCAC